>OY728131.1:225984087-226506587 GCA_963277665.1 Viscum album
ATTTTAGTTTTATTTGATTTATTTTAAAAAGCTCTAGTGGACCCTCCAAAACTTATAAAACGTTTTAACTTTTTAAAATGATTTCCTTGAGAGTGTGACTCACCTCCACAAATAAAGCCAAATATTTTAAGAATTTAGAACATTGGTGTTTTAAAATACTGTTTTCACTCCCCTTTTTCAAAAACTATTGGAAAAAACCGTGGGTTGGATTTTGGTTTTTATTATTTTAATGTGTGGTATCCAAAACCTAAATAATAAATAATTCTGTCTCATTTTCTATATAAAACCACCCAAGCTCCCACTTATCTTCACTCAAAACCCTTGGAGCACATCCCTACTCTGCCCTAATCTCTTTCGTATCCTCCCAATGTGACCCAAGCTCCCAATTAGACTCTCTCAAGCCCCTCCCAAGACTTTGGATCACACTTCCATGTAAGGGAATTCTTCCTTTCTCATTTTTGTCCAAATTTATTTATGTTGTTATGACATTTTATTTTCAATTAAAAAATTTGGGGTATGATCTCACACCTCCTATATACTCCCCTACTTATTTTTTAATGAGTATATAATAATTTCTATATCATAAATTTCTTCCATCTACACCCGTTACCATGCCGAAATTCTGTATGGGATTTCTCTCTTCTCATTTACATTCAAACAATTATTTTTTATTATGCATCTAAATTCCATTAAAAATGTCAGGAAATGTATCTTTATAACCCCTTTAATGTAAATTTCATGTACATATTATTATATACCCATTTCTCTCTTATAATAAATTTTTATGAATTCTTACATCACGTCGTTATGCTGCCGAAATTGCACCGCGATTTTCAAAGCCAAAGTCATTGTGTAGTGAATACCATGCCCTTTTCTCCATAAAGGGTATTCACCTTTATGAAAATTTACTTATTGATTATATATTTTCATGTATATATTCCACATTCCTTTATCGTAGAATAAATGATGATGTTGAATGTTTCCATGTTGTATGATCCATGTGGCACACTTATGCATGAAGTGAAATGATTAATAATGGTGCACCCTGATAACACTCCAATGAATTGGGAAAAGATTATTATCATGATAAATTAAGATCAAGGAGGGTTTAATAATTCTAATTCAAGTGAAATTAAGGTTTAATCATGCTCCATATGCAATGAGCCTTGGCTCATGCTAATATCATGTTAAATGTTTGTGCCACATTTTGATGTTATGATAATCATGATATACCATGCATTTGTGTTCATGTTTCTCTTATGCTCCATTGATATACCTACTACCTAACATGGACAATATTCTTCATGTTATGCCTTGTTTACTCCCTTACTAAGCTTTATATCTCACCCTTTTCTTATGCTTGTCCTCGGGTTATCCCATGCAATGCTAAGTATGAAGGAATGTTGTGGTCATGTAGAAGAAGTTTTCAATAAAGATGTTGGGTTTTATGTTCTTAGTTGTTATGTAATGTTCCTAATTTACCAAGAAACTAGACCTTTAGACCCTTTGAGTTGTCCTAAGTGCATGTTTAGGTAATAAATCATGTTTAAGTTTGTAATAAAGAGCAAGGTTGTTTTACACCTGAACCTTCTTGGTTGTTCTATATACTAATTTGGACTGATGATAATCGACACCCTAACCTCGATCCAAAATAGTAGATGTAACACCCCTTCCCAACCCATTTTCTTGGGCTGGTTCAAAGGTGATACTGACCTTTGGTGAAATTCCTTGGATACTAAAGGTTGGTAATAAACTCCAAGGGTTTAATAAAATTATAGGAGGGGGAATGTTTTACCCTTAAACACACAAACAATACCATACATAATAACCAGGATTAAGAAAAACATATAAACAATAAAAGATAAAACTATTTAATGAAGAAAGAGATAAAATCCCACAATGAAAAATTTTCTTCAAGGAAATATCAGAGTAATAATGGAAATAAATGAACCAAGTCATCTAAGACACCAAAGTAACAATAGACTCAAGCACCAAGGTGCAACCACTATAAAATCTAAGACATGACTATTCATCAAAGATCCATCTATAAACATCCATGAAATCCACTATTCAGGTTCCCCACTAATGAAGTATGAAATATTCCCCTTTACTATATCAAGGAAGAAAATGTCATCATATGCAACGAGGTGCATATACATGGGTGAGTATAACAACCATGTAGGAAAACCCAATAAAATTTTCCCAAATGTCACTAATATCATAATCATATTAGATAAAAATTTTATAAAAAGGAAAGAGGAATATTGAAGGATGTTTTAAACAATTTATAAAAATATAAAAAAATTAGTGAATTTTACTAAAACAGTTCTAAACTAGAAATATAGTGATCAATACTATTTTTCACAATTTTTTTTAGAGCAGCATAAAAATTTTATCCAAAAATCTTTTCACTTCTATTACATGTATCTACACACACACCCATGTAAAACCTAGACTTCTCATAATGGTCTTATAATCATGGAGACCTCTATCCATGATCTATTCATAATAGTTTATTTAACACATATTATCTTGTAAAATTAATAAAACTATGCATGAATACTCACAAACATACACACACCTATGTATAACACGTATATCCCAAAATGGTTCTACGATCATGGTGACTTCCACCCATAACCCATTTTACTAAAACATTAGAACACACACAATCTAAACCATGCTAAGAACAACTATCAAAACCTCTCTGATTTTCCATAAGTTTTATTTTTTTTTAAACCATAATTTTAAAATACCAGGTGGTTTCTGCCACATACATAACACCAAGAATTAGTAAAGAAAAAAAATTAGTAGAGTTTCAACACATTTTTAACAAAATAATTTTCATTAAAATAGAAGAGAATAATTTAAAGGCATGATAACTTTCACATTATAAGAGAAATATGATGGAGAGAAAAACCAATTACCTTGATTTTTTTTGGTATAATGATTATTTATATAATCTCACATATCTAAAACCTTCCTTCCATTTCACTATAAAATCATAAGAAAAACTGATCAAAACTCATCTAATCCCATATATCCTGATATTAAGAATATGATATAAGGTTTCATTCAAGAAGAAATTAGAATATCTAATAAGGTAAAGAATAACAAAGTCCTAAGATTTTATTTCTATGATGAAATTCTTGGATAATCATTAGAACCAGATTCTAGGAATTAGAGATCATAAGAATTTTCCGGGATAAATCTTGTAAATTGAGATACAATGTTAGAGGAGAAAAAATATATAATTTCATTAATGTTTCTGGTTTTAAATTAATTTTTTAGAAAATTAATTTCTTATTCTACGGTTAGGAAACATAGTTCAAAAATCAATGTTCTAACCATTTGAATAAACTATACCCTAAAAAATTCCAAGCCATATGGTTTTTACAAACCGTACACCAACCATGAACCTTCCCAAATACCCCAAAACACCTCAAATTTTTTCTTGAAGACTTTATCATGGTTTCTCCTAACCATGGTCAAACGACACACCTTAAAAAATTCTTCTATAACCTTATGAAATGTTCCAGAAACTTATTGATCCTTCACCCAAACATTCCATAATTTTGAATAATACATAAAATAGGGAAATACCACAAAATGTGGGTGTTATATTATCCCCACCATTGGACTTTTCATCATTGGAAATCTATAATAGGTTTATCCATTGTTCTCGAATTTATTTATCTTGTTCTCAAGTATATTATTGAATGCTAACATTCATCAATAATACTCTTACCAAAGAAAATGATCTCCCTCACAAACTCTTCTCCCTTTTAACCAAAATTTGGACATGTTTATGGATAAACATCTCATATGACTAAAGAAAAACCTGATACCAAATGATCACATGGTTAGGATTTTACTGATAATTTTTCATTTGAGAGACATTAACCAAATTATGGAAAACACTAAATCTCATTGGAAAGGTTTTATAGTTTGTAACATCTCCAATCTATTCCAGAATCTTAAATGCCCCAACATATCATGGAGAAAATTTCCTATTCTTTCCCAAGAGACAATGACGAAGTATTGGTGATAGTTTAACAAATACATGATCACTCACATTAACAAAAAAATGATGATTATGATTTTCATATTATTTTTTTCATCTCTAATATGTGTCCATATGATTCCAGATTAGTTGTATATTTGATATAGTCTCATAGAAAAGGTTAGGTCAAATCAGTAAAGTCTCTCCTATTTCCACCCAACAAAGTGGATAATAGTATGGTTGAACATTAAATTCCTCAAAAGTCCATATGTATCACATCCTGATAAATATTATTATATGAGAACTCCAATGACAAGATATTATCTTTCCACACGGCATTAAATTCCATGATACATGCCCAGAACATATCTTCCAATGACTGAATTGTGGATTTTGATTTTCCATTCATTAGAGGATGATATGACATATTCATGGTCAATTGAGTTATGAGAAACTATTATAAGGAGTTCCAAAAACAAGAAGTGAATTGAGGATACCTATCATAGATAATCAAAACTATTACTTTATGCATCTTGACCAATTCTTGAATATATAACTTTTTTTGAATGTTCTATCATATTAGAATCTTTGATTAGAAGAAAGTGTGCTGATTTGGTAAGTTGATTCTCAATCACCCAAATATCATCATATTTTAAAGAATCTATAGTAGTTTGGTGAAAAAGTCCCTAGAAACCTGCTCCCACTTCCAAATAGGTATAGACACAGATTACAACATACTAGCTGGTTGTTAATGCTCAACCATGACCTACTAAAATGTTATGCATTTTCTAACATAACCGGCAATATTTTTTTCACACCTAACCACTAGAAATGAGATTTAATATCCTTGTAAATATTCTAAATTATTAGGTTAATAGCCCATTATGAATTATTATGTGATGAATGAATTTGTTCCTGGTAATATTGAGACATCATGATTCATTTTCTAAAATGAAATATCATTTTTGGATCCTCATTCCAACCATCCCTTGTCCCCCACCATTTAGGCTTGACTAAATAGTGATGAAACCAGGATATGATCATTGATCCTCTCTGACCAAATCTATTAAATTATTAATTAGAGTGATTAGGAAGAATATTGCATCCTTCATCTTTTTAGTACTGTCTGGATGTATATTAATAATAACACTTATCAACTACCACTGGTCATAAGCATCACTGAAACATTAACTATAAGACTTCTAATTCAAAGCATCATCCAAAGAATTCTCTTTCCGGAGGGTATACATAAATTCAAAGTCAGACATTTGGAGATACTTTATCCATCATTATTTCCTCAAGTTTAAGTCACACTAAGAAAAATATTCTTCAAGATCTTATGAAAAGTGAAGAATGTTAACTTTTACCAAGGAGATAGTGGAGTTATGTTTTCAAGGCATGGAATACTACTGCTAATTTTAAGTCATGTGTTGGATAATTATTTTTATGTGTTATCAACTGGCTCAAGAAATAAAACACCACATGATCTCCCTCCTTGATAACACAAGCCAAACCTGATCTAGATGCATCAAAATAAAAAGCATATCCCTGATTTTTTTTGGAAAGATGATTATAGGTGTAAAAGTGTGCCAAGATTTAATCTCATAGAAGGATTTCGGACAGTTTTAATCCCATTTGAATGGAATTCACCTCCTTTTCAATTAATTCATAGGAGAAGAAAGTCTTGATTAATCCTAAATTAAGAAATGATAATATCCTATAAATCCTAGAAAAATACAGATTTCAAAAAATTCTTTAGAAGATTACAAGAAATAATTTCTCTGATCTTCACAGTATCAAATTATATTCCTTATTTAGAAATTACGTGCTAAAGGAATCAAACTTGTTGAATCTAGAAGTAACACAAATAAAATTTAGAGTAAAGTATATGATCTCTCAATATGATCAAAATAATATATAAGTGAACATAATGGTTATTATTATTCCTAGAATAAACCAACATATCATTAATAAATACCAAAAAAAAATCAAGGTACTTTTGGTATATAAAATTCAATAGGTCCTTAAAAACTATAGGTGTATTCATCAGAACAAAGGGAATGATCAAATATTTATAATGGATGTATCAACTCCAAAATATTTTATTTGGAATATCCTATTTACTAACGCTGAGTTGATGGTATCCCAACCATAGATTAATCTTAAAGAACCTGTTGGAACGATTCAATTAATTAAAGTGATTGTTAATGTGAGGAAGTGGATATCGATTATTTATTGTAAATTAGTTTAGTATATGATAATAAACCCATAATTAGAGTGAATCATATGAATTATTTACGAATAAAATTGAAGCATCCTAAGGTAATGATCTAGGTCTCCTTTAACGTATTTTTTTTTTTCAAACACTTTTAAGGGGAAAGTGAGGACCCTCACAGCTTACAAGTTTCAACACCAAAAGAAACTACAGATTTGTTAAAGAACAACTTGAGTTAATTGGAATCAATCTCCTTAACAGTACCCAGGGAATGGAATTTACTCGAGTGTCTGGGTAGTCCTTTAAGAAGTAATCATAATGATTCACCATGTTGTCCCAAGATTGCCTAAATTCCTAATTATTAATATTTACCTTGTTGAAACCTCTAAGAAGAATATGGCCCTGACTATCAATCCACTCTCCTTTCTCCTTTGTGATGATCACATGAATCAATTTTTCTAGCTTCTTCGATGCCATAATATCCATAGTTTCCTCTTCCATTTCTTCATCCAAGTGTATAAGAAGATCCATGCGTTCCAGAACCAAGGCTATCTGTCGCTGAGGGTCTTCCTTAGAGCCTGACTTGTGATGCTGCCCCATATCCCTTATTCCAGGGATAGAAGGTTCATAACCTACAGACACCAAGCCATTAGAGGTGTCGGACTTATGAATCTTTCTATAACTTTTGTACCTTCTAGTAGGAGAGAAACCTACACTTGTAGAAGCCTTTGGGGGAATCTTTCCCTTTCTTGTGGATCTAGTAATAGGTTTACTAGGAAGGGTAGAGTAATCCTTCTTATATCGCACCCTCTGAGTTTTCATAATGAATCCGTTAGATTCCATGGTAATTTTCTTTCCCTTCCTTGAAGATGATCTTAGATAGTCGTCTTCAATGGCCATTTCTGTGGACACAAAAGATTCCATATCCTCATCCTTTTACTCTTGATAAGCTTCCACATCCACCAAGGGGTCCTCTCCATGGATGACCTCCATCCCTCCAAATTCTGCTCTAGTATGGCAGTCTTCTTCTTCATCTCCTAACACTGGAAACTATTTTTGATAATTCAAAGTTGATCCCCCAGATTTGACCTTATCAGCATAAGATATTCTAGTCATCGTTCCCTTATTGGACTTGTTTGAGACTCCTAGATGTTCAAATCCACGACCCATAAATTGGAAATGTATTGAGGTGTCCTCTATTGTGAGATACTGGGAATACTCACTAGTGTTTGGGTCCTCACATACAACTGCAGTCACCACTACTTAATTTATTGAATTTGGTGTGTCCATCTGTACTGCTTGTGAAACATCCAGGTGAACATCCCTCACTTCCTACACAACCCCATCCTATTTTAGTCCTGCAAATTTGCGAACCCCATCACTATCAACACTTCAGATCCCGCTGTTACACAGGGGCACAGCAGCAGCCTCATCTGAACATACAACACCAAAATCGTGTTTTAGATGGTAAAAAAATATCAGTGACTCTTGGGTTAGCCTAAGAAACCAGAGATTCCTTCTGTGGAACCATGACTTCTTCACATTGAGCGCTGGGAATATGAGCGATAGAGTTCACTTCCCCTAAACGAAGACCACCTTAATTAGAAACATGCCCGTACTTAGTACCTGGTGATCCCGAGGGAGGGCCACCGGCCGACCCCCCTTGGTGAGTCCTTCCACTTCACTGACATAAATATGATAATTTCCCAAGATGGTGGCATGCTGAACAGAACTCCGTCCAAGATTCAAAGATCACCGGTTCTTTCCAAAAAAATTTATCCCCTACCAAAATACAAATATATTCGACCGAGGGTCTTGAAACATTGACTTCGATGCAAATGAGTGGAGAGATTGGGTGACAAAACAAACTGGTTCTCGAATCCGAGAAAATAAATCATCCCACCATGTTCCCAAGCATTCAAAGAATTTAAGGATTCTGAAATGGGAGAGGGAGATCCAGAAAGTGTACCGACAAAGCCATTTTCGGGTCGTCCTGCTTCATATGAAGGTCAAAAGACCATTTCAATAGATGGAAGTGGTAGCCATTGTAGGATCGGGGATCCCCGTACCACGTGGTGATCAGATATTCTAAATAAGAGAATTGAATCATGATGTGCTGCTTGTTGAGGAGTCTGAATATCACTCATGCTTGAAGCCCCCATGATTGGAAAACAAATCTATCGAAGATATCAAATGATGGATGTTGTGAGGAGAACCGAGTAGCCCGGGTCTGTGAGGGAAGATTTGAAGAATCCATAAATTCTAAGGTCAAAATCCCAAGTTGAGGGTACCCCTCACGAAGATTAGGAGCCTTAGGGAAAATGGACATTTTAGGGAAAGGGGGAAGGGAAGCAGGATTGGAGAAAGGGGAAAAGGAGGGAGCCTTCTTCGATGGGGGAGAAGAGCATCCCCCTCCCCCGCTGGTGGGGGAGGGTCAAAGGCAGAGGCTATGGCCACCTAGGTCTTAGACAGGACACCGAAACTGAGATCCGAGAGCCCCTTGAAATGAATCATGTCTTTCTAGGTCTGATGAAGCCTTCTCTATCTAATTCTTTGAACTGGACCTTTAATTGCTATAGTTTCATTGGATCCATTATATATGATGGAAGCAAATTTGAACTAGTTACTAACTATAGATTGATAATAAATTAGATTTCCCAATAATGTGGTAGCCTAGAGAAATCATTCATAAAGATATCTGGGTATCATTACACTATAACAAGAAGAGTCCAATTCACATTTCCTTAGTAGCACCCAATTTTAGTGCTGCCAACTAGATAGAGATGGTTCCATCCACTTTTACTAAATGTCCTACTTTGCCTGCAATAATATCCCAATCCCCCCTGAATACATGAATAGTACCATCAAGGGATGTAAAAGTTTCTTATGGAGTATAGGGTACTGAGGAAGTCAAATATTATTTTTATACTATTCATATAAACTTATTCATGTTCAAGATACAAATCACCCCATAATATCAGTGGATTACACTTAAGTAACTTTGACAAGAAAGTCACTTAAGTAGGTTACTCTTACCAAGGTCCCTTTTCAATAGTTTGGAAAAATTTTTAAATACTCTAAACCAACTACTGGTTTACTTGTGGTTCAGGTAGAACCACATTCTCTACTACACCCTCTCTCTGATTTCTTATTTTCCCCACTGATGGAATTTTGAATCTAAAACAATATAATTTTTTTTTCAATTAATTTAATTTTCAATATTTTTATCCCTAGTTTAATTATATATTTAAAGGAAATAAAATCATAATATAACATTATCAAAATTAAATAACCATGTAACAATGCATTCCTAGTGGGTAGTCTCTTCACCAATGGAGGATACCTACCACTCAATGGCTAAACCCATGTTGATAAGTTTGAAACATGGCTAAAAGTATTTTATAACACTTTTTTTAATTATAATACCTTGGTAACTTTAATTTCATCATAATAAGGTTAGTTATATATTTTTATTCTATAAATTTAAAGTCCCAACACATCATATCTTCTTAGTACCATCAAAACTCAAGGACTGACCAAGATGATACCATTTTTAATATCCTTGCCTAACCTGCTATATTGCCCTAGGTCATAAGTGATACTAAAGTTAGAATAAATTCACCATAAACCAAAGTTTGATAAATAATATTGAGGTTTTAACACTATAACATGTGTGGGGAATGTTTTAAACTTAAATGAATGTACAAAACTACACCCAAGAGACAATATGAATTTGAATATATAAAAAATTCAAAAAACAACTATATAATGATGTATGGGATAATAACCAACAAATAAATAAAATAAAAAAGATAATAACTAAGTAATAACAAAAAAGAAACTAAATATCTAAGACTCCAAAGTTGTGAAAGATTCAGAAAACAAATAGGCGCTACTCTAAAATACAATACATGACCATGCATTAAATCTCTATCTCCAAAAATACATAACAACCACTATCAAGGTTCTCTATTTTTTAAGTAAAAAATCTTTCCATTTTTAGTATCATAGAATAAAACATCTACATATGAATCAAGGTGCATATGTATGGGTGAGTATAATAACCTAATAGAAAACCCTAAGAGACTTTTCACGTATTACACTAAGACTATAATCATGTTAGCTCTCTATTTTATAAAACATCAGGATGAATATCCCATGTAATTTAAAATAGTTTATATAAATATAAATCGATAAGCTGGTTTTTTAAAATAATTATAAAGAAGAAATCATGTGATAAATTTTTTTCCCAAAATAAAATTTAATTTTTATGTTGCATAAAAAATTTATTTAACACCCCAATATATTATAATTATTTCCTTTGAAATAAATTTTAAGTTTTTTATAGCTTTCCTTACACCCAACCCCGAGTCTTTATGAACTATGATATAGTAAACTATTATAAAATCGTCTTTAAATTTATAAATATGAATAAAAATAACCAATTTATGAAAAATATGTATAAAAATTTTTATTAATGAAAAAGGGCTGACTAAATCATAATAAATATGTACTTAATTTTTAGTGAAGTCATTTTATTCTTCAAAAATATGTTTTCTTAAAAAAGGTTTTTTATCATAGTTTTATATAAAAAATTTATAATTAATTTATAAAATTTTATGAAATTTTATATGATGAAATTAATATCATTTTAAAATTTTCACACCAATATTATCTTGGGGTGAATTTTTAGAATTTTTTTTAAAATGATTTGGTTTTTGGTGAATAGTGAAAAATACTGGTTTTTGTAAACATTTCCAATTATTTTTAAGTAAAAGTACCTTTATGTTTTCATTTTTATAAAAAATTAACCTAAGAATACTTTAATTTTAAATAATCTAATCAATTACTTATGATTCATCATTACAATTTATTTGTTTATATGTTAATTTTTTGGCTTAAAAATACTTTTCTCTAAAAAGCTGTTTTTATGCATGTATTTTTTTTATCTTAATAAAATAATTTAATCCATATTTAATATTAGTTTTAATTAAATTTAAAGATTATATATTCTATATAATTTTTTAAAATTCATTTTTAGTTTTTTACAAGGCAATGAATGTAGGAAAATTATGTTTTACACTTAAAAATTCATTTTTTTAAAACGGGTGTTCATTGCAGTTTGCACACTTAATTAAAATTAATTTCTTCCCCTTATAAAAAATTATTTTGGTAAAATAAATTCCTCATTTTTTATCATAATAATCAATATAATTTAATAGGTTCAACTTAATTTTTTGGTCATAGAGAATTGTAAAAACAGTAAAGTTTAATTACCACAGCTAAGGTTAAAAACGATTTACTGGGTGTTTAAACCATGAGATAAGGGTAGTATTTCCATAAAAACCTGTAAATTTTTTATTTTTTTAATGTATTTAAAACTTATATCATCATAATTTAAAATAACTATCCATTTGGAGCTAATTTCTCATGAAATTAACCTTACATCATTGAAATATTTGATGAAATTCTATATCTGTCCCTCCCCCACTTATAAAATGGAACATATTATACTACCTTATTCACACTATTTAATCCTTCTAGATCGGAAAAATCATACAAAAAAATTTCCTAGAATTATTCCATTAATCCCATATCTTCTGTTCATCTCCTAAAACCAATTCTACAAGGATTAAGTAGTAATCCAAAGCCGGTCTCTCAAAGAAGAGGAATAGATCTTAACCAAGGTCTTTCAATTCTATTTCTTATTTTACATCCTATAAAAATGATTAATCCATAAACAATTATAAATATAGTACCATAAATATGTTGAGTTTTTATTATGATTATGGAATAACCATTTACCACCTCTTCTCAATCTAATGGGAGATGAAAGCATCGCTCATGCTTACTTGTGTACTGCCACCTCCATGTACCGATACAACTCATTTTACACCAGCATTATTCATGGTTGGTTATTATGATATATTTAATGTTTATATATAATATTTATGTTATAATAATTATTATTTAAATTTTAATTATTATTTAACTTTATTTAATTCTATCCATTAAAAAAATGGAAACATCACCCTTACGTATGTACGGACTACCCTCTCCACGCACTGATGTGATTCATTTCTAATCACCACTTTATATGAGTGGTTATACATACATATATAATGAATTTATATTATATTTATATATGGATTAAAATTATGTACATGAAGGATCCATGATCAATGTTCAAGTAAAATAAGCACCGAACCGAAAACATACACGAAAAATGAAGCAACTAACACCCGAAATGATGATGATAATGAAAGATTTTTAATTAATATGTGATAAGATGTTATAAATAAAAAATATATAGTATTATATGTTTGATTATAATTCTAGTATATAAGTATAATATATTTAAATTTATTATATATTATGTTAGAGTGCTTACGAAGAAAGACAAACTTGAGGTACAAGTTTAATGTAAGAGTCTAATATTTACTAGGATTCTGTATGATTAAGTTTTACGATGATGAAATTATATAACCTATCACTAAAAATTATTATTTATTTCCTTATAATATGATTATTTATATATATTTCATGTTTTAATTTAATTTTACTCTCATTACATACTCAAGATACTAAAATAATTTTTTTAAGGAAAACAGACCCTGTTTTTTTTAGTCGGGAATTTTTTTCTCCCATGTCTAGATTTTATTTAGAATGTATTCAAGATTTTTTTAATATAATAATTTTTTTAAATTAATTTTTGAATATATTTTACTTTCCTTACAAAGGTTTAAAATTACCCTTCTTATCATTCTCCAAATGAGGTACTTTTTACTTCTTACTAATAATATGAAAGTATTTTGTATTTTAACATAAAACACATGAATGAAATTACTAGCCTTCATGAATAATATTTTATTTAAAGGTTCATTTATAATTTTCCTTTGTTATTTAACAAATTTTTCCCTTATTATTTTTGAAAGTTTTAGATTATAAATTAGTGTTTTCAAATAAAAAGTGTATTTTCAACAAGAAATGTTCTAGTGATCTTTTGAAGAAATTTTTATCTATAAAAACATCTATTTATGTTTCTTATAATTAAAAATGGATATGATAAAATTTTACCATATCTATTATTCTTTTTATGGTTTATGATTTTTATTATGACAATTTTATAAAACCCGCATCCTTTCTATGGGTTATGATTTGATGATATGATGAATATTTTATGATCTTCTAGAACACATATGTATGATTTTTATTATGATATAAGTGGTTTCATTATAAACCAAGGAAATATGGTTTTATTATAAACCTAGGTTATGTGGGTCTATTATATACCTTTAATTCATTGGGTAAATAGGGATATCTCATGAGATAAAAAGGACTACAATGGAGAGTGAACCCAATTTATTAAGGGAGTTTATCTAATAATATAGTCTTGGGAGTGAACCTTAACTAAGAAAATAATGGAATAGAGACCAAACCCAATCAACTCTGATAGTATTGAAAGTGAGCCTTGCCAATGGAAATTAATTTCTATGTTTATGTGCACGCCAAAAACTTATTTCTAATGCATATGATATGTTCCCATAACCCATGAATAATTATTTAGGATTTTATAATCTTATATGTTATGTCATTTATTTGAAAAAACCGTATTCTATGTGTTAGGTCCATAAGGATGAGTTCCTTGAGAGGGGGGGGGGTGAATCAGGGTATGACTAATTTAAAATTAAAGACCATTCTTATCTTGTTTCACTATTAATCAAAACACTCTTATCCCTCTTTCCCATTTCACAATGTAAACAGAAAGTAAAGCATGCACATGACACAACAATTTTTACTTGGTTCACCGCTAAGGGCTACGTCTAAGGAGCATACACTTATAGGTTGTCGATCATACCAAATTCCACTAATCTTCACTAGTAGTGGATTACAAGCTTCGGGTACAGTCACTCTGTCCCAGGCTCACTGCCTTTACAATGTTCAGGGTCAGCTCACTTCTTTCCCAAGGGTCACTCCCTATTTCTCTCTCTCTGGCTCACTGCTGGTGGAGAGGATCACCTTCTTCCTCTTCCTTTGATCACTACTCTGGAAGAAATCCACTCACAGTTTATAGACCTATAGATCTCTTCATTTTCATGATGGAATGCATCTTCTTTTGTATGTAGATGCTCTGTTTAAATCCATCTTTCACCCATAGATGAATTTCTCTTTGCACTGAAGGTATTGGGAAATCTTCCAACATTCACGTAGCCCTGAATCACCATCGTGAATCAAACTTACTTGGCATGCAAGTCTAACCTGGCGAAGAGTATCAGCGCGTAGGTCACAACTAGCGCACAGGTCTACCTCAACCACCTGTGCGGCATAATCTTCTGCTACTCCAAACCTGCACGACTCAACCCCTTTTACGCCCAAACCAATATTGGTGCGCAACTACCTACCGGCGCACACCTTCAAACACTGGTGCGCAAGTCCACCTTCATGACCACACACCACCTACGTGACCACCACCCCAACGCGATGAGAGCTCGGATTTTTCTAAGTGTTGAACTCCGTTAAAAATTAGGAGGGGTGCTCCAGTATTTATAGGCATTTGGTCAGCCTACGTGACGACGCACAAGTCTTCCCTTGGTGCACAAGTCTCGGCACGTAGGTCTATGCCCTTGCAAGACACTTGCGTGACCAACTTTCCTTTTCCAAATTTTGATCTTATGATCTTGAAAAAAAAACAGGTGCGCAAGTTCCCAAGCCTCCTAGACATCGACGCGCAAGTCTCTTCATAGCGCGCAATTCACCTGCGCAACCACAACAATACCTACGTGACCCTCTTTCCTTTGCTATATTTTGACCTTATGATCCTGAAAAACATTAGGCACACAAGTTTACTCTTCTTCATGTACCGGGAACGCAAGTCTTTTTTCCAAAACCACTTTTCTCCTTTATTCGATTTTCAGGCCCAAAAATCTGGCAAACACTTGAAAATGACGCCACCTTGTATCTGTTCTTTTCGTACCACCTCCAGATCATCCATTACTTTTTTGAAGTTCTTTAATCAAACATGGATCGTTGATCACTGCTCTTGAACTCGACATTCCACCATGAAATCCCCTTTGTCAACAAAATTGTATGTCATGGTTTGCTTTGCGAACAATCACAGCACTGATGTCCACTTTGTCAAAAAACACAATCACCTCAAAAATGCTTCAATGATACCTTGAAGGATTTTTGCCCAACAATATCCACCTTTGGGTTTTTTGACAACTCTTCCATAAAAAGATACATCGTTAATTATTCATCCACCATTAACCTATTGCGATTCTGATAGCGATCAAGGATTTAATCAACACATACTCTAAGCCCACATGAGCAACGCTCGACGTGAGAAACAAGAGTAAATTAAAAGTTCATCGATGAATCACTTCAATTCTAACACCCACTATTGAAACCAAAATGATACCAGTTTTTGGAACACCAATTGTTGGAAATATTCTTACCGCATTCCAACACTAATCTTTTACACCACTCTTTTGCTTTTATCACGATCCTCAGTTGTCGTGATATCTAGTCTTTGATCGTTCACTTTTAGTATCGTCAGATTTAATAATCCCCCTATCTGGATGCTCCACCTATTAGCTTCTCCCCCTATTTGTTATGATTTCTAAAATAGCCACACTATCTCCCCCCTAAACAATCACTATTTTATGCCCCTTTGTCAACGAACCCAAAGGTCACTCCTTTGCAGTCTGTAACAGAGTAGAGAACACATATCAGCACACTTCGGAAAAAACACATCATACCTCGGGGAGAGGGGGTGGTCCCACATCCACACTATTTTAAGTCCGGGGAGTCGACTGAACTCTGAGAGCCAGTCGATGCCTTTCAAATGCTTCCTTGGGTAAGGTCTTAGTCCAAATTTCTGCAACCTATAGTTCTGTAGGTACATACTCCAATTTCACAAGTCCTTGCTCAACCTTCTCCTTGATGAAATGATATTTGATCTCAATGTTCTTTTCCCTTGAGTGATGGAAATGATTTTTGATTAGATTGATAGCACTGGAGTTATCACACTGGATTCCGATCGGAGATATCACTTCGACTCCCATATCTTCAAGCTGCTACTTCATCCACAATAACTGTGTTCATGCTTGAGTGGCCACAATATACTCAGCCTCTGTGGTGCTCAATGAAATGGAATCTTGCTTCTTGCTCAACCAAGAAATAAACAATCCACCAAGATAGAACACACCTCCGGACATTGATTTTCTTTCTTATTTTTATCCATCCCAATCTACATCGGTGTAACCCAATAACTCGGTCTGAGATTTGTCATTATATGTCAAGCGGAAGTCCACCATGACCTTAATATACCGAAGTATTCTTTTAACTGCAAGCATGTGTCTTTCCTTGGGATTACTCTGGTATCTCGCTGCTAGTCATGTGGTGAAAAAAATGTCAGGCCTTATTGCAGTCAAGTATAGAAAACTTCCCATAATTTGCCTTTATTTTGTGATATTAACTACCTTTCCATCCTCATCTTTTGATAATTTCATTCGTGTAGCAACCAGAGTCTTCATGTACTTAGAATTATCCATTCCAATCCTTCTTAGAACCTCATTGGAGTATTTGGATTGAGAAATTAAAGTTCCATTACTTCCTTGTGTCACCTGTAAACCAAGGAAAAATGTTATCTCTCCAATCATTGACATTTCAAACTCATTTATCATGAATTTGGAAAACTGTCTGCACTGAGCTTCATCTGATCTACCAAATATTATGTCATCAACATAAACCAACACCACCATCCTTTTATTACTATCATTGCTGAAATATAGATTGTAATCAACTCCCCCATGCTAGAAACCAAGCTTCATCAAGTACTGATCAAGCCTTGAGTACCATGCTCTTGGTGCTTGTTTCAGCCCATACAATGCCTTCTTCAGTTTGAAAACTTTGTTCTCATCCTCATGAATGATAAAACCATCTGGCTGATCAATATACACCTCCTATTCTAGAAAACCATTCAAGAATGTAGATTTGACATCCATCTGGAACACTTTGAACTTTCTTTGCACTACTATGGAAAAAAATAATCTAATTGTGTCCAGCCTTGCAACCGGTGCAAATGTCTCATCAACATCTATTCCCTATATTTGGGAGTATCCCTTACAAACTAGCCGTACTTTGTTCCGAATCACTATACCATCTTTATTCATGTTGTTGTGATAGAACCATTTAGTCCCGATGACATTCTTATCTGCTGGCCTCGAAACAATCTCCCATGTATGGTTCTTCTCAATTTGATCAAGCTCTTCATTCATATCCTGAACCTAGTTTTCTTCTTCAGCTGCATCAGAAAATCATTTTGGCTCCACCTGAGATAAAAACGATGTTTGCTGTAATGATTTCATTCTTCGAGTCTGAACTGGAGCTTTTTGATCACCAATGATATTTTGCCTATCAATTTTATCTCGACTCTTTGGATTCCTTGCAGACACATACTTGACACTTTCTTGTTCATCATCAGTATCTTCTTCTGAGTTAGCCTCTACCACTTATACTCCCCCTGTGTTGCTTACCTCATCATCACATTCATCCAGAAACTGTTCACTGGGTCGTTGAGAATTATGTTCATATTCAACTATAGTGACATCATTGCTCTCAACAATTTTTCCCAACCTTTTGTGGAAGCATTTATTTGCTTTTCTTTTTCTTGAGTAGCCAAGGAATATACCCTCATCTCCTCATGACTCAAAATTCCTATGATTTTCTTTGTTGAGTATGAAAAACTTACTCCCAAAGATTCAAAAGTATTTAAATGTTGGCTTCTTTCTGTACTACATTTCATACGGAGTCTTCCCTTCCTTCGGACACAACAAAGACTTGTTCGAAATATAGACCGATGTCAGAATTGCTCCCTTCCAAAATTTCTCTGGTAGGTCCTTTCCAATAAGCATTGTTCTAGACATATTGTTGATGATAAAATTTCTCCTCTCAACCACTCCATTATATTGGGGAGTTCTCACTGATGAAACTTTATGCCTTATTCTATGTTTCTTGAGATAGTATTCAACTTGACTGTTTGTGAATTCTGTTCCATTATCAGTACACAAATTCTGAGTTTTCTGCCCAAGCATCCTTTCTAATTCCCTCCTATACTGCTTTATGCAACTGAACACCTCTGTCTTGTGGGTAATGACAAATACCTAGGTCATTCTACTATAATCATCTATGAAAAGAACGTAGTACCTTTTCCCATTTATAGCTCATGGTGAGATAAGTCCACTTACATCAGCATACACCAATTCAAGCACTCTTTTTGATTTATGTTCCTTTGGCCTGTATGTATTTTTGATTATCTTCCCTTATTGGCAAGCATCACACATATGAGTGCGATCACATGATAGTTTGGGAAGGTGTCTAGCAGCATCACACTTTACCAGATCTTCCATGGATGGTTGACATATATGACCAAGTCGCTTATGCCACAACTGGTTTTCTTCGTCTCTGGATAAAAGGCACGCATCTTCTTCCCCACCTACAAGGTAAAGATTTCCCTTTGTCCTTTTTCCCTGTAGAACAACTGATCCATCATTTCCTTTCACAAAAAACACCTTCTTGGTAAATCGGACTGAGTGCCCAGAGTCACATAGTTGACTGACACTGAGCAAGTTATGACTAAGACACTCTACTACCAAGACATCAGCACGTCTCATTTCTTTGCCCCCAAACTTGGCTTTCCCAAGCCAACAATCTTCAGGCCTTCATCGTTTCCAAATTTGACAACTCCTTCTTTGTCATATTTTATTCCTATAATAAGATCCTTATTACCTGTCATGTGAGATGTGCAACCTCTATCAAGGACCCATACACCAGAGCTATCTGATGCATTAAGGGAAATTTCTGCCACCACAACCTTCTCATTTTTCTTCTTCTTGGTCCATACTTTTTCCTTCACACTCGGCATGGATTGAGACTTCTGTTCTTTATCTGAGTATGATCGACCAGCTTTATCTTGCAAAGCCGCAAATCTATTCTGCATTTTTAACTCACCTGTTGGTTTATTGATCTGCTGCTTGTGTACGTTTTTATTCTGCTTTTCCACATTTATCTGTATGGTCGAAGTGAAGTACCTAGAAATGTGCCCAAATCCTCCACACCAAAAACAGCGTTCTTCGAAATATGTTCTGGAAAAATGTTCTCTGTTTGGCTGCCACCTCTGTTCTTGTTCCCTTCGGTATCTCTTGGATTTGGAACAAACATACTATGAATGTCCCATATTTCCACAGCAATAACACCTAATAATGTGCATTCCTTCGTGTTATTTCATCTCTATGATTTTCCCTTTGAGATCTCTGAATATTCTGATTATGCTTTGTGCCCAAGTCAACCTTCAATCTTTCGGACGGGTGCTTGCGGTCTGACTTCAATTGCAACAAATTTCTACTTCTGATCAAGGCTTGAATCAGCCTTAACCTCTGAGCTCAATTGCTGCTTCTTTCATGTTGAACTACTAGCCTCCTCTTTCATCTTTTCAGTCTTCGGAATGACCTTCTTTCCCGATATCACATTGGAGGTCAAGAGTTTTTCTTAATCCTTCACTTTTCGTCACAGACTGACCACTTCTTCTTCAAGATCTTTGGTACGTTTGACCTGATACTTTCCTATGTTATTCAAACAATCGACATCATTATTTTGTTCCTCAATTTTAAGCTTATACTCAACAATATTTTATGATCTCTCTGGTGTTGAGGATTTTAGTCTTTCAATTTCTTCTAACAACTCATAATTTTCTTCATCCTGTTGTTGCATATAGAGTTTGGAATCACAAACCACTTTATTGGATTTCTTTGTTTTGGCTCTCCAAATGTCTATCTCCTCAAGAGTTGCTTCTAATTCAGATTCTATATCAACTCTTCCTTCAACTTCTTCTTCTTCTCCAGCGTCAGTTTCTTCCTTTTCCTGAGAACTACCGACGACCACCACCATAGCATTTTCTCCTCGATCTTTGCAGTTCTCTATTTCCTCAACCTCTTTAACCTCAGACTCACCCGAACTATCTATTTCTTGTGAAAGATGATTCTTCTTCTTGAAGAAATTTCTCTTGAATTGCTTCTTCCCTTGCACGTAGGCTGAAGATCTCTTAATGGGAATTTCAACTTAATCTTCATCATTTTCTTCTTGAAACTTTTTGGGGCACCTTGCAACGAGATTACCAACTTTTCCACATCTAAAGCAAGCAAGTGGAAGTTTCCCTTTGAAACTTCCTTTTTCTCTTTGCAGATTTGAAGAAAGGAATGACATCACCTCATCTGTCTCTTCTTCCTCCTGAGAATCTTTAATGGTGAGATTATTCACGGCCTTAAATGCCACATCTTTGGATTTACCCTTTTCCACAGCTTCGTTATCATCATTTCTCATTTCATAAGCAATAAGAGTGTTGTGCAGGTTATCCAATGTTAGCTCTTTCAGGTCTTTATCTTCCAAAATAGAAACTTTTGGATTGAAATGAGGTGGAATTTTTCTCAAGATGCTCTTCACAATATTTATGTCTTCAATAAATTCACCAAGACCCTGCATGTCTTCCACAACAACATTTACCCCGTCGAGAAATGCATCAATAGATTCATTTGGGCTCATTCTCAGATCTTCATACTTGTTCCACAGAACTTGCAGCTTTGACTCTCTAACTTTTGTATCTCCTTCATATATATTCAATAACATTTTCCACATGGCATGTGATGTTTTTCAAGACATCACCTTTGTATATATAGGATTGGATAGGGCTCAGCCTAAGTAATTAATTGCTTTGGCACAAGCATCCAATTCTCTACACTCAGCTTCGGATAATGAACCACTGTTGATGTTAGCTTTTATACCATGCATTTCTGCTGTAAATACATCCATTCCCAAAGATCAAAAGTAGTGTTTCATCCAATTCTTCCATAGCTGAAAATTGTTCCCATCGAAGATCAGAATCCCTTTATGATTGGTAACCTCTATTTGAGAGAGAATCACAGATATTAACCTTTCACTCTGATACCAATTTTTAGGTCCACAAGGATGAGTACCCAGAGAGGGGGGGTGAATCATGGTATGACTAATTTAAAATTAAATCCCGTTCTGATCTTATTTTTCTATTTAGAAAAACACTCTTCTCTCTCTTTCCCGTTGCACAATCTAAACATAAAGTAAAGCATTCACATGACACAACAATTTTTACTTTGTTCACCGCTAAGGGCTATGTCAAAGAAGCATACGCTAAAAGGTTTTCAGTCGTACCAAATTCCACTAAACTTCACTAGCTGTGGATTACAAGGTTCGGGCACAGTCAATATGTCCCAGGCTCACTGCCTTTACAATTTTCAGGGTCAGCTAACTGCTTTCCCAAGGGTCACTCCCTATTTCTCTCTCTCTGGCTCATTACCAGTGGAGGGATCACCTTATTCCTCTTCCTTTTCTCACTAATCTGGACGGAATCCACTCACAGTTTATAGACTTGTAGGTCTATTCATTTGCATGAAGGAATGAATCTTCCTCTATATGTAGATGCTCTGTTGAAGTCCTGCTTTCACCCGTAGATGAATTTATCATTGCACCGAAGGTATCAGACAATCTTCCAGCTTTAATGTAGCCCAGAATAACCATCATGAATCAGCATTACTTGGCGCTCAAGTCTAACCCAGTGCGTATGTATCGACGCGTAGGTTACAACTGGCACGCAGGTCTACCTCAACCACCTGCGCGACACAATCTTCTGCAACTCCAACCCGACGTGACTCAACCCCTTTTACGCCCAAACCAATATTGGCATGCAACTACCAACCGCTGTGGAACTTCAAACACTAGCGCACAAGTCCACCTGCACGACCACACACCACCTAGGTGACCACCACACCAGCGTGATGGGAGCTCTGATTTTTCTATGTGTTGAACTCCTTTAAAAATGAGGAGGGGTGGTCCAGTATTTATAGGCATTTGGCCAGCCTACGCAACGACGCACAAGTCTACCCTCGACACACAAGTCTCAGCGCGTAGGTCTCTACCCTTTCCAGACACTTGCGTGACCAACTTTCCTTTGCCAAATTTTGATATTCTGATCTTGAAAAACAATAGGTGCGCAAGTTCCCAAGCCTCCTAGGAATCAGCGTGCAAGTCTCTTCATGACGCGCAAGACACCTGCACGACCACACCAATACCTGTACGACCCTCTTTCCTTTGACTTATTTTTACCTTATGATCTTGAAAAACATTAGGCACACAAGTTTCCTCTTCTTCAAGTACAGGGAATGCCAGTCTCTTTTCCAAAACCACTTTTCTCCTTTTGTAGATTTTCAGGCCTAAAAATTTGGCAAAACCTGGAAAATGGAACCACCTTTTATCTGTTATTTTTTTACCACCTCCAGATCATCCATTCCTTTATCTAAGTTCTTGAATCAAACATGGATCGTTGACCACATCTCTTGAACTCGAAATTCCACCATGAAATCCCCTTTTTCAACAAAATTGTATGTTATGGTTTGCTTTGTCAACAATCACAGCACAAATGTCCACTTTTCCAACAAACACAATCACCTAAAAAATGCTTCAATGATACCTTGAGGGATTTTTTCCCGAAACTTTGTTTCATGATTAATGATCTTTTACTAATTGGTTATGATTATTGTAAGTACTGATCACTTTATCACACCATTTTTATCTTCTTATGATCACTTATTATCATTGATTAATATCTATTATGTTGACCCTCAATGAGCGTTTGAGATCACCCTTTCTTTTTGTAACGTCCTAGTTCCGGAAGCCAGACAATGGGTGCCCCGAACTCGATTGGTCACATGACCTCAAGAGAATTTCCCCAAATTCTAGAGACTGTCGACTAGCATTGAGGGCCAAGGACTGATAGTGGGGAAATTGTGCCATCATTTGTAAAAGTGTAGCACAACCGAAATAAATATAAACTAGAAAAAGCTGGTGAAGGAACAATATAAACCTGAAATGGACAATAAAACTGGAGTAAAATATAACTAGCAGTCATAAATAAATGATGATGCAATATGTCTCTAATTCTAAGATAGCAGTCAAAATAGAATACACTGCAATCAGATACAATACAGAACAAAGTACAAGTACATCAAACAAAGCCAAAACAGTGCAGCAGGAGCATAATAGCATCACAAGCCTAAGCTCGGTCCCATGCTATCCTACTCCTCTGAAACAATCATGTACCAGTTTAGGGACCATTTCCCTTATCGACACATGCCGAAATATAATCACGACATACCCACAGTTATCCTGGCCAAAAGTCTAAACAAGGGAACCACACCCTCGGGGTGGCCCTGGATCAATGAAACGATCCCAAACAACATATTATATTTATTCAATAGATCACCTATGTAATTCTAGGTATCTCAATAGTCAAGGTCTCAACCACACGACACCCCAAGCATGAGCGCGTGGAACCATGGTACACAAAATCAACTCGACAGTTGGAAATAAATACAAGACCACCTACCTCGATCCCCTCTGATCGATATATACGAAAGGCACCTCTCGAAAGGACCAAGAACGGCGTAGACCTGAGATAAACGATTACCCGTTCAAACCTAAATAACTTCCCTTAGGGAAAGAATTGGAAGGAAAGACACAAGGAGAGGGAAGCTCTATCCCATGCAGTTCAAACGAGATCGATGACAGAAGAATCAGAGCTCTGGTGAGTGATCGGGAGCTCCTCCAATACTCAACCTCCTCTCCCACAACTCTTGGTGAGTCCCCTGCCTCCTCTGTTGAATGAGGAGTCTATTTCCTGTTTCTAATGAAAAAACATTACTACATGACATGTACTCTCAAGTACACGACGTGTGCTATTTTTTTAACTGTTCCTCTGGTGGATACTTTTCACCACCAACCTGTTCATCTACCAACTGATTACACGGCATGTATTTACTAAGTAAACGATGTGTATTTACTAAGTACATGGCATGTAGTTAGTTATTACATCCTAAATCACCAACAAGTCTACATGCCCTATGTTCTTGTCCCACACTGCCTAAGTACATGACGTGTATATGAAAGTACACGGCGTGTAGTTTGTTTTTACCGAAAATCCTACATGCCTTGTATTCTCAACCCACATAGGCAAAGTACATGGTGTGTCTACAAAAAGTACATGGCATGTACCCATAAATTTTTTGTTTTTTTATGACATTTCCCCTGTTTTCTCAAAAAAAATTAAGGAAAAGGAAAATAAGAAAGTCGTAGCTCAAAAATAAGAACTGGGTTCTTACAAACTTTCCCCCTTAAAGCAATTAGTCATCAAATTTCCCTTCCAAGGGTGGTGAAGATAAAGATGTGAACAGTTCTGGCCACTAAGCATGTACGTTGGTCACCCCCTTCGAGGCTTCGTCCTGCACTTGACCATACTGCCACATCACCCATACGAGAGGAACTGACCAGACTTGGAGAACCTTCATGCTCATATCAACAATGCAGATCATATGCTCCTCAGTGGATGCATCAACCTGAAGTTCAACCTCCTCAGCTGAAAGGCATGAGACAGGTCTGAGTGATAAAGAAGCAACTGAGATATGTGGAAGATGTCGTGCATGGCTCGATACCTCTGTGGTAACTACAACCGATAGACAACCGGTCTAACTTTCTATAGAATCTCAAACAGCCCCGCATACCTTGGTGAAAGTTTACCCCATCTCTGGATCTTCCTGTGTCCCAAACTCGGTGAAACACGCAAGAAAACCTGATCCCTGACCATGAACTCCAAGGGTCATCTATGACGATCAACATAAGATTTCTGATGAGACTGTGCAGTAGCCATCTACTTCTGAATCAACTAGACGTGCTCTGAAGTCCTCTACACAAGACATGGTCCCAGTAATGCTGCCTCACCTCCCTCTAACCAGCACAAGGGTCATTGGAATGGACTACCATATAATGCCTCGTAAGGTGACATTTCAATAGATTCCTGAAAACTATAATTGTAGGCACACTTGACCAGGGGTATGTGCTTCTCCCAAGAAACCCCAAAGTCTAGGACGCATGCACACAACATTTCCTTTAGCACCTGTATCCTACGCTCTAACTAGACATCAGTATAAGGGTGGTAAGCTGCGTTCAGAAGCACCTGTGTACCCCGTACCCTCTGAAAAGTATGCCAGAAACAAGACGTAAAACGGGCATTCCTATCTGAAACAATAGAACAGGGACCTAGTAAAGACGTAGTACCTCTCGGATATACAACTTCCCAAGCTCGTCAACACTGAAGGCCTCCTTAATCGAAAAAAACTGATATACCTTCGTATGTCTGTCCACAACAACCCATACGATGTCATTGCCTCGAGCTGACCTCAGCAACCCGGTCACGAAATCCATCAAGACATCATCCCATTTCCACTCCGGAATGGGTAAATGTTGTAAAAGCCCGACTGGCCTCAGATGCTCCGTCTTCACCTGCTGACAGGTGGAACATCTCGTAACAAAACTAGATACTTCTCTTTTTATTCCTGGACACCAATACTAACATCTCAAGTCATGGTACATTTTGGTAACTCCAGGATGCACCGCCCAAGATGAAGCTTGAAACTCCCACATCAACTCCTCGCATATATCCCTTGGAACCCACAGTCACCCATGGATACACAATACCTCATCATCACCTATCGTCCAACCAGGAAGAGGGTCCTCACTTGCCACCAAATCCCGTAGAACTAGGCCTTCTGAATCTGATAACTGTCTCATCCTTAGTCTATCCAGGAGGGTAGAAGTCACAACTAAGGATGAAAGACATTTTTTCCCCTGACTATCATTCACCTCCAAATGCACCTCAGAGACCAAATCCATAAGCTGCCACTCACCAATGGCCTCCTGTACTGCCTGTATTTGATCCTTCCTACTTAGTGCACCAACTATTAGATTTTTCTTACTAGGTGTATAGGCAAGATCGAAGTCGAAGGACTGAAGGTATTCAACCCACTTTCGCTGTCTCAAATTCAAGTCATGCTGGGTAAAGATGTATTTAAGACTTTTGTGGTCCGTAAACACCACAAAATGTTCTCCCAAGAGATAATGTCTCCAACAACGTAACTCATGAACAACTGTATCCAACTCGGGATCATGCGTTAGGTAATTCCTCTCATGTGGCCTCAACTGTGGTCACCCGTACACAACTACTCGATCAACCTTCATCAATTATGCTCCCAACCCAATTTCTAACACATCACAGTAAACTATATAGATATTTCCTTACTCTATAAGTATCAGGACTGATGCTAATTTCAACCTTCCCTTCAGCTTATGAAAGGCAGTCTCACAAGCTTTTGAACAAACGAACTTCATACCCTTCTTATTCAAGCCTATAAACGGCGCTGCTAAGTAAGATAAGTCCTGTATAAAGTGTATATAGTAACCAGCCACCCCAAGAAACTCCATCTTTCAAACACTTTCTTAGGATACTCCCAGAAAACTACTGCTCTCACTCTCTATAGGTCTACCTCAACTCCTGCCTCTGAGATAATATGACCCTGGAAGTGAATATGGTACATCCAAAAGTGGCACTTTGAGAGATTATCATATAAATGATGCTCTCTCGGTGTACTCAATATGATCTCAAGATGGGTGGAATGGTCATGTCGAGTGTGAGAGTACACCAAGATATAATCCACGAAGACTACCACAAAAGAATCCAGATATGGGTGGAACACATGATTCATCAGAGCCATGAAAACTGCTGGCGCATTTGTCAGTCCGACCGACATGATCAAGTACTCGTATAGACCATATTTGCTCCAAAAGGTTGTAGGTGGTGTGTCCGATGGTCTAACGTGCAACTAATGATATCGAGATCTCAAATAAATCTTTGATAACACTCGTGGTCCTCGAAGTTGATAAAAAATATCATCAATAATCGGTAAGGGATATCGGTTCTTAACCATAAACTAGTTCAGTTTCTGATAATACACGCAGAGTCTGAGGGTACCATCTACCTTCTTAGAAAAAAGGACAGGTGAACCCTAGGGAGAAATACTGGGTCGGATAAAACCCTTAGCTTGTAACTCATATAACTGCCTCTTGAGCTCCTGCAATTCTTGCATAGCCATCCTATAAGGAGCAATGGAAACCAGTTCCACTCCTGGAACAAGCTCAATATATAAATCCACCTCTCGCTCCAGAGGTAGACCTGAAAAGTCATCATGAAGACATCCCTAAAAAGATTAACTACTAGAGGGAAATCCTTCTAACAAGTTTCCTGGTCATCCAGATATAAACTCACAATCTGGGCTGTCACTCCACCCCGCCCATGATGCTTAGGTCCAGCTCGGCTCGCCTGGACATCCCATTCTCCCTTTTATAGAAAATCTCTGCCATCTGGTGACATGAAACTCACCATGTGATGATGGAAATCTACAAAGGCTCGAAACGATACCAACCAGTCCATCCTGAGAATGACATCATAGGCTGTCATCTCTAAGAGATAGAGGTCCCATAGAAAGTGACACCCACCAACCTCTATGGGGCACTCCTTGCACTGGAACACACCTATCGTTCTAATTCCCAATGGAGTGTCTAGCATCATGATATTTGAAGAAGAATAAACACAGAGCCCATGGATCACTACAACGGGTATAGATATAAAGCTATGTGTAAAACCAGTATGAAAAGGCACCAAAGATAAAATAGAAGCAACTAGTATAATACCTATGATAGTGGAAGGTCCAGGATCCTATTCCTGTTGGGTTTGTTGCACTGCATGTGTCTGCCCAGTGCCGTGAGCCTGCGACATAGCTTGGCTACCCTGAGCTGACCTGCCATGCTGTTTCTGAGATCCTGGAGTTGGGATACCATGGCCACAACCACCACCTCTGCTTGAATGTCCTAACGTGTTCCAATTCCCTGACTGGTAAGAAGCTGTTGGCCCTACTCCCATATTTGGAGTCTGCACAGAACCCCTCTCACTAGTCACTGGTAGAAACTCCCTGCAAAAACACTAAAGATGGCCCATCTTACCACAAGCTCGACACTCCACTGGGTCATGTGGACACTGAGGTCTCTTGTGCCCCTCTTTAACACACTGGTAGCACATTATCTGGACACCTGAAGAATTCTTCTAGATAGTACTACCACCATGAGAGAAATCCATCTACCTCTTCCTCTTGCTGGTAGAAATAGTACCAGAGATCGGTGACGAACCGCCCTGGTTCGCACCACTAGCTTCCCTTAGGTTCCACTCAGTAATCAATGCCTGGTTTACAACATCATGCACAATAGGAAACCTGAAACATTTACCAACACTTGGATGTTGTATCAAAGATCATACTCAAAGCGTCTCTCCCTTAACGTATCATCACACACCAGAACAGGTGAAAAACACTATATCTCATTGAAGCAGGCAGAATAGTCCATCACTAACATGGTTCCCTGCTATAGATTCATGAACTCTCGAGCTCGATCTTCCCTTAGAATCTCTCGAAAGAAAAATTCATTGAAGACTACTTGAAAATATTCCCATTCCATGTCTCTGTGATGCTCAGTTTGGGTGGTAATGTCCCACCATCTCTTGGAAGAATCACACTGCATGTAGGTAGAGAGCTTTACCCTCCTCCATGGAGGTGTCTCCAGATGCTCGAAGATTGTCTGCATAGAACCTCGCCCTGACTCCACATCCTGTGGTCTGCCATCCCCTGAAAATGTAGGCGGATGCTGCTGCTGGAATATACGTGTCAGTTCTGACATAGATGTGGCAACCTACAGTGCTCCTGGAAGGTCTGCATGAACTGCATGAAGCCTTCACAGGACTGCACATCTGCACCTACGTCTGGTATAACGGCAGGCGCCACATCTGGCACTACTAGAGGATCCACTGGTATCCCATGGCCTACCATCTCTGGAGTATAATTGTCTCCACTCTCTTGGAGAACAACTCGTGGTTGTCTTGGCGGCATGACTCTGCAAGGTCAAACACACGCCATAGTGTAATTTAATATTGAGGTTATTTTGTCCGGTTAACTGTGCCCATGAAAAAGGAAACAAAACACAAAGACTGTCAAAAAGAGACTACATGGTGTGTATAAGGTCTACACGGTGTGTACCCTTAATCCCTCACATGGTCATGTTCTGATACCATCTTGCGCGTGGCTCTACCCTAGGTACATGGCGTGTTACACCCGCACATGGCGTGTACACCACCCTCTTTCCCTAGCCACACGACCAAGTCCACACGGTCTCTCACTTGTCAAGACTACACGGCGTGTCCCATAGGTACACGGCGTGTACTAGATGAGCTTCACTGACCCGTGTTGTTTGCGAAACGGCCGGATACATGGATCACACTACATGGCGTGTTCCATATGGAAACAGTGTGTATGAGAAGAGGTAACACCAACCCGTGTTGTTAGCTACATGACTGGATCCCAAGATTACACTACACGACATGTTTATAATTTACACAGCGTGTATAAGGTAATATTTCTCTATCCGTGTTGTTAGTCACACGGGCGTACACAGGGTCAACACGACACGGTGTGTACAACCGGTATATGGTGTGTTCCCACAAGAAGTTCCCTATACCGTGTCTCTGCCCACACGGCCTGTAACATGGTTAGTGACTACACGACGTGTACATAAGGTACACGGTTTGTACTTAAGAAAAACAGTTTCTTTCCGAATATAAGAACACATGGCGTTTAGTCAAATCTACACGGCATGTATTCTGGGTTTTTATAGATAGTAGGCCTTAGAAACTACTCTGGAGCCCAGAAAAACACTAAAACGAACACCAAAGTGCCAAATTCCGATCTGTGAGGGCCCATACTCCCCACGAATCAAAGCTTGCCATCTAATAAATGTTATAAACAAGGTAAACAAGTCAATGATCCACCAAATTCCAGTCAATAAAGGCCCATAACACCTCAAAAACCAAAGTTTGGCTTACATTCTAACAAAACCTCCTACAAACAATACCCTATAAAAAGTAGGCGTATTTATCAAGGAAGATATCACAACAACATTCATTTTCAAGAACACCATCTATCAAAACAACATGAAATTTCTAATGAACCTACATGGCATGGAAACTATGCATGACATGTGATTCTAACATGTGCCAAAATGATGCATGATATGGAATACCCTCATCTCATCGGGTTGCAACTAAATAGAACCCAAGTATAAAATATAAACAACACACTACATGTGAATCACCCAAATGTGAAAACCAATTCAACTGTAATAATGATAACATAAAATCAAAATTTAATTCAAGGAAATCCATCTTTTACCTATACAAGGTGTAGCTACTCTCGGGCACAATTTATTACCGAATCCCTTAACAATCATTCTATTTCTGCTATCAGAAAATAATAAATTAGAGAGAAGAAACCCTTTTGATACCACTTTGTAACGTCCTGGTTCCTGAAGCCAAACAATGGGGGCCCCGAACCTGGTTGATCCCATTACCTCAAGCGCATTTCCCCAAAATACAGAGGCTGTCGACTAGCAGTGAGGGCCAAGGAATGATAGTGGGGAAACTATACTCTCATTTGTCAAAGTGTAGCGCAACGAAAATAAATATAGACATGAAAAATCAGAAGAAAGAACAATATAAACCTGAAATGGACAACAGAACTGGAGTAAAAGATAACTTGCAATCATAAATATATGATGATGAAATATGTCTCCAATTCTAAGAAAGAAGTCAAAACAGAATACACTGCAATCAGATACAATACAGTACAAAGTACAAGTACAACAAACAAATCCAAAACAGTGCAACAGGAGATCACCAGCATCGCAAGCATAAGCTCGGTCCCATGCTCTTCTACTCCTCTGCAACAATCATGTACCTATGTAGGGACCCTTGACCTTATCGACACCTGCAGCAATATAATCTGTTTGGGCCCAAGACGTAACCCAAATAGGGTGTGAGAAATAAATCCCAGTATGAAACCTTCAAAGGCCCGTGCCCAACTGTCAGTGAAAACCATTATCTCTGATGTTGACATAATATTTTTTACTTTTTTTAAAGGATGATCCCTAGTGATAAAAGGATGCTTGAAAATAGTGCTTTAATTTATTGAATCTATCATTTATGGTTTAAAGTAAAAGAATCATAGTTACACCAGTGATAAGTAAATAAAAAAAGGGAGATAAACACATGAATGTGATTTTTCAAGAAACAATACAAAGAGTATCAAAATAAAAAGCGAAAAAACACAGGGAAAAAACCCATCAAAGACAAATAAATAAATAAATAAAACACTATACTAAACATCAAATAGGACCTACAAAAAATCAGTGTCTCAAATACTTTTAGGCACCATCTACCTTTTCATGATCCCACCACCAAAAAAAACAAACTAAGAATCCATTACCACTAATAAGAAATTAACTTAGTTTTAGAGAGAACTTTGAAAATCAATGTCTAAATAACAAATGTATATTCTCTATAAGGAAAAAACTCCATCTTTAGAGCCTGAGAACCTGTAGAAATATAATAAAATCCTATAAAAATAAATATCAAAATAGGTAACATCACCTAAAATACACTCAAAGTGAAGGGAGAGATTTTTTTATCATGAAGAATAATCCCTCTTAATCTATGGGAAATTATCCCATTGATCATAGAAAACACATTATTAGGATTATTGATTACAGTGAGAAAGATAATTAGCTATACAATTCGGCCGATATGAATCATAATCAATAAACATGATGTTTTTTAAAGTGTGAATAGTATAATAAATAACATTGAAATCATCTTAAAGTTTATAAGGTAAAACAATTTAGATATTTAGATTATTAATCAAATTCAAAGTATTTGAATCAATAAACAATTTACAAGGGATATGGTTTTTGACTCATCAAAGGGATGAATTAAACAAAAATCTTTGTTGGTAATATAAAAAAATTGTTTATTTTTTTAAAGAGAAATCAATAATACTAAATTTAAAGTCTCTAATAATGAAAAAAATATTTTCTCTTCCATTTTTAAATGTATAATCTATATTGATTTTCATAGTGATTTTGGGATATTTAACCCATGATAAGTCCTTAAAAAGGCCTTAGTGTGATATGAAAACAAATTACCACTAGTTTATGATCATTAAAATCATTCCAATTAGAAATCAAAAAAGGGGGAGAAATAACAATATTATGAAAAAGGTAAAAAATAGAATTAATAATTACAACATCATTAGAAGTTTTAACTTAAAAAAATAAATTGTATTTCCATAACCATAGCTCCCAATAAATTAGGAGAGGTAGAATATTTAAAATAGAAAATATGGTAGTTTTGGGAATAAAGAACCACTATTAAACGAAACCATTTGTAATAGTGATACTGTTATACCATTTAACCAACAATTAAAATAATTTGAATAGTTAGTATAAAATAATTTATCAACAAGACCTAAGATTAATATTTTATCAATAGTTTCAAAATCATGAAGACAAATCATAAAGGAGAATTAATGTTAGATTAATATGCTCATCCATAAGTGGAAACTTTTTATTAAACAGGTTCCACTTGAAAATAAATATTTTAAAATGAACATGAAAGAGTAACAAAAAAAGAGGGTCTAATGGTGTTATAAATTTATTTAAGGGAATAATTGGTGGAAGAGAAAGGGAAGCACCTATAAATATTTCTAAGGAAATCATTAAATGACTTTATATATTAATATATATGATGTATTGATTTTATATTATATTGATACCATTATCTCGTGATTATATCCTAGGTATTATAGGATATTTTAATGTTTTTCAAGTGTTTTATAGAAAACATGTTGGAAATATGCTAAAAAATACAAACACCAATTCCATTCTATTCAATGGGATAAAAATTATTTATTATTTGGTCTAAATCCTTTTAAAATGGCCATCTATAGTTCCGTAAAAGAAGATATCAATATTAATTTCTAGGTAATAAAAACTTCTTCGGTGGGGGGGTGAGAAAACCAATAAGTAAATATGAATCATGTATATGACATGTTTTATGAAGATTAAATATACCCACTATAAATAAATATTTTTCTTCCATACTCAAGGATAGATTTAAATTTTTTATGTTAATGGTAAAAAAATAAAAAAATAAGCTTGGTCAAGAATAAAGGATAACCCAAATAATAAAGGTGAAATAATATGATGTCATTTAGATGATACATATAATGATATTATAATGAGGTGTAGATAAATGTTTCCCAAATATAAAATGGCTTTATATTTTTTAAAAGATAAACTAAAAGCTCTTTGAACTAATTTCGATGAGTTTTTTTAATTATTAAGAGATATTTTAATTCCATTAGTAAAATTATCAAGGTATTATAAATATAAAATATGTTTGGATAGTGGGAAATATAGGGAAGTATAGATTATACCAACAAATCAAGAATTAAAAAGTGTCTTTGACCCTCTACTAATTAGATCAACAATAAGGATAAAAAGGATATTTTAAAGAGGGCCCACTTTATACACTCTCTTTAAGGGTAAAAAGATACCATTATGATAACTGTATAAAATAATAACTATATGATAGTGACAATGATGTTTTTGATGATATTTCTAAAATTATCAGATACATTATAATTTATAAGAGAAAAAAATATAAAACCAATGTGAAGAGAATTAAAACGTTAATTTTTATAAAAATAAAGATTCAAATTAGAAACTATTATTATTATAATCAAGATATGAATTATTTTATTAGGGAAAATAACATTATAATGGATAATTATTTCCTTAAAAAACAAATGTGTTCTATAGAGAAACAAATAGTAAGGAGAGTGATATTCTTGGAGGCTAGGACTAGAGGATAATTTTCTAATAGAAGTATAGAGAGAGATAATTATTAAATAATTAAGACAAATACATGCATATTTTTTTGGTATTAGGAAAATTTAAGTACATACTATAACTATAGGGAAAAGAGTTCCCACAAATAATTCTAGGAAAACAATACAAAATATCACTACCAACAATTTTCTATATTTAAGTGAAGAATATGTCAGTGAAAATATCAGGTATAGAAGATATATTTGTCTATAATTAAAAAAAACTATTTATCTTATTCAAATTGTGGTGGTGGGAAAAAATTAAGTTAATTTTTTTCATCATTAGAAACTAATGGAAGAATAAAACTAGTTAAGAACACCATGCCAAATGTGGGGACAAATATAAATTAGTTCTAAAAATAAAAAAAAATGGTCTGAGGCCTCATAAAATCAAGATCCTTAATGAAATCTTCTAGGTAATAATTGAGGGAAAAATAGGGGATTTATGATTATTGTCCTTGATATTACCACTTGTATCATTATTTCTTATGGGTTGAGTTCAATGTTTATAAATTTAGTATACCCTTCCCAAATTTTAAAAACAAACAAAGTGTTATATAATATAAGTCTGAGGTCGAACCAATAAGGAATCTTATAATACAAAATATATTTCTTTTACTAATTATAATACAATTCAAAAATTTAATAGATTTTGATTATGATTTTAACTATTGAATTTAAAAATTATTTAAAAACTATTAATAAAATAAAAAGTAAGAAACCTATTTCAATGTATGGTTTTACTTAAAGTGCAATATCATTCAACCATGAAATCATTAAATTAATTGGTAGAAAGGTTATAAATTATAATTGATTTTATTATGGTCAAATTACCTAATTTTACTTAAATAAATTAAATCCATTTGTTTAGAAAACCAAACTAAATAAAACACATTAAAGTTTAAACCTTATAATAAAAGTATAATTCAAAATTAAATTTCTGCATCTAATTCACTCAATAAATTTGTATTTATTTCCCTAATAACCTTTATTATTAAAAAATCACTGATTGATGAGATATGATTTAATTTTCATGTAAATAATCAATAAAATAAATAATTAACAAATTAAAAGGATTTAAAACATGGTACACACTTTTTAGTCTTCAATTTTTATGATCCCCCACGGGAATAGTCTCTCTCACACCCTAATGGAATATATTCTCCTCCACCCTTCCCTTCCATATCTAAAAAACCATAATTGAAGTACCACATAATTTCCACAACCAAATATCCATAACGAAATCACACCACAAACACTATCATATAAAATATCACAACATCACAATTACACTTCATCATCATCATAGTAGTTTTATGTGAACATGAAGGACATAAATATTATACCTCACTTCTTCCACACAAAACCCCCATCATGCATCCACATCATAATAAAAAACATGACAACCAATACACACACAAGCACACATACAATAACCCCAAGCTATTATATCCCATATATATATACCTAAACCTTGATCCATCATAATACATGTTATGTATAGAAGAGACTATGACAAACCATGTCAACCTCTCTACAAAACCACATCCACTACTACACCAAACCAACTAAGAGATAACAAGAAAATCCACCACAGCCACCATATCATCTTCTACCTTTCCACATCAACCATTTAAAACCACCCCCACAACAATAACACATCATCACCTTAAAAAAACTATAACAACCCACTACCAAACTACTCGAATCAAATAAAGGGTCAACAGACCAAGATAACCTAAAAAATGACAATTTCAATGGTAAACCACATAAAAAAATATCCATTAATTATACATATATATCTATTTCATACTTTAGTCATATAACACGTCAATATAAATTTATATATTTTCACTACTCTAATTATTCCCCATAATTTATAGATTAACTGATTAAAAAGGTGAAATGAATATCAACAATAGAAAATAAGTTCTTCATAACAACACATATCAACCTATAAAGTAATAATGAAATGGAAATAACATATAAATCACATAAATCATAATAAAACCATCTTCCCATTTTGATATCATAAATCCAGTTCATTATCTTCATTAGGTTAATTCTAACCATCCACCCATTGAAAACATAGTCTTGGTAATTCCACATTCACACATAATAATAAAAGAAAAATTATTAATCACTTACCTCAATATATTTACTAATAACCATTGTTTAAAAAGGAAGAAAAACACTGATAAAATTCCAAAAAAACTCATAAGGATCAACCAAAATACATAACCTCCTAAAAAAACCATCAAGACTAGAATTTTTTTTTACAAAAATAAAAAAAATCAAATCCAAATTTCTACTGACACCCATTTAGTAAGAAATAATAGTATTAGACAAGGAACAGGAAAAATAATCACACCATGAGTTAATGGATCTTGATCATGTGAAGCTAAAGATCAATTATATACCAAAGTATGACTAAATTTAATACAAAATGAGACTAAAAATTCCTAGGGATTGATGGAGGTGGATAATATTGGGAATATTTTTACATGGTACCCAAATTTATATTAAAATCTATGAAAATATAACATCATGGTTGGATGGGGTTCATTATACCATAATAGTGGGATGATCTAGAAATCCTGGTGATATCCACCCCAAATATTGGGGAGTCAATTTATTTAAATTATATATAGCCAAAGAATGTTAAGACACAACCTATAGGGTCGTGGAACAATTATTGAACTCCCAAGAATAATGGCACAAACCTCAGTCCCAACTTCAAACTGGAATACCACCCTTACAAAGACCAAAATGTAACCCAAATACCATTGTGAAATGATCCAAAAAATGGAATAAATAGGGAATTTTATATCCAAATCTTCCATGTTATAATTCTAATCACCATGGAACAAGGTTACCCTATGATATTAACAAGAGAAAACCTGAGACTCTTCACACTGTAACCCAAACCATCATAGTGAAAATAATAAATACTATCCAACCATAATCACAAAGAAATATCATATCCCAATATCTATTCCACAACACATCTATTCACACAATAACCTCATTGATCACAATGAAATGCACCAAAATATAGAAACTGATCATATCGTAGAAACTAACCATGCTATAATGTGCATAATCACAACATGATCCATGATGCTAGCTAAAACATTAGATCATACTCCACCTTTCCCACACCATTAATGTAAAGACCCGAATCCGGAGCCACTCAACTGGCACCCCATACCCGGTTCTCCACATGACCTCAAGAATGTTTCCCCAAATGCTAGAGGCTACCGACTAGCAGCGAGGGCCTTGGTGAGTCAGTGGGGAAACTATCCCTCATTTGGTAAAGTATGCAGTGGAAGGAAATAATAACCAATAGCGGAAGAAGTAAACAACAAATGACAACTGAAACTAAATAGTGGAAGCAATGTAAAATATAATAATGACGAAACATGGCACATGTTTCTATGGAAAGCAGTAAAAAACAATGTGATGAAATACAACTGAAACCCAAGTAGCAAAACTAAATAGTAAACTCCAACAGCATCGCAAGCCTAAGCTCGGTCCCATACTCTCTAGATCTAACCAGCAATCAAGCACCTAAGGTAGAAGGGCCAAAATCCCTATCTACACCTGCAACCATATAACCTGTTTGGGCCGAAAATCAGGACCCAAATGGGGTGTGAGACTAATCCCAGTAGGAAACCACCGAAAGATCTGTGCCCTACTATCAGTGAGAAATATAACAAAAGTAATGGAAATAAATTCAGTAGAGAAATAGGGGAACACTAAAGTAAACAATCCTTCAATTCTCCATTGACATTTATTTATTTATTTAATTAAATCATTTAATAATCAACCAATGAATCTAGCAAATAGCTCTATAGCCTAAAGGCATAGCAAGTAACACAACAGGTATCTCAACAGACTACCTAAACTACAAGCAGTACAAACCCAAGCTTGTTCTTTGGCTCGGTGGACTCGTCACAACCAACCAATAAAATTTATTACACTGACCCTCTGGGTGGCTCACGTGGGAAGGCCCTTATGGTCAAGCATTCGAAAAAAAGGAAAAGTCACTCTGAGGAAGCACTCAACATCAATTCCCCCTATTGTATTGTAGCGATACTACAGACTCTATAAGGAAGCACTTATGTCTAATTCCCCCTTTAGTCTCGATTCGATAATTATCAGACCCTCCGAGAGATCACAAAGTCAATCCCCCTTATGGTCTTGTAATGGTAATAATTAAACAGGCCTTCTGAGGATGCACTCAATGTCAATTCCCTCTGTGGTCTAACTACACCAGGTTTCCACAGCCCTAAGTAAAAGCAATTGTACGTAAAGGATTCGTAGAATCCCCAAGTATGTTCAGCTACTACTTGGAAAATAGCTACAATGAATCAAAAGAATTTAAACAGCAGACAATACATGTAATCATTCATACCAATGCAAGAAATCAATGAAACAAGCTTTGCCTCATAGGCAACCTAAGCCAAACAGCGATAAATAGCCAAAACGAAGGAAAACACCCATGGGGTGATCCTCTAACATACTAACAAAAAAACATTATTCATCTAATAGCCTCAAGAACACAATAAATCTACGATAAATAAATAAAACAGGTTCAAAACCCTAACCCGTGATACTTGATACATGGATATCCATAACTTTTGTACAAAAACTCAAGGACATTCAATGTAGGGCATCGAACCACCTACCTCAATCCTCGTAGATTGATATACTTGAACCTAGGACTATGAATTGGCCTAAAAAGGAGTAGATCTGCAAAAACGTTTAAAATGTTCAACCTCAGATAACTCATACGAGAGGAAGAAATAGGAAACGAAGCCAAAGAAGAACCAAGAGCTCACCGTTGTGATTCTATTGCAACCGACGGTGTTCGATTCAGAGAATCGGTGACAGATTGGTGGCTTGGATAAGATTTGACCTCCTTGGATACCCTATATGAAATTAGGTGGAGAAGAAGATGAAAACAGGGTTAAGACACGACCCCAGTCCGATTAATGAAATAAAAAGAAAAGTACACGACGTGTACTTTTAGAGTACATGACGTGTACTTTGGTTTCCGTACTTTGCTTTAAGTGGCCACCACGTCATCCCAAAAGGCTGTGAGTGTGGCCCATACATGACCAGCAAACGGCCTCATGTGGCGTCGAGGTACACGGCGTGTACTTATAATGTACAAAGCGTTTACTCTGAAAATTTCCAGATTTCCCCATTTTTCTCAAAAACGACCAAAAAAGGAAAAACATACCTGAAAAGAAGGTCTGGGTTCTTACAATTAACCTCCAAAATTCCTCCCAAAACCACAACACCTAGTGAACACAAAGTAATTGTGCAAGAAAATATGACCCTTTACATTATATACCTCTCAAATCATTCGTTTACTTGAGAATCAAAACCAAACTAAGATATAATAGTGAAACCTAAAAAATGAAAACACTATCTTGGGAGATACCACTAAATTAATAACCTTTACACCAATAAAATCACAAAATAACACCATAAATAAATTAAATTTAATCACACTAGAATAGAAGTAAGCATCACAATATAATTTTTTTACAAACAACTATGTATATTAAGCACGCATTTGCAACTCACATTCTGATGTATAATCCTCCATCCATTGTTCCTTTAAAATACACAAACCAAAGGAATTAAACACTCATGAAACACCTTCTCCTACCTACGCTAGATCTCAAATGGCCATTCCCTGAATTTCAGATCCTTCTTACCATCTTCCTCTCCCTAATCAATGAGATGAGAGTCATCATGAAGATTGTTACAACCCAAGTAATGTTAATATAATTAATTTTCATATCTTATTAATATTAAATAATTATATTTTATAGTTTTATATTAATTACAACAATATTGTATATTTGTTTGTCAAATTGAAAAATATTTATTTTTAACCAAATTCGGTTTTCACACATTATATGGTTTTAGTTAAAAGTTTGATTTTAAAATTATAGAATTTAAATTTTATAAAATTAAATTAATTTTGGAATTCATCACGTCAAAATTATATTAGTATGGTTTTTTAGAATTTTGTGAAACTATTTATTTTCAATAAATAGTGAAAAATAATGTTTTTTATTGAAAATTGGTTTTTCATTTCAACAATTTTAAAAAGTAAATTTTATTTTAAAATGATTTAAAAGAAAAATTTGTTAAATAATAGTATTAATATTATATTTATGATCCTTTTAATTAATTTTATTCTTGAATTTGTTATGAAAACATTTTTATACTTAAAATGTAATTTTTCTGAAAAAGAATTTTTCATCACATTTTGGGGGTTTTTTTTAAATTAAATTCATCTTATTAAATAAATTGAATTTTATAAAATGGATTCCATAATTAAAATCATCATTATTAATATTATTTAATAAGGTAAAATTAATTCTTATTCATAATTAATAGTAAAAATAGTAAAAATCTATTACCATGGATATGGTTAAAACTGGTTTACCAGGTGGTCAAACATAAGTGGAAAGTGTTAAAATCATCTATAAACTCATATAAATTATATTTTATAAAACTATTTTAACCCTATATAATATAATATTTTTAAATGGTTCATTTTGGATCCATTTGGATTGAGTAATACGTTAATATTTTGTATTCTTTTAAAAAATTCCAAGTGTGTCTTCTCTCCCAATTATGAAAGGACACCCCTCCCCTCTCATCTCCACACTTAAAGATTGTTTTTTTTTCAGAAAATAACTAAAAAAATAATTTCATTACATCAAACCCCATGTCCTAGAGTACCTGGTCTGATCAGAAAACCAACTCAGGATGGATTGAGGTATAAACCTAAAGAAGTTGTCTCGAGAAGCAGTATAGTTATTAACTAAGAATTTTCATTTAATTTATTCATCAAACTCCATAAAATATTATTCAAGCATGATGAAATAATAACACTAGTATCATAAATATTATGAAATATTATTATGTTTATGTAATAATCTATATCCATCTCCCGCTTCCATCAAATAAGAAACGGAACCATCGTTCATGTGCATAGTGGACTACAACCTCGTGAACCGATGCAATTAGTTTTCCATAACTGCCTAACATATATGGTTATAGTAAAGTATTTAATATATATATATATGATATTCATGAAATATTAAAAATTATATAATGATAATATATCATATTTTTTCTTACCTTTCCATCCCTTGAAAAATGATAACTTTGTTCACACGTACGTTTAGATTACCACCTCCACGTTGCGACATGATTCAATTTTCATAACCAAATCATATGGATTCTATATATAAGTTTATTTAAATATATAATATCATATTTATGATATAAAATAATTATTTAAGGCTAAAATTATATTTACCTTCTTTTCCTCACGTTCCTTGAAAAATTAAATTGTTACTCAAGCGTACGTACGACCTACCATTTCCATGATTATAAAGTATTTTATTTTTTTATAACCATATTTCATAGTTGGTTATAAAAATATAATTATCTTATAAAAATTATAATTATGGGAAGATTATTATTTCTTATATGATGGATTAATGACCTATTTGACCATAGTTAACTTACCAAAGTGATTTTTGGATATATGAGTCGAATATCATCAAAACATTTGACATGAACATAATTGATTAAGTTATTATATATAACATGGTAATAAATAAAATAATAGGAATAATGAAATTTTAAAAGGTTATTAAGAAATTATATAATTAACATAAGTTTATTACTCATGAAGATAAAGAGCTTATGTGATGAGTCAGACATGAGGTACGAGGCACTTTACTTTTAAAAGCTCATTTTAAATGTTTTCAAGATTTATTTTCAAAATATTTTAATTCCATTTAAATATTATTAATATTATTTTGTGGACATATATATATATAGATATAAATAAATTATAAATTAAATTTCATGTCACTTTTTTCTTTCTTTCATAGGGTTTTAAAAGATTTTTTAATGTATTTTATATGGATATCTTTATGAAAAGGAAAAAAGAAATTTTCAATTTTAACAATAGGACATCCAAAAATTTTCCCACCACCATAATCATTATTTTAAATTTGGATTCCTTTACTAGATTTAATTTGTTATTCAAATAGAAACCCTATTTTCCTTTTATCTATGTAAATTTTAAAAGGAGTTTAAATGGAATTAAAATTTTAGTATTTGAAAATGTTTACTTATGGGTGAAAATAATATTTTTATGAGTATGATAATAGAAATATAAAAACCATATTCTTATTAAAAATTAATTCATTATTTATTACATAAAATTACACATAATACAACCTAGAATATTGATAATTCTAGTGTATTTGGGAATTTGGTACATAGCATAACATCTTGAACATGGGATACACAAACATTTTTGAAAACTTCTTTAACATGATTCTACAATTTCATGGATTTTAATACAACACAGGATAGCTTGGGGACATTCATAATAAATGGATGAGATATAATTCCTAGTAAGGGAATAAAAATGGAATAATGTGATACATGTAAGGTAATAGTCATATCAATGGGGAATGAAATATGTGAGAATCATTAAAATGAATTGTAAGGAATTATATCGCATGATAATCATAACATGGGAAATTTGGTAACAACTTAAAACACTACATGAAAAACATACGTAAATTATAACTGTTAATAAATCATGATAGAAAATATCCCATAAAGGGATCAGGTTCAATTCCTACCCTAAAATTATGTCTCATGAGAGTAAATATTACCCAATACGTTAGAGTTCTATATAATTCCGAGCATACCTATCACTTTCATTTCATTATCATGATTTAGTGTGCCACATAGATCATACAACATGGATTTATTCATCATTATATTTTTTTCTAATATCATGGTGTGTGTAAAAAATACATGTAAGTCCCAATTAATAGAATTATAAGAGTATAAAGGTGAATTTTATTTATTAGAAAGGTTTATGGTATTCACTACCCAATTGTTTTGGCATGAAAAATCATGGTAAAATTTTGATATCCCAACGTCATCACATTAAAATTAATAAAATCAGTTGATTAGAGATAAATGGGTCTATCATAATTTTTATATAAAATGTAATGTAATAGGTACATGTAAATACATATCCAAAAATAAAAAATTTTAAATATAATGCATAAGAAAATAAAGAAACTTGAATAAATAAGAGAAGGTGAGTATTCCTTACTTGAGTGTGTGACACCAAATGCTTGGGAGGAGATTATTTAGATCTTGGGGGAACCTTGGTATAAATTTATAAAGTGTATTTAAGATTAATGACGTTATAAATTGATTTTTACTAAAGATAAAAGGGAGAATGGGTGGGTTTATATAGGAAATGAGGGGATATTTCTTTATCATTTCTTAAACTTAGGTTTTGGAATCTACATAATAAAATAAAATAAAAACAAAAAAACTTCCAACGGTTTTCTCCCATGGATTATAATTTACGAGAGTTGTTTTAATTATTTTATAAGGCCAATGGCCGAATATAATAAAATTATACACTTTCTTATGTGGAAGTGAGTCATAGTCATAAATAAATGATTTTAAAACCATGAAATATATTAGTGGATTTGGAGGATTCATAAAGGATTTATAAAATTAAAAAAATAATCATAAAATAAAATTATTTTAAAGGGAAAACATATATTTGGACATTTATCCCATTTATAGTATTTATTACATCACTTTTGGGCCATTATGATGTCATATTACACAATTCATTTTTATATGGCATTTAATTTTTATCCAAAAATTCGAATTTCTCAGAAAATTATTAAAAATTAATTGTTGGATAACTTCAAAATTATTATTCCAAAAAACAATATTCATTTTATCTAAATAGTTTTCTAATTATTTGAATTTTTACTTTTAAAATAAAAACAGTTATTTGTTGAAAATGATGTGTTTCTGGAGAATAACAGTTTTTGAATGCTTATAAAAATTGAATTTGACTTCATAAAATTTATATGATCATTTATATTCAATAAAAATTATTTAATAATAATGTTTTATTAAACTATTATTTATTTTAAAAATCCATTAATTCATCAAAATAAATTCTTTAATTAAATTTTAATATTACCCAAAAATAATATTTATGTTTTATTGTATCAAAATAAAAATAAGATCCAAAGTAACAATAATAAGATGAAAAGATATTCATTATTATATAATAAATAATGTAAATAAACATATTTATACGGTCTTGATACATATTCTTTTACACCAGAAGACGCCCTAAGAGTAAGGTGTATGATTGTGGGACTCTCATGGGGTGGTTCGCCGTACAAGGTTTGGGCCGTGATCTCGATGAGCTTTTAATTCTCTTGTAAATGGATTAGATCATGCTTAATTTATTATATCGTAGCTTGGACTTGGTCATTGTAAAATCCTAGTGATTCTATATACTTCAGAAGCTCCTATAAATGATATTTATAGAGTACGATCCGATTGGTTGAGGTCATGAATTCCATTTTCTGTGTCAATTGGATTTGTTAAAATCTTATATTTATACTAATCATGTGACCACTATTCAAGGAATACTTTATCAATGGTAAATATTATTAATTTTCATTTATATTCGATAGGATATGATAAAACAAAATAAGTACATGTGTTTTATATAACTATATAACATAATAAGGAATTTTAATAAATCACAAGTGATATTTTATTTATAACCCATTTAGGTCATTAGAATATCCCCCATTAATAAATTTATCCATTTAAATTTTTATTTATAACTCTAAAATAGATGTGGGTAACTCTGTTTCATCACATCCTCTGGTTCTCATGCCAATTTTTCAAACTTGTGGTTTCTGAATAGCACTTTGATCAGGTGCATTGTCTTATTTCATAAAACTATGTCTCTATGATCTAATATCTTCACTAGATGCTATTCATATGAGAGATCATTCCCCAATAGTTCCACCTCTAGATTGAATACATGTGAGGGTTATGTTATGTGCATTATCAAGAAGTATATATGGAATACATGATGTAATTGAGATAGGTTAGGTGGGAGTTCTAGTCAGTTGGCCACCACTCAGATTCGTTCAAGGATCTCAAAGTGGCCACTGTATCTTGGAATAGGATTTCCCTTCTTTCAAAAAATCATGACATTCATCCATGCAGATATGTGGAGGAATACCATGTCTCCAACATTAAAATATTGGTATTTTTGATAATTGTCAGTATAACTCTTCTATTGAATCTGAATAGCCTTGATGTGATATTGAATGTTCTTACTTTTTCCACCATTTTCTATACCATTTCAGGAGATAATAGTTTTCCTTCTCCAAATTCATCCCAACATGTAGGTGTTCTTAACCTCTTCCCATAAAGGGATTCATAGGGAGTCATTTTGATGCTCGAGTAGAAACTGAGAGAACTCGAACAGAGGAAGATGTTGGTCCCTTCCTCCTTTGATGTCAATTGAGCATGCTCTCAACATATCCTCAAGTGTATGGATAGTCCCCTCAGATTATCCATCATTTTGAGGGTGATAAGCCATGATGAATTTTAACTTAGTAATTCGAGCACACTAAAGACTCTTCCAGAACATAGATGTGAGACTTGGATCATGATTAGATACAATCGATAGTGGTGTTCCATGCAGTCTCCCCGCTTTTATAATGTATATCCTAGCAAGTTTATTGAGTGATAAATCCTCTCAAATCGTAATGAAGTGAGTAGTATTTTTAAGATGATCCACCAAAAACCATATAAAATTATTCCCTCTTGATTTATTTTTAAGACTAGTGACAAATTCCCTGGTGTTGTTTTTCTATTTTTGTGTAGGTATGGGAAATGGTTGCATCATCTACTTATACCTAGATTGCCTGCCACTTTATTCATTTTTATCGAATGGTAGTGGATTGATAAGTCATAGTCCTTGGTCATATTTAACAATCTTTATTTTTACACATCTATCTATTTCTATGTGAACATATACTTGAGTATTTTGTGATCCGTATACATTTCACAATTCTCTCCAAAGAGATAATGAAGATATATTTTCAAAGTGAAGATCACTCAATACAACTATATATACTGTTTTGGTTAGTTATTTTCATGAAGTTTCAACTTCCATGAATCATATGATATCACTTTTTCCCTCTGCATTAACACACAACCCAATCCCTTCTTCGAAGCATTGCTGAATACTACGAAAATTTCTCCACTTGTGGGTAGTGCAAGAACATGTGTAGTGATAAGACTCCTTTTCATATCCTTGAATCTATCTTTACATTTATCATTTCAATAAAACCTGACTCCCTTTTGAGTTATCTTGGTTAGGGGGTTTGACAATCATGATAAATTTATCACAAATCGATGATATTACCCACCTAATCCAAGAAAACTAGAGATATCTGTGATAGATGTTGTGCTCGATCATCCTTCAATGGAATATTTTTTTAAGGGTCCATAGATATCCCATTAATTTTGATGATATACCCAAATAATGAGACTTCCTTCAAATATAACTCATATTTTTTGTACTTTGAATAAAGATTATCACTTTTCAAATTCTTAAGCACAGTTCTAAGAAGCTCCTCAAACTCCTCCTTGGTTTTGGAGTATTTTAGAAAATCATCAAAAAAGACTCCCACAAATTTTTTGAGCTAATATATAAATAATATATTAATCTGTTACATGAAGATTTCTGGAGTGTTAGTGATCCTGAAAGACATCACTATGAACTCATAGTTCCCGTACGACAAACAAAAAAGTAGTCCTTAGAATACCCTCCTTCTTCACACTAACTTGGTAATATCCTGACCGCAGATCCACCATGGAGAAGTATTGTGCTCAATGTAACTTATAAAACTATTCATAAATATATTTCATAGGATAATTTTTCTTTATCATGATCTTGTTGAGATCACAATAATTAGTACAATGACACATGGGCCCATCCTTCTTCTTGATGAATAAGACTGGTGCACCCCATGGCAAAGTACTTGGGCGTATGAAACCTTTATCAAGATTTTCCTATAGTTGTTTCTTTAGCTACACATGTTCCACAATATATATTATATAAAGATTCTTTTAAAATGGTAACTCTCCATATTTATTTATTAAAAATTAAACCTCTTGGTTAGGAGGAAGACCATACAATTCCTTAGTAAACACATTAGCATATTCACACACAATAATCATGTCTTCATGAATGATTCTTTAACTGGAATCTATCATTTGAGCAAGATACGATTGATCATAAGGAAATAATATCCATGATTATGATGTAGTTATAAAGAAGATTCATCATCCTCCTTGTACCTATACAGAATCATAGGAAAATTCGTAATACAGAGAGTGATTTCATTCTCATGGAAATTTATGTTAGATCTATATAGGTAAAACCGATCCATACCCAGAATTGTACCAAAATCCACCAAAGTGAGTATGAAAATTCTCGCCGGGAAGTTCATCTAACAAATTGTAGCTGAGGATGTTTATATACATGAAAATCAATGTAAAACCATGATATTTTTTGAAATATATTTTCTCTAATTAATTTAATCTTTTTTATATTTTTTTTTTCATTTCAAACAATAGTGAATATAACTTGTGTTATATCAAAGAACCAAGTTATTATTGAATTATATGAAAAAACGAGTTGAGGTTATGCTACACCCAACAATTATATTAGATTGTAATACACATAACACTTCGTTTGGCTTTTTTTGAACACAATGCCAAGTTCTTTTCATAGCTTTCATTATATGCAAGACCGAGTTTTACTGAGTAACAATATATTATTAAAATATTATTATTTAATATAATAAGATATAAAATATCTGTTAAATTAGAATTTATGAATATTATTGACTAACCTTATGAAAATATATGATTTATAAGATTAATTCATTGGTTACCAATTAATTATAAATGAAAATATATACCAATTTAATATAAAGGAAATATTTTTATTTTTATGCTTCCAAAATAATTTTGTATTAATAAATTAAATTAATTAAAATTAGTGAATGATATTAATGAAATATATATATTATATATTCAATAAAATATTTTTTTATATTAATTTATTAGATTTTATATTCATAAGATAAGACTAAATCCAATTTTATGAATAAAAAGATATATTTTTCCAAAGGGTAATTTTACTGACTTTTAATGGAGAACCCATTTTAAATTTAATTTTTGACACTTTTATAATTTTAATATTACAAAATAAACTTCATATTTTAAATTTGGATATCAAAATTTACTTTGATTTAAATTTCGGTATTTTTCTGAAAAGTTTCATGTTTTCATGAATAGTGAAAAATATATTATTTTAATTGAAAACATATTTTTCATCAAAATAAGTTATGGTGTTAAATTTTATATTTGATTGGTTTTAAAGTATAATTAGATAAACCATTTATCATTTAATCCAATTTAGTTAATTGGAATCAATTTCACAATGAATTTGGATATAAAAACATTTCAATCTTTTGGACGTTTTCACTTTAAAAACTCATTTTCCCGTTCTGTCAACGAAATTAATTTTAAAAATATTTTAGAGAATTATGTATTTTGAATTTTTAAAAATTTATTCTAGATTTGGAATCATAAGGTCCAAATTTAGTAAATAGGTGCCTTTTACTTTTTTGGAAAATATGAATAATAACTTTAGTAATTTTTATTACCATAAAAAAGGGTAAATCAGGCAATTAAGGGTAGAAATAATATTATAAATATTATAAAAAAACCCTAAAATTTTCCAAAATGTTTTTGTATCAATTTAATTTGACCCTTAATATATAAGGATATAAATTGAATAATTTAATGGACACTTTTACAAGGAAATGACTTAAGTATTATTAAAGTAAAAGGGAGTGACAAATTGTCACGTGCTTACTTTTAATATGTATAATGTTTTTAGTATGGGGAGAAATTAAATATATATGTAGAGACCCAGTTTTTTCCCTGTAAGACTTTGGAACGTTTCTACATATGTTTCCAGAGCTAGGCGCGAAGAGTACGATTCCGAGGCCCGGTGTTCCTGGAATGAATTTTATAAAAATATTAAGTGTTTTTATACTATGCACGTGGCAGGGTTGTGTTTTCTCCAAAAAAGTAGCTCGAATCAGAAATCTGAGGGCATGGTTGCGTCCAGAGCATGCCGTTTACCCTAGGCGGTGTGTAAAAGTTGCGGGCGCGAGCCTGCTATGAGAGATGTCACCCTGGGGAAAAATCGTCATTTTAAATTAACGACTTAGTGATTTTTATCAATGGTGTTCTTTTCGAATAAATTTCGAAGGAAACATCGGAATGGAAATTGGATACTTCCGTTGAGTTCTAAACTGGGCATTTTTCCTAGGCGTGACATAAAATGAGAGGGCGCGGTGGATTCAGATTCTGTGTTCAGTGGGATCCCTATAAATAGAGAGTAGGTGTTTAGGGTTAAAGAAGAACTATAATTAACTCTCTCTCTATAACACCCAAGCTCTATCTATCTCTCTTTATCTCTCTAGCCATTCTTCACCATTCTTCACCGAATCAAGGAGCAACCTCCACCGGAACCTTGGCGGATCCAAGTGGGATCGCAGCGAACGTGTCGCCAACGACGAACGACCGGATCAAGGTAGTATTCTTGTTAAATTTTGAATCTTCGTTTATTTCTTAAATTTTCATCAGATTTTTCATTTAAAATTTGATAATTTTAGAATTAGGGTGTTGGATGAACGAACATGGCCAATGCCCGAGCCCCGTTTTAATTGTCGTTCTTGGGCGTTCTTCATCCAAATTTTTGGATGCGCCAAATCTTGTTGGATCGACGATCGGGGGCAGGCGCTGCAAAGGCCTTGCCCTGAGGGTTCTGAATCCTCTTTTGGATATGGAATCGGGTAAGCGGAGCGGTGGCGGCTGCCTTCGAAAGCCTTGACTCTAGCATGGGCGGTGGCCGGAGGTCGGGGTGGCGTAGTGGGGTAAACGGCGTTCGGCCGATGTGCGGTGGCCGGGATAGCTCTGGGAGGAGCCGATAAGTGCGGCCGGAGGTTTAGAACAAGTCGCTGGTGTCGGGTGTTGCCGACGCGGCTGGGGTAGCTCCGGGAGGAGGCGAGGTGTCTGGCGGTCGGGGCTTCGGAGGTGCCGGTTCGTGTGGGTGGTGAAGCCCGGAACGACAGAGGAGCGGCGTCGGGCGGCACGGGCCGCGACGAGGCGTGGCGGTGCACTGCAGGAGGCGCCAGCTATGGATCCTTTACAGTAGAAGGAGAAGATGGTGGAGGAGCACGGTGCGGGAGATGCCTTCGGGCTGTCATGGTCGGGAAGAGCCTCGAGGTCAGCACCTCGGGGAGGGGGGCAGCAGACAAGGACCCGCCGAACGCAGTTCCTACTGGGGTGCGGCGTGGAGCGAAGACCGACCAACTGGCCGGTCACTTTGAAAGATCCGGACCTGAGGGATCCAGCAGTTTTCAGACAGGCTGCGGCCAGCGGGCCGCAGCCAACTGGACTGGACCCGTGGCTGGGCTGCGGGCCGGTGGTCTGGACCTGGCCTGCCAGTGTGGACCGGCCCTTTTTGTCCCCCTTTCGTTCAAGGGGGCATATCTTCTAAACGACACGTCCTTTCGACGTTCCGTCAGCGGCTGCGGGTTTGTGTAAGTGAGACTGTCTTTTTGAAGTGGATTTCATGGTTTTTAAGTCCTACGTATGAAGGCGTGTGACCCGTAATGCCTTAATTTCATAATATTAAATTGTTAAAATTTGCAACAGACGTGATTCGCAAGCCAGACATCTGTTTAATGCACCGTCAGAGGCACTGTGGCCCTGGAGTTGATCTGGTCCTTCTAAAATGGGTTCGAGAACCTTGCGGTTTTTTTCATTGCTCGGTGGCACGAAACACTTAATGCGAATAATTAATTAATTGTTTAATTAAGTAATTATTCTTGCGTCAGACCTAACTCCTACTTGGGATGTCCGATTGACACGCCGTAAGTGGTAGTGTGACCCCAGTCCTCGTTTGGAATTTTTGAGATGCTTTTCGAAGTGTCCGGGTTAGAGAAATGGTGCGGGCCCCATAGGGCCTAGTTTGCACGTTTTACGGTGAAATGCCACTTTCTCACCTGACATTCATTTAGGGTGTTTGAGTACTCATTTCTGAGTGTTTTTCCGTGGGGATTGTAACGACGCAATCCACCCACCTAAATTTATGCCCGAGGCATGGTCCCCACGAGGCAGCTTTCAAACGTATGCTGCGTTTTTACGACTTATGCTTCATAAATCTGTTCAGGGAAAATGTATAGTTTACGCTACATGGTTATCTGCAAGGAACACAATGGTACGATCTACATGACGTGTTTCAGGGTCGAGGTGTGGGCCCCATAGGGCTTCGCTTGCATATAACATAGGGAGTTGCAGCTTCCGCATCCGAAGTCTGTTTTAGGCGCCGTCAGCAGAGTTGTGACCCTGGAATCGAGGCAAAGTTGACCAAGGTGGTTTTAGGCAGTGAAGCTGGAGTTGAGGCATGGGCCCCATAGGTCACCTCTTAAGCTATGTGCAGCATACTGCGCCTTTTTCTTTCAACGTCTATTTGGGGCGCATGAGTAGTCGTTTTGGCGTGTATTCCCAAGAGCATCGCGATGGCTTAGTTCGCCCAACCTCTTTCAGGACTGAGGTACGGGACCCACGAAACGTCGTATGGGAATAAATTGGTGTTGAATAACTTTTCCATCGAGAACCGTTTCCAATGAGTGAATAGTCTATCTCGTGTGTTTTTCCTCCAGGATTACAACGGTGTAACCCGTTTGGGAGAGCGAAGTCTATTTTGAGATCTCATTAAATGTGGAAACATGAAAGGGAATTGGTCAGAGGTTCCTTTTATGCTCTCTGAAACTAGGCATGGTAGCGGTGTTAGTGACACCGAGTGATGGAACAGACAATGCGGAGTTATCAGACCAGTTCTGGGTTTGCCCTCCAGTGAGACTAGGCAGAGGGTTAACTGTTGATTCTTAGGGTTTACACTCCAGCGAGGCTGGGCAGGGGGTTACCCATTGACCTCTTAGGGTTTACCCTCCAGCGAGGCTAGGCAGGGGGTTACCGATTGACCTCTTAGGGTTTACCCTCCAGTGAGGCTGTGCAGGGGGTTACCCATTGAACTCTTAGGGTTTTACCCTCCAGTGAGGCTAGGAAGGGGGTTACCCGTAGACCTCTTTGGGTTTACCCTCCAGCAAGACTGGGCAGTGGGTTACCAGTTGACCTCTTAGGGTTTACCCTCAAGAGAGGCTGGGCAATGGGTTACCCGTTGACCTTGGGGTTTACCCTCCAGCGGGGCTGGGTTGTGGGTTACCCATTCGCCTTGTGGTTTACCCTCCATCAGGGTCGTGTATTGGGTTACCCGATGAACTCTTGTGGTTTACCCTCTGGTGGGGCTGGGCAGTGGCTTACCCTATGACTTCTTTCAGAATAAACCATTCTTATGAGGCTAGTCAGTGACTTTTCTCTGTGATGACTAGAGCGGGACCCTTGGTTGTACGTTCCAGTGACGAGACAACTTTGATGTATGGGATTGTTGGGCATCAGTGATGGATATCCTTTGAACTGTTGGTGACACTTCTTGGGATGAACTTGGAGATATAGATCCCCTTACACACTCATTTGGGCTTCTTGTTGAGCATATATATACACCCTAATTTTTTTCCCACTCCTTGGGTTCAGATACTCTCTTTCTAGGAGGGGTGAAGACACGCTGGGTATGCCACGTGATTTCTGTGTCTAGTTCCTCTTGGTTGGATGAGCCTGATTCCTTTCTCTTGTTGGGTTGAGCTGCACTCTCTCTTTTTTAATCTTACACTATTCTTGCTCCATCTACTGCTCACCATTTTTAGTATCTCCTTTGTTTCTCCCTTGATATTTTGGGGAATCCTACTGAGTATCTTTATACTTACCCCTTCTTGGTCTTTTACCGCACTTGGTGTGCCCTTGCAGATGATGGACAGGTCGATCGAGACTATGGAGGAGCGTAGAGGACACAGGAGTTGGGGCTGCGTTCAGTGGTCGTATGAGGAGTTTTGGTTGTGAGACTCACCAGCGGTTTATTTTATTTTTACCTGTTTCCGGGTTGTGGCACCTTTCTGGTTGGGAATGTGTTTTTCCCCTTTTACTGTTTAAGTAACTTGTTGGTACTTTTAAGCACTTTACTTATACTGGTTAGAGGTCGATGCATGTATGTTGGTTTCCATTTTGTTTCAGTGTTGTATCTTGCTTTCTTTTCTCTTCACTTTTTCATTGAGTTAGATACGTGTGTGTGTACAGTTTCTTAGGAAAAGGCCTCCCCTAGTTTTTTGTGCCTTTGGCACTAGTCTCCAGCCCCTGGCCTATGGAGGCGGGCTTGGGGTAGTTGCATCTCGGTCCCTGGTATGGTTCGGGTCGTGAAAAAGTGGTATCATAGGTGGTTCGTTCCTTGGGGCATTTTTCGGACGTACCTAAAACGGAATTGGTTGAGTTTTGGGGAAATAGTGTCAACGTGTCTGGAGAGTGGCTCTTAGGACAGGGAGTCTAGTGATGGTGTGACGACCGACATATCCATTCACCAGAACCCTGATAACCCACTTGTCGACTTGGCACATTGAGACACTTGTTGCAGGGAATTTGGTTCGTGCATCATATAGGATTGAGTCTTTGACTGTCCTTCTTGAGTCATCTCCCTATAATTGTTGATATATATATGCTCATTTGACCGTAGTACTCCTTGATAAGATTTAGGATGTCTTCGCAATGATAGACAACTAAGATACTAGCTCCAGCTCATGATGACGACTCTGTGAGCGACGAGGCCTCAATTCAAAATCCATCATAAGATTATTCTTTCTCCAGGAGGATAGGCAGTAGCACCTCCACCTGTGGAGTAGTAGATAGTACTGGCAATGAAGGCCGATGACGAGCATAGGCTAGGCGTGCCACGTGAGTTCTAGCACGATATACCACTGAGGTTCCATGGTGATCTATACCGTCAGATAGTGAAGGGTTGGCTAGAGTCGGTGGTTCGCCTCTTCATGCTTGTTCGGACACTGACATGTTAGATGGTGGCTTTGACAGCCAGTCTTTTTCCACCAAGCAGTTTGGCATGGTATATCCAGGGTTACTCATATGTACAATGAGTTGGTACTATCATGGTATGACTTCTAGTAGTTGTTTCATGTGGTGTACTACCCATCATACTTACACTTTTTACGGCTTCAGGACTTGTTGGAGCTTCAACGGGGAGTGATGACAGTGGATCAGTACGCAACTGGGTTCGCAGACCTTACTCGGTAATATTTTGATGTGGTCTATGACGGAAACTTCCAAGCATAGAACTTTGAGTGAGGTCCCTGTAGAGGAGATTCAAGACAACTTAGTTCCCTTGTGCATTCTCACCCATCTCGGGGTGTTGGAGCAAGCACTGGTGACAGTGAAATTTTTGTCAGAGGGACGTCGATTGGAAGGGACTCAACTCCGGAGGTCTCACCTTGATGAGACTCAGGCACATGGTTGGGGACAACGTAGAGAACTGAGATATACTCGGAAGGACTAGTGCTATGTTTGTGATGTCGAGGTGGTCTATGTTTCGGTAAAATGGCAGTTTTGTAGAAGGTTCCCTTAGAAGAGAGCCTCAGTTCTGATGCACTGATTATGAAAACTTGTGTGACCGGATATCCTTGGGTGTTTCACCAAATGGGTATTCTGAAGGAGGGAATCACCAGACCATGTTCCAGGATCAAATCACGCTTTCGGTCACGATGTGGAAAGTAGAGGTTTGGTCGAGGAAGTCCCTCGAGTTTCTTTGGGCCGTTCAGGAATCGTGCAAGTGGTTGAGAGGTTGCCTAACATCTTTCCCTACCCTCCCAACAGTAGTAATGGGCACAAGAAATCTTCCACATATCACAGCTGATGAGGTGAGAGTGTATTCTTACGCATTCCCTCGAGAGTACTAGACCTTATAAGTACGAACCATCCCTTTGGTTCGCGTGTTGTGCCAGCATGGTGTCGTGCAATTTTTCTTGGGAGTGGGAGAGATAGGTGTGAGCGCTTTATCCCAAGTTGTTTTCCTAGTTTTGCTTTTTGGGGATGAAAATATTGAAGGAGGGAATGATTTAGAGACCCTTTTTTCCTTATAAGACTATGGAAAATTTCTACATATGTTTCCAGAGCTAGGCGCGAAGAGGGCGTGCGATTCCGAGGCCCGGTGTGCCTGGAATAAATTTTATAAAAATATTAAGTGTTTTAATACTATTCATGTGGAAAGGTTGTGTTTTTTCTTAAATGGTAGCTCAGATAAAAAATTTGAGGGCATAGTTGCGTCTGGAGCATGCCGTTTACCCTAGTCGGGGTGTAAAAGGTGCGGGTTCAGGCCTGCTGTAAGAGATGTCACCGAGTGGAAAAATCGTCCTTTTAAATTAACGACTTAGTGATTTTGATCAATGGAGTTATTTTCAAATAACATTCGAACAAAGCCTTATAATAGAAATGTGATACTTCCATTGAGTTCGAAACAGGGCATTTTGACTAGGCGCGACATAAAATGAGAGGGCACGGTGGATTCAGATTCTGCGCTGAGTGGGATCCCTATAAATAGAGAGTAGGTGTTTAGGGTTAAGGAAGAACTCTAATTCACTCTATCTATCTAACACCCAAGATATATATCTCTCTCTTTATATCTCTATCCATTCTTTTCCGTTCTTCGCCGAATCAAGGAGCAACCTCCGCCAGAACCTTGGCGTATCGAAGTGGGATCACAGCGAACGCGTCGCCAACGACGAATGACCGGATCAAGGTAGGATTCTTGTTAAATTTCCCACATTTGTTGATTTCTTAAATTTTCATCAGATTTGTCATTTAAAATTTGATAATTTTAGAGTTGGGGTGTTGGCCGAATGAACAAGGCCAATGCCTGAGCCCCATTTTAATTGATGTTCTTGGGCATTCTTCGTTCGAATTTTTGGATGCACCAAATCTTGTCAGATCGACGATCGTGGGAAGGAACTACGAAGGCCTCACCCCGAGGGTTCGGAATCCTCTTCCAGATTTGGAATCGGGTCACCGGAGCGGTGGAGGCGGCCGTCGGAAGCCCCAGCTCTGACAAGGGCAGTGGATGAAGGTCGGGGTGGCGCAGCGGGGTAAACGGCGTTCGGCTGGTGTGCGGTGGCCGAGGTAGGTCCAAGAGGAGCCGAGCAGTGCGTCCGGGGGTTTGGAACCCGTCGCCGGTGTTGGGTGTCACTGGTGCAGCTGGGGTTGCTCTAGGAGGAGTCGAGGTGTGCGGCGGCCGAGGCTTCGGAGGTGCCGGTTCGTGTGGGCGGTGAAGCCCGAGACGATGGAGGAGCGGCGTCGGGCGGCATGGGCCGCGGCGAGGCGGTGCACTGCAGGAGGCGCCGACCCTGGGTCCATCACAGTCGAAGGGGAAGCCGGAGGAGGAGCGTGGCAGGGGCGACGACTTCAAGATGTCGCGGTTGGGAAGAGCCCTGAGGTCAGTGCCTCAAGGAGGGGGAGCAGCGGACAAGGACCCGCCGAACGTGGGTCCTGCTGGGGTGTGGCGTGGAGTGAAGACCGGACAACTGGCCGGTTGGTTTGAAGAAGCCGGACCCGAGGAGTCTGGCAGTTTTTGGATGGGCCGTGGCCAGCGGGCCACGACAAACTGGACCGGAAACGCGGCTGCGCCACTTGCCGACGGTCTGGACCGGGCCGGCTGGTCTGGACCGTCCCTTTTTGGGCCCTCTTTGGTTCCAGGGGGAATATCTCCTAAATAGCTCGTTCGTTTGACGCGCCGTCAGTGACTGAAGGTTCGTGTCAGCAAGACGGGCTTTTTGAAGTGGATTTCGCGGTTTTTAACTTCTGCACCCAAAGGCGTGTGACCCGGAACGCCTTCATTTAATAATATTAAATTGTTAAAACTTGCGACGGATGTGCTTCACAAGCCGGACGTCCGTTTAATGCGCCGTCAGAGGCGCTGTGGCCCTGGAGTGGATCCGGTCCTTCTAAAGAGGGTTTGAGACCCTTGTAGTTTGGTTTTGTTGCTCGGTATCACAAAACACTAAATGAGAATAATTAATTAATTGTTTAATAAATTAATTATTCTTGCGTCAGACCTAACTCCTGCTTGGGATGCCCGATTGACGCGCCGTCAACGGTAGCATGACCCCAGTCCTCGTGCGGAATCTTTGAGATGCTTTCCGAAGCGTTTAGGTTGGAGACAAGGTGTTGGGCCCACAGGGCCTAGTTTGCACGTTTTACGGTGAAATGCCACTTCTTTCACCTGACTTTCATTTAGGGTGTTTGAGTACTTGTTTCTGGGTGTTTTTCTGAGGGGATTGCAATGAAAAAATCTGTCCGACTAAATTCGGGCTCGAGGCGTGGGCCCCACGAGGTGGATTTCAGACGTATGCTACTTTTTTACGACTTATGCTTCATAAGTCCGTTCAGGGAAAATAAATAGCCCACGCTACGTGGTTATCTGTAAGGAACGCAATGGTACGATCTGCATGACAGGTTTTGAGGTCGAGGTATGGGCCCAACAAGGCCCTGCTTGTAGATAACCCGGGGAGTTGCAGCTTCTGCATCTGAAGTCCGTTTTAGGCTCCGTCAGCGGCTTTGTGACCCTGACATCGAGGTGAAGTTGAGAAAGGTGGTTTCAGGCGGTGAATCTGGAGTTGAGGCATGGGCTCCACGTGCCGTCTCTTTAGATGTGTGTTGTGTACTGCACCTTTTTCTTTGGACATCCATTTGGGGTGCATGGGTAGTCATTTTGGCGTGTTTTCCCAAGAGCATCACGATGGCGCAGTTCGCCCGACCTCTTTCGGGACCAAGGTGCGGGCCCACAGGATGTCATATGGGCATAAAGCGATGTTGAATAACTTTTCCATTAGGATCCGTTTCCCATGAGTGAATAGTCTCTCTCGTGTTTTTCCGTGAGGATTACAATGGTGTAACCCGTTTGGGAGAGCAGAGCCTCTTTCCAGATCTCATTAAATGTGGAAAAATGAAAGGGCATTGGTTGGAAGTTCCTTTGGAGCACTTAGAACCTATGCATAGTAGTAGTGTTAGTGACACCCAATGATGGCACAAACAATGCAGAGTTATCGGACCAGTTCTGGGTATACCCTCCAGCGAGGCTGGGCAGGGGGTAACCCGTTGACCTCTTAGGGTTTACCCTCCAGTGAGGATGGGCAGGGGGTTAACCATTGAACTATTTGGGTTTACCCTCCAACGAGGCTGGGCAGGGGGTTACCCACTGACCTCTTAGGGTTTACCCTCCAACGAGGCTATGTAGGGGGTTACACATTGACCTCTTAGGGTTTTACCCTTTGGTGAGGCTGGGTAGAGGGTTACCCATTGACCTCTTTGGGTTTACCCTCCAGCGAGGCTGGGCAGTGGGTTACCCATTGATCTCTTAGGGTTTACCCTCCAGCGAGGCTGAGCAGTGGGTTACCCGTTGACCTTGGGGTTTACCCTCCAGCGGGGCTGGGCAGTGGGTTACCCATTCTTCATGGGGTTTAACCTCCAGCTGGGCTGGGTAGTGGGTTACCCGATGACCTCTTGTGGTTTACCCTCCGGCGATGCTGGGCAGTGGGTTACCCGACAACTTCTTTCAGACTCAACTCTTTTTATGAGGCTAGTCAGTGACTTTCATCCGTGATTACCGGAGCGGGACCCTTGGTTGTATGGTTAAACGATGAGACAACTTTGACGTATGAGATTGTTGGACATCAGTGATGTATATCCTTTGAACTGTTGGCGACTCTTCTTGGGTTGAGCTTAGAGATAAGGATCCCCTTAAACACTCGTTTGGGATTCTTATTGAGCATATGTATACACCCTAATTTTTTCCCACTCCTGGGGTTCAGTTACTCTCGTTCTAGGAGGGGAGAAGTCACGCATGGTATGCCACGTGCTTTCCGTGTCTATTTCCACTTGGTTGGACTAGCCCGCTTCCTTTCTCTTGTCGGGTTGAGCTGTACTCTCTCTTTTTTACTCTTACACTATTCTTGCTCCCTCTACTGCTCACCATTTTTAGTATCTCGTTTTTTATCCCTTGATCTTTCGGGGAATCCTACTAAGTATCTATATACTCACACCAGCTTGGGATTTTCCCACACTTGGTGTTCCCTTCCAAACGACAGACAGTTTGATCGAGACTACGGGGGAGCGTAGACGACACATGAGTTGGGGCTGTGTTCAGTGGTCATAGGAGGATTTAGAGGTGTGAGAATCACCAATAGTTTAATTTCATTTTACCTATTGCCAGGTTGTGGAACCCTTCTGGTTGGGCACTTGTTTTTCTCCTTTTACTATTCGGGTTACTTGTTAGTACTTTTCAGCACTTTACTTGTACTGGTTTGAGGTCGATGCATGTATGTTGGTCTCCCTGTCTTAGTAGTGTTGTATCTTGCTTTCTTTTCTTTTCACATTTTCATTGAGTTAGCTATGTGTGTGTGTATAGTTTCTTAGGCAAAGGCCTCCCCTAGTTTTTTGTGCCTTCGATGCTAGTTTCCAGCCCCGGGCCTATAGAGGCGGGCTTGGGGTAGTTGCGGCTCGAGCCCCGATATGGGTCGGGTCGTGACAATATACTCGACTATATATAACATTTATAAATATAAAAGGTTTATATACATCATATGATTTTATTTTTTAAATTCTTATGAATAGATAATTATCTTAAATAATTAAAAAATGATGAGGTAGTAATTACACAATTAATGAAAGAATTAAATAAATGATATTATAAATATTAAAAGAAATATAATTTGACTTAATTATGCTGCTAAAAAAATTTATAGGTTAATATGACATATTATGGGTGTTTTACATGAATATTTTTAAAGTTATCTAACTTTATATATTTTATTAAAGTCAATGTACTGAATAGTTTTAAAATTGACACTAATTATATTTTATGAAAAAATATATCATTAAATTATTTAAAAATAATAAAAATCATAAATTAGGATAAATATGATAAATTTTGTTTTACAATATCATAAATTTACCATTTATGTTCCAATTTACACTTTATATGTAAAAATTAAATCCTCTTAATATTGAAAACTATGTTACCATAGTTAAAATTAAAATAGGTTAACTAAGGGTTAATAAAAAATATAAAGTTAAAATTATATAAAAACCTATCTAAAATTTATTGTTTTGTAATATTAAAACCATATATCATATTATATTTGAATATATGACCTTTTGGAGGTATTTACCTTGATGTTTTATTTATTATAAATTAATATTTTTGAGAGTTTCCAAAAGTAAGCCTCCCCTCTCTTATAAAAGGGAACCTCTCCTTCTATTTTATTAACACATATAAGACAATTTGGATCAGCAAACTCAACCCAAATCTACTCCCCAAATCCTTTACTTTATCCTATAATCATTCCTTTGGGAGTAAATCCAACCAAAGAAGTCCTTTTTTATAAATCAATAGGAGATACCCAAAGAAGAGGTAACATTATTCAATGAATGTTTTTGTTTTATTTCTTCCATGAACCCCCTAATTTTTTTTCAAGTCTATATAATAAAATAAGTATCATCTATATAATTAGATGTTTTTATATCAATTGTTTGAGATAAATTTTCACACACTTCGATCAAATGGGTAATGAACTTATCGTTCATGTGTAAGGTGGACTACCGCCTCATGAAACGATGGTTGTTCATTTTTCCATTACCACCTCTCATGGTGGGAATTTTGATAGAAACTCTATTTTCTATGATACATATAATATTTATGACATAATTATACTTTTTTATTGAAAATATAAAATTTTCCTTTTTAACATGAAATATTTTGGGAAATGAAATGATGCTCATGTGTACGTATGACTTACCATCCCCATGATGCAATAAGATTTGTTTTTCATCTATATTTCAAATGGATGGTAATAAGGATGAATTTTATGAATATATATATATGATATATATAACACAAATTTTTTCCTACAATGATAATAAATCATATTATTTTCTTTCTTTAATATGAAAAGAAAATGAAATCAACATTCATGCATACGTACGACCTACCATCTCCAAGAACGTTGTATTTTATTTTTACCTCTAAATTTTATGAATCGCCATGAGTAAATATATATTGAATATATATATATATATATATATCATTGTTTCAATTATTTATATAATAAAATTATTATCTAAGTACGATGACCAAGAATAACAAGTTAAAACATGTACAAGAAATAAAGCAGTTATTACCTAAAACAAAACTTAAACTTGGAATTATTAATAAGTGTATAATTTAAAGTCATAATTAAACCATATATGGTATTATATATATGAATATGGTTCTTTAATAGATGTATCATAAAATTTTATTATTTATACATGAGTTCTCATGAGTACAATGAGAGTCAGGGCATAATGTAAGAGATTTCTCGTCTCACTTTATTTCTATGAGATATATGTGATAATCAAAAATTATTCTTATATTGGGGTGTTTATATTGAAATATGAATTGTTATGTGATAAATTTACTTTTATTCATGATATTAAATGTTTCAATTAATTTTATTCTTTCATTGGGTCACGATTCAAAATTAACTCTAGCAATAATGGATTTATGTCTCACTTTTATTTCTATGGGACACTTGCTTTATACACTACTTGTTTCTTCTACTTGGATTATATAATACCCATTAATTTATTTTATGAGTATTATCCCTTTGTTTATGGTATTTTTATATCCATATAATTTTATTTCTTTCATGGGGAATACGATTCTACTGATTATAAAGTAATGGGTATTTATTTCACAATCTCATCAATATTTGGTATTATTTTTTTCTAAGTATCTATAGGGGATTATTTGTATTACATGTATATGTTTTCTAAAAATGTTTTCAAAAAATATTTATACTATTATCCTATTTATTTTTAAGTCATTTTTACCCAATTTTTACTTTTTAATACAGGGTTTGAAAGGAATATTTTTATTAATTTCCAAATGAGGTACTTTGTGACTTTTCTGGAAAAAGTATTAAAGGAATGTTTTTTTAACTTATATTACATGAAAATAATTTTCTACCATAATGATTCCATAATAATGTAAGCCTTTTTAAATGTTTCCATGGATATTTTCAAATAAAATGTTTTCTCTTAAAATTGTGTGTTGGATTAAGAAAAGAAAACTTTTTCAAATAAGAATGGATATTTTCCTCAAGAATTGTTTTCAAGTGATCTATCAAAATTATTTTCCATATAAGATAACATTATTTGATTTTACTTATGTTTTAATAGGGATATGATTCAATAAACCATTATTATTATTTCTAATAATGGTTTATGTTTATTATGTAATGATATTTATGAAACCCATCTCTTTCTAATGAGTTATGTTATGGTTGAATGATGTTTATAAAACTCATTTCGTTACATGGGTTATCATATGTTGAATGATTTATGTTATTATGGAAAACATATGAATATTATTCATTATGTGATGGGAGGGACCTATATCTTCCTCTAATTAATTGGGTAAAGATTTATATCTAATGATATAATGATATGAATCAAGTCAACAATCTTTATCCACTATGGGAATATGGGGAAACCCAATCCACTATGAGAATATGGGGAAACCCGATCCCTTACAAGGAAAGTACTATGAGTGGGGATAGTGATGTGTCCTTCCCAATAGACTTATTCCCCATGAAGTTCCCTGTAAAATTTTGGAAATGTTCCTTGACTTAAATGGAATGATATTACATGTTTATGTGTCTACCACAAATTCTATGTCATATTCTTATGTTATGAATTTATGGATAATGTTCTTTGATTACCTTATGATTCATGTATTATGAACTATGAATATTTATTAAATGATTCATTTTTTGGATCTTTGATATATAGGGTATTAGCTTATAATGTTATGATAACATTCTCATACTCTTTATGGTCATGTTTATGATTACACATATTTCTTTATTTACCCTTACTAAACATCTAAGATAACCCCTTTCTTATGTTTTTTATCCCCAAGTTGTAAGGAAAGGTTTTAATCAGAAGTACTAAATGGAATGTTCTTTGTGTGGAAACATTTAATATCTTCCACCAAACTAGAAGTTTGTGTTCCATGTTTCCAAAGGAACTAAATTAATACGATCTTTGGGTGTGTGATTATATAATTTATGAGATTTTCCACAAAAAGGATGTGATATTCATGTATGAAAAGCCTGATTCATTATAGTTGTTATTAGACAAAATTTTTAGTCAACCTTTGGAAACTCAAATGAGAAAATGTTAGAGATATCCCTAGGGATATTTATTAGGATATGTCTAAGTATGTATCTAAGGATAATCCAAAGGGGTTATACATTAAATAAGGTGTCATAATTTAGACATACTATAGATGATTTTTCATTGTTATGTGGTTTTACGCTATGATAAGTGTTTTTCATTCTATGATTTCTAGTTTTAGTCGATGGTGGGATCCAAAAGAAAAAATATTAACATAGATTTTTATAGACAATTTTCTGATGAAAAGTCATATGAGATAATCTCTAGAGTGAAGGATGTTGTGATTATTCCGAATAAGTTTTCATAGAATATGATTAACAACATATACCTTAACAAACTCTCAGTCTCACCCAAGAAGACAAGGAAAGATTTTACTGAGAATTTTGGTAATGGATACCACGAAGGAAAAAATATTCATTTTTCAATTACGTAAATATTGTGGGAAGAAATACCCAAATGGATGTATTATTAGGAACAAGAAGATGTTTTTACTGTGAAAAATAACGATAAAAAACAAGTTAATGAAAAGGGTAAATGAAAAGTCAAGCTAACGCAATGGATGGAAATATTAGACTCCCTAAGGTACTATCAATTGATAAATTCATAAAATATGGAAATAATGAGGAGTTTTGGAAATTTATGTCCTATGTGGAAAGCTCACGAAGATAATGAGAAAGTGGTATAAATACTGTTTATATTGCTAATGATGATGAGACTATAGGTGAAATGTGAAAGGAAATAGTTTTTAAGTAATAGGATGAGGTAGCCTCGTTAATGGATTAAGGATGAAGTAAAATAATCAAAGTGTTGATAAATTTTCATTCGATAATTATGTTATATGAATTGTGAAATATATAAATATTATTCAATTTATATATTTCTCTAATAATTTACAAGAATATTTTGAATTGTTCCAATGGACGAGAAAATTGATTTAATGGAAATGTGGTATTCTTTTTGAAAACACGTGATTAAGGGAAGGATAAATCTTAATATATGCATGATTTTGGGATAAAAAATAGATATGTTTTATTATAAATGAGGTAGTATTGATGACATTGGCATTGAATAGATGAAAATATGGTTTATGATATCATGGTAACATTTTATTGAGTTTATGGATTTATGGTACAAGGAAAGATTTGATTTTTGAATGAATTCATGTTTTCACTAAGGCTTCATTTTAATTAAGGTTATTACCATGTTTCCATATAATACATGATAATTGTATTCACATGTTTGGTATGCGAAAATTAATAGATACATCATGTTTTTAGGGATAAATGTTAGTTTTAGTGATATTCTTCTGAAAGTCTTGGATCATAATATTTTGGAAGGTTTATAAGGGTAACCATTTATAAAATTATTTACATTGATATTTGGATGAGGTTTTAGAGATTAATGTTTTTATTTATTCATAATGGATAATATGTGCTAACCATTTTGTTTTTATGATAACTAGAGATAGAAGGAATGACTTAAAATCTAATTATAGATCTTATAATCCACTAATTCTGTAAGTATTATAATTTCAACTTCATTTATTAGAGTAATAAATGAAGCGAATATTGATATAGGAACAAACAAAGAGTGATATTATACTTATGAGATGAAATCAACCAAGTATTTCTTATCAATTTATTTTGAAATAAAATGATATCCAGTTATAATCATTTATAATGATAGTAATGACCTTTTTCAAAACTATTTGGTCCAGGGTTTTGTGGGAATCTACCTTCTAATGACCGTATTCTATTACACTATCCATCAAAACATGATAGTTCTAATTATCTTCCATGTCCATGTTTTCACTTCCCACCCATGTTCTCCTATGTGGAAACCTAGTTATGAGTTACTTTGGGTAACCGTTAAGTTTCCAAATTTCCCTTTTTTAAAGGAATTTTTAGGATTCTTCTTGATGATGTGGGTTTCTATGAAAGTAAAATTCATGTATTAAAACTTTGATAAACCAGATGAATTTTGTGGGAGAAATTCATTTTCAGGGGGTTAGAATGTAACACCCTAAGATTTTGTGAAATATATATTTTTTAATTAATTTAATCTTTTCGATATTTTTTTTATTTCACACAATAATAAATATAGTTTATTTTATATGAAAGAACCAAGTTATTTTTGAATTATAAATAAAACTTAGTCAAGGTTTCACTATATAAAAAATTATATTAGCTTGTGGTATATGAAACGCAATGTTTGGATTGTGTTACACATAATGCCGAGTTCTTTTGATAGCTTGCGTTATATGCCAGACTGAGTTTTACTAAACAAAAGTATACTATTAAAATATAATTATTTAATATAATTAGAAGTAAACATTATATTAAATAATTGTTTATGAATATTATTGTCTAACATTATGAAAATATACGGTTTTTAATATGAGTTCATTGTTTACTAATAAATTATAAACAAAAATATATACCAATTGAATATAAAGGAAATATTTTTATTTTTATGTTCCTAAAGCCATTTTGTATTAATAAATTCAATTAATTACAATTAATGAATGATATTAATGAAATATATATGCTATACATTCAATGGAATATTTTTTATATTCATCCAATAGATTTTATAGGCATAAGCTAAGAATAAATCTAATTTTATGAATAAAAATATATATTTTTCAAAAGGGTAATTTTATCACCTTTTAAAGGGGAACCCATTTTAAATTTAATTTTTTTTCACTTTTATAATTTTATATATAAAAATAATTTTTTTTTGAAAGTGGGATATCAAAATTTACTTTTTTTGATTTTTTGGTATTTTTCTGATAAGTTTCAAATTTTGATGAATAGTTAAAAATACTGAATTTTAATTGAAAACAACTTTTTATGAAAATAATTTATAGTGTTAAGTTATATATTTTATTAGTTTTAAATTATAATTAGATAACATTTTTATAATTTAACCCAATTTAGTTCATTTAAATCAATTTCACATTGAACTTTGATATGAAAATATTTCAATCTTTAGGATGTTTTCACTTTAAAAACCCGTTTTCCAATTCCGTCAACAAGATTAATTTTAAATAAATTTTAAAAAATTATGTGTTTTGAATTATTATAAATATATTCCAGATTTTTAATCAGAATTTAAAATTTTCGTTAATAGGACGCATTTATTTTTGAACAATATGAATAATAACTTTAGTAATTTTTTTTACCACATTTAAAGGTAAATCGAGTAATAAAGGGTAGAAGTAATATTATAAATATTATTAAACTACCCTAAAACTTGGAAAAATATTTCTTTAAGAATTAAATTCTACCCTTAAAACATATAGATGGAAATTTAATAATTTAATGGACAATTTTCTATGAAAATGACTTAAATATTTTTAAACTTAAAGGGAGTGACAAAATGTCACACTCTTACTTTTAATATGTATAATATTTTTAATATGGATATAAATTCAAGATATTGTAGACTATATGTATTATTAAGAAATTTAAAAGGTTTACCTAAATAATATAATTTTTTTTTTAATTTTTAGTGCCGAAATAATAATCTTAAATAATTAAAAAATGTTATTGATGTATTTACTCAATTAATAAAATACTCAACTAAAAGATATTATAAATATTAAAATATATATAATTTGACTTAATTAAGGTGATAAAAGAATTTTATAAGTTAATATAAAATATTAGGGGTGTATTAAGTGAATTTTTTATAATTTATGTTTCTTTATGGATTTTATTAATGTCAATTCAATGAATAGTTTCAAAATTGACACTAATGATATTTTATGAAAATAATATTTTATTAAATTAGTTAAAAATAATAAAAATAATAAATTAGGAAAAAGATAATAGATTATGTTCTAAAATATTATAAATTTACTATTTATGGTTCAATTTAGACTTTAAAATTAAAAATTACATACTCTTAATATTAATTTTTTTCCATATTAAAAATTAAAATTGGTTAACTAAGGGTTAATAAAAATATAATGTCTAAAATTACATAAAAACCTAAATAAAATTTATTAGTTGATGATATTGTAACTTTATATAATATTATATTAGAATATATGACCTTTTATAGGTATTTGAATTGATTTTTTATTTATTATAAATTAATATTTTTGAGATATTCCAAAAGCACACCTCCCCTTTTTTTATAAAAGGGAACCTATCTTTCTCTTTTATTCACACATATAAATCCATTTTTCGTGACAAAAAACTACCCAAATATTTTCCCAAAATCATTAAATTAATCCTATAATCCTTAATGTTTACATAAATCAACCAAATAAGTCCTTTTGTGCAAATCCAAAGGACATACCCAAAGAAAAGGTAACATTCATCAATGAATGTTTTTATTTTATTTCTATCTTGAAACCCCTAAATTATTTTCATGTCATGTTTATATAATAACATAAATATCATAAATATACTGAGATATTGTTATATTAATTTTTCTACTTACACTTCTCTACACATACATCTAATAGGTAACGAACTAACCATTCATGTGTAAGGTGGACTACCACCTCATGAAATGACAATTGTTCATTTTTTCTTAACCATCACTCATGGTGGGAATTAGGATGGAAAATATGTTTTTATGATATATATTATATTTATGGAATAATTATACTTATTTAATGAAAATATCATATCTAATTTTCTACCATTTAATCTTTTGGGAAATGACAACATCGCTCATGCATACGTATGACTTACCAACTCCATGATGCGATGTGGTTAGTTTTTCTTCTATATTTCACATGGATGGTAATAAGCATGAATTTTATGAATATATAGGATATATATAACATAAAATTTTTCCTAGAATGATAATATATCATATGATTTTCTTTCTTTAATATTAAAAGAAAATGGATACAATGTTCTTGCGTATGTACAACCTATCGTCTCCATGAGCGGTGTATTTTATTTTCTACCTATAACTTTTACGAAGAAATATGAATAAATATATAATTAATATATATATATCATTGTTTACATTATATATATAATTAAATCATGATCTAAGTATGAGGACCAAGAATAAAAATTTAAAACATGCACGAAAAACAAATCAGTTATTACCCGAAACATAACGTAAACTTGGAATTGTTAATAAGTGGGAAATATAAAGTCATAAGTAAATAATATATGGTACTATATATATATGAATGTGGTTCTATAATATATATATAATAAACTTATATCTATTATACTTGATCTATCAAGATTTTAATGAGAGTCAAGACATAAGGTAAGGGATTTCTCCTCTCACTTTATTTCTGTGAGATATATGAGATAATCACTAATTATTTTTGTTGTGTGGTGTATATATTTCCCTAAAAATGTTATGTTATGAATTTAATTTAATTAATGATATTAAAATTTGAAATTTATTTTATTCTTTCATGTGGATCATGATTAAAAAATTACTCTACTTGCAAGGGATTTATGTCTCACTTTTATTTCTACCAGACACATGGCTTGCACACTACTTGTTTCTTCTACATGGGGCATATAATGACCATGAATTTATTTATTAAGTATTTTCCATAATATTATGGTATTTTAATATCCATATAATTTTATTTTTTTCATCAGGAATACAATTATACAAATTTTAATGTGATGAGTATTTATTCCAGATTCTCATCAATATTTGGGATTGTTTATTTTTATGTATTTGTTTTTTAATATCTATCTTCAACGTTCATGTTTTCTAAAAATGTATTCAAAAATGTTTTTAATATTATCATATAGATGGTTTGAGTCATTTTTACCCATTTTTTAATTTTTACTACACGGTTTGAAAGGAATATTTTTTTTCTATTTCTAAACGAGGTACATTGTGATTTTTTAAGAAAAAGTATGAAAGGAATGTTTTTTAACTTAAACAGAATGAATGGAGTTTTCTTCCATCCTAATTCCATAATAATTTAGGTTTATTTCCAAAGAAAATGTTTTATTTTAAAATTTATTGTTATTTAAATAAAATAAAATGTTTTCAAAGAAGAAAGGATATTTTCCTCAAGAATTGTTTTCAAGTGATCTCTCAAAATTATTTTCCATATAAGATAATATTATTTTATGTTAATTATGTTTTACTAGGGATATTATTAAATGATACCATTATTATTCTTTCTAAGGATGGTTTATCTTTATTCTAGAATGATATTTATGAAACTTATTTCTTTCTCATGGGTTATGTTACGATTGAATGATGTTTATGAAACAAAATTTGATTTCATGGGTTCTGATATGATGAATCATTTATTTTATTATAGAACATTTATGTATGGTTTTCATTATATGACAGGTGGGACTAATATCTCCTTCCAATTTATTGTGTAAAGATTTATATCACATGAGATAATGATGGGAATCAAGTCGATGGGCTTGATCCGCTATGGGAAGATGGGGAAACCTGATCCCTTACAAGGAAAGGTCTGTGACCAGGGATAGTGGTGCGTCCTGCTATGTAGGTGATCTCAATGAAGTTCCCAATTATATTTTGGAAATTCACCTCGACTTAGAGGGAATTTTATTAAATGTTTATGTGTCAGCCAAAAATTTCATGTCGTAATATTATGTTATGATTTTATGGATTATGTTCTTCGATTCCCTTTTGATTCATGTGTTATTAACTACCAATATTTATTCCTTAATTCATTTTTTATGATCTTTGATATGCATGCTATGATCTTATATTTTTATTATCATGTTATCATATCCATTATACTCATGTTTATGCTTACATATATTTCTTGTTTACCCTTTCTAAGTATACAAGCTCACCCTTTTCTTATGTTTCATTTCCCCAGGTTATAAGGAAAGGTTTTAAGTAGGATTACTAAAGGTAATTATCATTATGGGAAACATTGAAGATCATCCACCCGACTAGAATTTTGTGTTTGAAGTTCCTAAAGGCACTAAACAAAACAATATTTGGACATGTGATTGTATAATATATGAAATGTTTTGAAAATAGTATTTAATATCCATGTATGAAAATATTGGGTCATTATATGCAATAATTTCCCCATTTTATATTTTCACCAATAACTCCACTTCCATGATTTGTGGTGGTTCTTTAATAGTTCTACAAAACATTCATGATATAAAGGAATGTGTAGAACTATGGATGAGAAACCTAACATCCTCTTTTTGATTCTAGTTCTAACCATTTACTTCTTCCAAAATAGACTTAGCTATGATTATTTTTTAAACTATTAAACTCATAAATGGGTAACCAAAAACATTAAAGAGATAATTTCTAAATGAAATTTATTCCTTGACTTATGAATTTATAATATTAAATCTATGTAATCCATGATCTATTTTCTAACGTAAACACTCATGTGTATTTTTATTCCTTTAAAAATGGTTCATAATGAGATTACGAATTTATCAAATAATATCCTCCAAGAGTTTCATACCAGGTGTTCAGAAATGCCTATTGTCATGCACCGGTTCCTGGTCGATTCTAGCTCAATGTAGTGTTTTTAGGTTTTACCCCTATAAACATCTTTTCTAGCATCACAACCACTTATATTATCCATAAATGGATATATTTTCTTGATAAACCACTTAATATATACTTACCAAAATTTAGGGATGTTTTTTATACTTAGTCTTATCCCTAAGGATTTTTTCTAGAGTTTTTTAATCTTAATCCCAAAAATAACTAAACTTTTCCTTTAATACCAACAATAAAAAACCTGATCTTTATTACACATTAATTCCTAATTTATTATATAAAACTACACATAATAAAAACTAGAATATCTAGAATTATATTGTATTTTTGAATTATTTACATATCATAATATCTTAAACATTGTATTCAACATATTATGGAAAACTTTCTTATCATACTTCTAAAATTCCATGGCTTTTAAAACTACACGGGATAACCTAGGGACATATATAAGAAAGGGGTGAGATATAAATTTATGTAAGGTAATAAACATGGAATAAGATGATATATGTTAGAAAATATTCATATAAAATTGAGAATAAAAAGTGTGATAATAATAAAAATGAATAATAAGGCATGATATAGCATGATAATCATAACACGGGAAATGTGGAAACAACTTAAAACACTACATCAGAAACATCGATCATGGATAACTAATGATACATAATAATGGAACAATAAAAATAAATTAATCATGTTCTCTCCCTATCCCAAATTGATATATCATGAGGTTAAACATTTCCCAATTTATTAGAGCGCTATATAATTCCAGTCGCACCCGTCACTTTCATTTCATTCTCATGCTTAACTGTGCCGCATGAATCATACAACATGGATTCATTCATAATCATATTTAAATAAATGATCAAGGAATGTGGAATAAATAAATTTAATTTATAATTTAAATAACTATAAGTGTTTAAAGTTTAACACCATTGATAGGAAATGGGTATGGTATTCACTACATAATTGTTTTGGCATGGAAAATCATGGTGAAATTTCAGTTGCATAACATCGTCAATTTAAAATTAATAATTTTTTTGATGAGAGAGAAAGGGGTATCTAATAATTTGGAAATAAAATGGGTAGTAGTAGGTGCGTGGAAATAAATATACTAATGTTAGTAATTTGAAATAGAAGGCATAATATAATAAATAAATTTGAGTAAATAAGAGAAGGTGGGGATCTCTTACTTGAGTGTGTGACTCAAAATTCTTGGGAGGAGTTATTGAGAGATTTTTGGAACCTTAAAAGGACTCTATTTAGGGGAGGTAAGATTAAAAATGTTATAATATTATTTTTAGTTAATATAAATGTGATCTTGGGTGGGTTTATATAGTAAATGAGTGGGGATTTCTTTATTGTTTCTCAAACATAGGTTTTTAGACTCTATATAAAAAAATTAAATAAAAATTAAAACTTACCTTTATTTTATCCCATCGTTTCTAAAAATGGGATTGGTTTTAATTATTTTATAAGTTTAAGGGCAGAAATTAATAGAACAATACACTTGTTTATGTGTTATTGAGTCATATTCTTAAAGAAATGATTTTAAAACCTTAAAAATATAGTAATGGTTTTGGAGGATTCATAAAGGGTTTATAAAATTTACCAAATAAGAATTGAATAACATTATTTTGAACTTAAAAAATATTTCTTATTTTATCCCAATTATAGTTTTTATTACATCACTTTTGGGTCATTATGATGTCATAATCACAAAGTATATTTATACGGTATATAATTTTTCCCCAAAAATTCGAATATCTCAGAAAATTATGAAAAATTCACCATTGGGTAAATTTAAAATTATGATTCCAAAAATAATATTTATTTTATCTAAATAATTCTCCGAATAGATTAATTTTTTATTTTAAAATAACAACCGATATTTATTGAAAATGTTGCATTTTTTAAAAATAGTAGTTTTTGAACCCTTATAAAAATTACATTTGACTTCCTAAAATTTATATTATAATTTATATTTAATAAAACTTATTTAATTAAAATTATGTAATAATAATATTTTAATAAAATTTATTTATTTCCAAAATACATTAATTCATCCAAATAAATTTCTTAATTGAATTTGAATATTACCCAAAATACTATTTGTGTTTTATTGTTTCAAAATGAAAATCATTTATAATGTAACTATAATTGGATGAAAATATATTCATTATTAAATAAAAAATAATTTAAATACTCATATTTATAGGGTCTTGATACACATCCTTTTAATACACCGAAAAACACCCTAAGAGTAAGGTGCACGACAGTGAGACTTTCATGTGGTAGTTCAACATACATGATTTGGGCCATGATCTCATTGAGCTTGAAATTATTCTATAAATTGATTATTTCATTCTTAAGTTGTTGTATATCATCTTTTTATTGGTTAAGGTACAATTCTAGTGATGATATATCCCTTAGAAGCTCCAATAAATAGTTGTTATAGCGTATGACCCTGCTGGATGAGGCTATCACTTCCTTTGTCTAGGTCAATTAGATTTGTTGAAAGTGTATATTTATAATAATCATGCGATAACTATTCAATTGATATTTTTTCAAAGGTAAAATGCTTAACGATCATTGAAATCTGATGGTATATAATAAAACCAAATAATTTTATGTGTTTTCTATAACCATATCACTTAATAAGACATTTAATTAAATCACAATGGAAATTTTATTTATAGCTATTAGGGTCATTAAAGGAATTGAAATATTTTATGTATTATGATTATGTTATGGTTATTTGGAATTCTTATTATTGATGAGTGAAACTGATATAGCTCATGATGACGAGTGATCTTGATATAGCTCTTCAATGCATTGGGTAAAAAGACAGAGTTAACCGATTAGGTTTTTCTTAAGAGATTATTGGAATTTACTAGGTATGTTATTCCATTTTTAAGAGTTATATGAAAATAACATCCCAAATTACCTACATGGTTTTTCTATAATTTATATAGGTTTTCATTGAAATTTTATGATTTCATAAGATTAAATAATGAGATTAAGCATAAAGGTATATTTATTGTAATTCTTAATGGTAAAATGTATAACTTTTCATGAATTTTTAATGATTAAATGGAAACATTTATGATTTTTATTTTCATTAATGATTTATTATGAAATGTTTTATGAAAATATTTAGGTAGATAATTTGATTTCCCAGGTAATAAAATATTTATTTTGAGCCTAGAATTTTTTTGATAGAGGTAAAGTTTTAAGAGTATTCATGGACTAATGAGTTTATTTATTTCCTTTAATATTTCCATTACTGAGATTTTTGTGCTCATCCCACATTTTTAAATGTCTTTCATAGGTTTTTAAGGATTATTATGTATAATTATGAGGTCAAGACGAAAATAGTGAATATATTTCATGGAAAGAAAACCTTTTTTATTTTAAAACTTTTGTATTGTGTAAAAAATGGACATGGAGTGGTAGTGTCCACTTTGTGACTTAATATTAATTTATGTAAGGGTTTTCCCCTAAATTTTAAAAACACCAAACCTAAAATGTATTTGAGAATGATAGGAAATGAATTCTTGTCTAAATAATCAATTTTATGGATTGTTTAAGGTTGGTTCTTTAAAAATATATTTATGAAGCTATAATACATAGAAAAATAATCATGAATGTAGCCCATTTGTGAAGAAACAGATAACTGATGTGTCTTCTTTCCAACATGCACCAAAACTTATAAAGGCCCAATGAAACAAGGAGAAAGATTACTTACATGAATAAAACTCTACCTCTTATAAAGAGGAAACACCTTTAGGAACATATGATCACCAAAATCAAACTCAAGAAATCTCCAATTATGATAAACATATGACTTATATTGATCTTGATAATCCTTTATTTTTTCATGAATCAACCTGTAACGACCCAAAATATTATTAATGAAAATTAATATTGACCTAATTAAATGTATCATTATCTTGAATGGTTATATAAAACATGTGCACTTCCTTGGTTTTATGTTTTTGAATTTTAAAATACCATTAAGAATTGTTACTATTTATAATATAGTCGTTGAACAATTACCACATGATTAGTATAAATATAGGGCTTTAACAAATCAAATTTACTCAGACAATGGACGTGATGACCTCATCTAGTAGAATTGATCCATACAGAGCCCATTTTTCGGTGCTCGAAAAGGAGGTAGTGTCACTAGGATTTTCCATGGACCAAGCCCAAGCTGAGCTTCAATAAGTTAAAATTAAACAGAACCACCTACGACCGAAGTGGAAGTTAATAGAAATTACCATCCGAGTGATGTTATATGAGCCCCCTAAGAGTTTGTTACCATCTCACACCTTACCCTTGGGTGTTATTCGGGTGTTTTAAGGGGTTACGTAATAAAACCCCAGCACTATGATTATGTGCATTCTTTTTGTATAGAATAAATAATATACATTCATTTTATTATTGTTACGTTGTAAATAGTTTTTAAATCAAAAATAGTAATTTTAGTTAATATTAAATTAATAAATCTATTTTGATGAATTAATTATTATTTAATTAAATAAATTTCAATAAAACATTATTAGTAAATTACTTTTTTGTAAAATATAAATGATTGTATAATTTTTATGAATACAATTGTAATTTTTATTAAGGTTTGAAAGCTGTTTTTGTCAAAACCCATGACTTTTCAATAAATTCCATTTTTTATTTTAAATGTAAAAATTCACATATTTAGAAAATTACTTAGATAAAATGAATATTTTTTTTTGAATAAGGATGTCTAAATTATCGAATGGTGAATTTTTCATTATTTTTCGAGACAGTCGAATTTTTCGTTAAAAATTAAATTCCTTTTAAATATATAATATGTTTTATGACATCATAATGACTGAATAATGATGTAATAAAATACTATGAATGGTATGTTTGGCCAATATATGTTTTAAATTTAATATAACATGAATTTATTTTTATTTTATTTGTTTTACAAAGCATTAGTGGACCCTCCAAAACTTATAAAACATTTTAACATTTTAAAATGATTTCCATGAGAGTGTGACTCAACTCCACATAAGCAAGACAAATATTTTAAGAAGCTATAACATTGGTGTTATAAAATAATGTTTTCCCCTTTCCTTTTTTCAAAAAGAATGGGCAAAAACCATGGGTTTGTTTGTGGTTTTTATTATTTTAATGTGTGGTATCCAAAACCTAAATAATAAAGAATTCCCTCTCTTTTCCTATATAAACCCACCCAAGCTCCCACTTATCTTCACTCAAAATCCTTGGATCATGTCCCTTATCTTCACTACTCTCTCTCTTATCCTCCCAATGTGACCCAATCTCCCAATAAGACTCTCTCAATCCTCTCCCAAGGCTTTTGATCAAACATCCAAGTAAGGGATTTCTTCCTTTATCATTTTTGTCCAAATTTATTTATGTTGTTATGCCATTTTATTTTCAATTAAAAAATTTGGGGTATGATTTATCACCTACTATATAGTTCCATCCTTATTTTGGAATGATGAGAGAATCATTTCTATATCATAAATTCATTCCATGTACACCTGTTACCATGCCGAAATTCTGCAAGGGATTTCTCTCTTCTCATTTACATTCAAGAAATTATTTTTTATTATGCATCTAAATTCCATAAAAAATGTTAGTACATGTATCTTTATATTCCCCTTAATGTAAATTTCAGGTAAATATGATGATATACCCATTTATCTCTCATAAACCATTTTTATGAATTCTTACGTCACGTCGTTATGCTGTCGAAACTGCCCCGTTATTTTCCAAGCCAAAGCCATTGTGTAGGGAATACCATGCCCATTTCTCCATCAATGGTATTCAAATTTATGAAAATTTACTTATTTATTATATAGTTTCATGAATGTATTACACATTACTTTACCATAGAATAAATGATGATGTTTAATGATTCCATGTTGTATGATCCACGTGGCACACTTATGCATGAAGTGAAATGATTAAGAATGACGCACCCTGATAACACTCCAATGCGTTGGGTAAAGATTAGTATCATGATACATTAAGTTCAAGGAGGGTTTAATCATTCTAATTCAAGTGAAATTAGGGTTTACTCATTATCCATGTGCAATAATCCTTGGCTCATGCTAATATCATGTTAAATGTTGTTTCCACATTTTCATGTTATGATAATCATGCTATACCATTCCTTTGTGTTCATGTTTCTCTTATGATCCATTGGTATACCTACTACCTAACATGTACTGCATTCTTAATGTTAAGCCCCATTTACTCCCTTAATAGGCTTTATAGCTCACCCATTTCTTTTGCATGTCCTAAGGTTATCCCATGAAATGCTAAGTATGAAGGAATGTTGTGGTCATGTAAAAGAAGTTTTCAATAAAGATGTTGGGTTTTATGTTCTAAGTTGTTATGTAATGTTATTAATTTCCCAAGAAACTAGACCTCCTGATCCTCAGAGTTGTCCTAAGTGCATGTTTATGTAATAAATCCTGTTTAAGTTCTTAATAAAGAGCAGGGTTATTTTACACCTGAACCTTATTGGTTGTTCTATATACTTAATTTGGACTGATGATCATCGAAACCCCAACCTCGATCCCAAATAGTAGATGTAACACCCCTTCCCAACCCATTTTCTTGGGCCAGTTCAAAGGTGCTACTAGCCTTTGGTGAAATTCCTTGGATACTAAAGGTTGGTAATAAACTCCAAGGGTTTAAAAAAATAATAGGAGGGGGGAATGTTTTACCCTCAAACACACACACAAAACCATACCAAATAACCACGATTAAGAAAAACATATAAAAAATAAATGATAAAAGAATTTAATGATGCAAGAGATAAAATCCAACAATACAAAATTTTCTTCAAGGAAATATCAGAGTAATAATGGAAATAAATGAACCAAGTTATCTAAGACTCCAATGTAACAATAGACTCAATCCCCAAGGTGGAACCACTATAAACTCTAAAACATGACTATTCATAAAAGATCCATCTATGAACATCCATGAAATCCACTATCTGGGTGCCCCACTAATGAAGTATGAAATATGCCCCTTTACTATATCAAGGAAGAAAATGTCATCATATGCAACAAGGTTCATATACATGGGTGAGTATAACAACCTAGTAGGAAAACCCAATAGAATTTTACCAAATATCACTAATACCATTATCGTATTAGATAACAGTTTTATAAAAAGGAAAGAGGATCATCAAAGGAAGTTTTATAAAATTTATAAAAGTATAATTTTTTTTTATTTTATTAAAAAAGTCCTAAACCAGAAATATAGTGATCAATACAATTTTTCACAATTTTTTTTATTTTAGAGCAGTATAAGAATTTTATCCAAACATATTTTCACATTAATTCCATGTTTCTACACACACACCCATGTAAAACCTAGACTTCCCAAAATGGTCTTGTGATCATGGAAACCTCTATCCATGATCTATTCATAATAGTTTATTTAACACATATTATCATGTCAAATTAATACAACTATGCATGAATACTCACACACATACACACACCTATGTATAACCCGGATATCCCAAAAGGGTCCTATGATTATGGTGAATTCCATCCATAACCCATTTTACTAAAACATAAGAATACAAACAATCTAAACCATGCCAAGAACAACTATCAAAACCTCTTTGATTTACCACAAGTTTATTTTTTTAAACCATAATTTTAAAATACTAGGTGGTTTCAGCCACATCCCTAACACCAAGAATTAGTAAAAAAAATAAAAAATTAGTAGAGTTTCAACAGATTTTTCATAAAATAATTTTCATTAAAATAGAAGTTAATAATTTAGAGTCATGATGAATTTCACATTATAATAGAAAAAGGATGGAGTGAAAAACCACATAACTTGATTTTTTTTGTTAATGATTCTTTATATGATCTCACAGATCTAAGACCTTCCTTCCATTTCACTATAAAATCATAAGAATAACTGATCAAAACTTATCTAATCCCATATATACTGATATTAAAAATATGATATAATGTTCCATTCAAGAAGAAATGAGAATATCCAAGAAGGTAAGGAAGAACAAATTCCTAAGATTTTATTTCTATGATCAAATTATTGGATAATCATTAGAACCAGATTATATGAATTATAGATCATCAAAATTTTCCTAGAGAAACCCTATAAATTGAGATACTAGGTTAGAGGGGAAAAAATATATAATTTCAGAAAAGTTTCTGGTTTTAAATTCATTTTACATAAAATTAATTTCTTATTGTATATTTAGGAAACATAGTTCAAAAATCCATGTTCTAACCATTCTAATCAACTATACCCTAAAAAATTCCAAGTCACATGGTTTTTAAAAACCATACACTAACCTTGAACCTTCCCAAAGTCCCCAAAACACCTGAAATTGTTTCTTGAAGACTTTATCACGGTTTCTCTTAAACATGGTCAAATGATGCACCTTAAAAAAATTCTTTTATAACCTTATGAAATGTTCTAGAAACTTCTTGATCCTTCACCCAAACAATCCATAATTTTGAATAATACATAAAATATAAAAATACCACAAAATGAGGGTGTTATATTATCCCCACCATTAGAATTTTCATCATTGGAAAGCTATAATAGGTTTATCCATTGTTATAAAATTTATTCATCTTGTTATCAAGTACGTTATTGAATGTTACCATGATTTCATAATACTCTTACCAAAGAAAATGATCTCCCTCACAAACTCTTCTCCCTTCTAACCAAAATTTGGACATTTTTATGGAAAAATGTCTCATATGACTAAAGAAAAACCTGATACCAACTGATCACATGGTAAGGATTTTACTGATAATTCTTCATTTGATAGGAATGAACTACATTATGGATAACACTAAATCTCTTTGGCAAGGTTTTCTAGTTTTTAACATCTCCAATCTATTCTAGAATCTCAAATGCCTCCACATATCATGGAGAAAATATCCTATTCTTTCCCAAGAGATAATGACCAAGTATTGGAGATACTTAAAAAAATACATGATCACTCACATTAATAGAAAAAATATGATTATAATGATTTTAATATAATTTTTTTCATCTCTAAGATGTGTCCATATGCTTCCAAATCATTTTTATATTTTATATAGTCTCAGAGACTAGGTTTGGTCAAATCAGTAAAGTCTCTTCTATTTCCACCCAACAAAGTGGATAATAGTATGGCTGAACATTAAATTCCACAAAAGGCCATATGTATCATATCCACATAAATATTATTATATAATAACTCCACTGACAAGATATGATCTTCCCACATGCCATCAAATTTCATGATACATGCCCAGAACATATCGTCCAACGTCTTAATTGTGAAATATGATTTCCCATTCATTAGAGGATGATATGACATATTCATGGTCAATTGAGTTATGAAAACCTATTATAAGGAGTTCCAAAACCATGAAGTTAATTGAGTATTCCTATCAGAGATAATCAAAACTAGTACTTTATGCATCCTATCCACTTCTTGAATATATAACTTTTTTTTGAACATTCTATCATATTAGAATCTTTGATTGGAAGAAAGTGTTATGACTTGGTATGTTGATCGAAAATCCCCCAAATATCATTATATTTCTAAATAATCTATAGTAGTTTGGTGGAAAAGTCCCTAGAAACCTACTCCCACTTCTAAATAGGTATAGACACAGATTACAACATACTAGCTGGTTGTTGATGCTCAAACATGACCTACTGAAAAGTAAAGCATTTTTTAACATAACATGTAATATTTTTTTCTCACCTGACCACTAGAAATGAGCTTTCATATCCTTGTACGTATTTTAAATTATTAGGTTAATAGCCCATTATGAATGATGATGTGATGAATGAATTTGTTCCTGGTAATATTGAGACACCCTGATTCAGTTTCAAAAATGAAATATCGTTTTTGGATCTTCATTAAAACGATACATTGTCCCCCACCATTTAGGCTTGACTAAATAGTGATTCAACCGGGATCTGATCATTGATCCTCTTTGAACAAATCAATTAAATTATTAATAAGATTGATTGGGAAGAATACTGCATCCTTCATCTATTTAGTATTGTCAAGATGTATATTAATAATAACACTTATCAACTACCATTGGTCACAAGCATCAATGAAAAATTCACTATAAGACTTCTAACTCAAAGCATCTTTCATATAATTCAATTTCCTGAGGGTATACATATATTCAAAGTTAGACATTTGGAGATACTTTATCCATCATTATTTCCTCATGTTGAAGTCTCATTATGAAAAAATATTCTTGAAGATCTTATGAAAAGTGAATAATGTTAACTTTTACCAAGGATATAGTGGAGTTATGTTTTCGAGGCATGGAATAATACTACTAATTCTAAGTCATGTGCTGGATAATTATTTTCATGTGTTATCAACTGGATCAAGAAATAAAACACCACATGATCTCCCGACATGATAACACAACCCAAACCTGATCTAGATACTTCAAAATAAAAATCATATCCATGCTGTTTTTGGAAAGATAAGTAAAGGTGTAAAAGTGAGCCAAGATTTAATCTCATAGAAGGATTCCTGACATATTTCATCCCATTTGAATGCAATTCACCTCATTTTCAATTAATTCATAGGAGAATAAAGTCCTGATTAATCTTAAACGAAGAAATGATAATATCCTACCAATCCTAGAAAAATTCATATTTCAAAGACATTATTTAGAAGATTCCAAGAAATAATTGCTTTGATCTTCATAGTATCAAATTATATTCCTTATTTATAAATGACGTGCTAATGGAATCAAACTTATTGAATCTAGAAGTAACACATATAAAATTTAGAGTAAAGTCTATGATCTCTCAATATGATCAAAATAATCTATAAGTGAACATAATGGTTATTATTATTCCTCAAATAAACCAACATATCATTAATAAATACCAAAACAAATCATGGTACTTTTGGGATATAAAATTCATCAGGTCCTTAAAAACTATAGGTGTATTCATTAGGCCAAAGGGAATGATCAAATATTTATAATGGATGTATCAAATCCAAAATATTTTCTTTGGAATATCCCATTTCCTAATTTCAAGTTAATGGTATCCTAATCATAGATTAATCTTAAAGAACCTGTTGGATCCATTCAATTCATTAAAGTGATTGTTATTGTGAGGAAGTGGATATCAATTCTTTATTGTAAATTAGTTTAGTCGATAATAATAAAACCCTAATTAGAGTGAATCATATGAATAATTTTCAAATGAAATTGGATCATCCTAAGGTAATGTTCTACGTCTCCTACAACATATTTTTTATTTTCAAACACTTTTAAGGGGAAAGTGAGAACCGTCATAACTTAATAGTTTCAACACAAAAAGAAACTATAGATTTGTTAAAGAATAACTTGATTTGATTGGAACCAATCTCCCTAAATAGTATCCAGGGAATGAAATTTACCTGAGTGTATGGGTATTCCTTTAAGAAGTCTTCATACTGATTCACTATGTTGTCCCAAAATTGCCTGAATTCCTCCTTATTAATGTTTTCCTTATTGAAGCCTCTAACAAGAATACAACCCTAATTATAAATCCACTCTCCTTGCTTTTTTGTGATGATCACATGAATCAATTTTCCTAGCTTCTTAGATGCTATAATATCCATAGTTTCCTCTTCCATTTCTTCATCCGAGTGTATATGAAGATCCATGTGTTCTAGAACTGAGGCCATCTCTCGCTGAGGGTCTTCCTTCAAGCCTGACTCACGCAGTAGCCCCATAACCCTTATTCTAGGGATAGAGGGATCACAACCTCTAAACACCAAGCCATTAGAGGTGTTGACCTGCAGAATCTTTCCAGAACTTTTGTACCTACTAGTGGGGGAGATACTTACACTTGTAGAACCCTTCAGGGACATCTTAACCTTGATTGTGGATCTAGTAACAGTAGTACTAGGAAGGGTGGAGTAATCCTTCTTATATCGCACCCTCCGAGTTTTCATAATGAATCCATCAAATTCCATGGTAATTTTATTTCCCTTCCTTAGAGAGGATCTTAGATAGTCCTCCACAATGGCCATGTTTGTGGACACAACGGATTCTATATCCGCGTCATTTTAATTTTGAGAAGCTTCCACATCCACCAAGGGGTCCTCTCCATGGATGAACTCCATCCCTCTAAATCCCTCTCTAGTATGGCATTCCTCTTATTCCTCTCCTAACACTGCAAACTGGTTTTGAGAATTCAAATTTGATCCCCCAAAATTAACCTTCTCAGCATAAGTGATTCTAGTCATCATGCCCTTCTTAGAATTTTTTGAGACTCTTAGATGTTCAAATCCGTAACCCATAAATTGGAAATGTATTGAGGTGTCCTCCATTTCCATATACTGGGAATCCTCACCAATGTTTTGGTCCTCACATACAACTATATTCACTGCTACTTCATTTATTGAATTTTCTATGTCCATCTGCACTGCTTGTGAAACATCCAGGTGAACATCCCTCACTTCCTGCCCAAACCCTTCCGGTTCCAGTCCTACAAATTTGCTGACCCCATCACTCTCAACACTTCCAATCCCGCTATTACATAGGGGTGCATCATCAAACTCATCCAAACATACCACTCCCAAATTGCATTTTATATGGTGAAAAATATTAATGACTCTTGGGTTAACTTGATGAACTAGAGATTCCATCTAGGGAACCATGAATTCTTCCCATTGAGCCCTTGGAATAGGAGAGATAGAGTGCACTTCCCCTAAATGAAGACCACCTTAATTAGAAACAAGACCATACTTAGTCCCAACTGATCCTGAGGGAGGGCCACCGGCCGACCCCCCTTGGCATGCCCTTCCTCTTCACCTACATGAAGAGGACAAGTTCCCAAGATGGTGGCATGCCAAACAGAACTGTGTTCAAGATTCAAAGACCACCGGTTGATTCCAATGAAATTATTCCCCTACTAAAATCCAAATCCATTCGGCTGAGGGTCTTGAAACATCGACTTCGATGCAGATGCGTGGAGAGACTGGGTGACAAACCAAAATGGTTCTCGAATCCGAGCAAAGAATTCATCCAACCAGGTTCACAAGCATTCGAAGAATTGAAAGATTCTGAAATGGGAGAGGGCGATCCGAAAAGCGTACCGAAAAATCCATTGTCGGGTCGTCCTGTTTAATATAAAGGTCAAAAGACCATTTCAACAGATAGAAGTGGTTTCCGTTGCAAGATCAGGGAACCCTGTACCACGCGGTGATCAGATCTTATGAATATGAGAATCAAATCATGATGTGTCGCGTGTTGAGGAGTCCGACTGTCGCTCGTGCTTGAATCCCTCATGATTGGGAAACAAATCTATTGAAGATATCAACCGATTGATACTGTGAGGAGAACCGAGCAACCCAGGTATATGAGGGAAGAGCCGAAGAATTCATAAATTCTAAGGTCACAAGCTTAAGTTGAGGGTACCCATCATGGAGATCAGGAACCTTAGGTAAAATGGAAATTACAGGGAAAGGGGGAGGGGAAGAAGGATTGGAAAAAGGGGAAAAGGATGGATCCTTCTTTTATGGGGGAGAAGAGTAGCCCCCTCCCCCATCGGCGGAGGAGGGGTGGAGGCGGAGGCTATGATCGCATAGGTCTTGGATAGGACGTCGAAGCCGAGATCCGAGAGCCCCTAGAAATGAATCATGGATTTCTAGGTCCGATGAAGCCTTGTCTATCTAATTCTTTGACCTGGGCCTTTAATTGCTATAGTTTCATTGGATCCATTATATATTACAGAAGTAAAATTGAAATAGTTAATAAGTATAGATTGATAAAAAATTAGATTTCCCACAAATGTGGTAGCCTTGAGAAATCATTCATAAAGATATCTTGGTATCATTACACTATAACATGAAAAGCCTAATTCATATTTCCCTCAGTAGCACCAAATGTTAGTGCTGCCAACTGGATAGAGATGTTTCCATCTAATTTTACTAAATGTTCTACTCTGCCTGCAATAATATACCAATCCCCCTTGAATACATGAATGGTACCATAAAGGGATGTAAAAGTTACTTGTGGAGTATGGGGTTCTGAGGAAGTCAAATATTATGTTTATACTATTCATCCAATCTTCTTTTTGTTCAAGCTACAAATCACCCCAGAATATCGGTGGATTACACATAAGTAAATTTGACAAGAAAGCCACTCGAGAAGGTTACTCTTACTGAGGTCCCTTTTCAATAGTTTGGAACATTTTCTGTATACTCTAAACCAATTACTAGTTCACTTATGGTTCAGGTGGAACCACATTCCCTACTGAACCCTCTCTCTGGTTTCTTATTTTCCCCACTGGTGGAATTTTGAATCCAAAACGACATAATTTTTTTTCAATTAATTTAACTTTCAATATTTTTATCCCTAGTTTAATTATATATTTCAAGTAAATACAATCATAATATAACAATATCAAAATTAAATAACTATGTGGCAATGCCATCCTAGTGGGTAGTCTCTTCACCAATGCAGGATACCTACCACTCAATGGCTAAATCCATGTTGATAAGTTTAAAACATGCCTAAAAGTGTTTTAGAAAACTTTTCATAACTAGAATACCTTAGTAACGTTAATTTCATCATAAAAAGGATAGTTATATCTTTTTATGCTATACTTTTAAAGTCCCATCACATCCTATCTTCTTACTACCATCACAACTCGAGGACTGACCAAGATGATACCATTTTTAATATCCCTGCCTAACCTGCTATATTTCCCTAGGTCATAGGTGATACTAAAGTTAGGAAACATTCCTTAGAAACCAAAGTTTGATAATTAATGTTGAGGTTTTAACACTAGAACATGTGTGGGGAATGTTTTACCCTTAAATGAATGTACAAAACTACACCCAAGAGCCAATATGAATATGAATATATAAAAAATTCAAGAAATGACTATATAATTATGTGTGGGATAAAAACCAAAAAATAAAGAGAATAAAAAAGAAAATAAATAAGTAATAACAGAAAAAAGAAACAGAATATCTAAGACTCCAATATTGTGATAGATTCAGAAAACAAAGAGGTGATACTCTAAAATACAAGACATGACCATGCATCAAATATCTATCTCCAAAAATCCATAACAACCACTATCAAGGTTCTCCATTTTTGAAGTACAAAATCATTCCCTTTATAGTATCATAGAATAAAATATCTACATATGCATCAAAGTGCATATGTAGGGGTGTGTATAATAACCCAGTTGAAAACCCCAAGAGAATTTTCATTTATTACACTAAGACTATAATCATGATAACTCACTGTTTTATAAAACATCAGGAATAACATCCAATTTAATTTAAAATATTTTATATAAATATAAATCGATAAGAGGTTTTTTCAAAATAATTATAAAGAAGAAATTATGTGATAATTTTTTTCCCAATTTTTTTTTCTTTTGTTGAATAAAAATTTTATTTTACACCCAAATATTTTATATTTATTTTCTTTTGAAATAAATTTGAAGCTTTTGATAGCTTTCCTTACACCCAACCTTGAGTATTTATGAACTATGATATAGTAAACTGTTAAAACCTCACCTTTAAATTTATAAATATGAATAATAATAATTAATTTATGAAAAATATGTATAAAAATGTTTATTAATGAAAATGGTTTGATTAAATCATAATAAATATGTACTTAATTTTTAGTGAAGTCATTTTATGCTTCAAAAATATGTTTTCTTAAAAAATGTTTTCTGTCATAGTTTTATATGAAAAATTTACAATTAACTTATACCATTTTATGAAATTTTATATGATGAAATTAATATCATTTTTAAAATTTTCACGCCAATATTATCTTGGGGGGAATATTTAGGATTTTTCAAAAATGATTTGGTTTTTAGTGAATAGTGAACATACTTATTTGTTTAAAAATTTCAATTTATTTTTTAGTAAAAGTTAATTTATGTTTTTATTTTTATAGAAAATTAACAAAATGATAATTTAATTTTAAATAATTTAATTAATTACATATGATTCATCATTAAAATTTATTTTTTTATAAGTTAATTTTTGTGCTTAAAAATACTTTTCTCTAAAAAATTGTTTTTATGCATGCAATGTTTTTTATATTAATAAATTTATTTAATACATATTTAATATTGGTTTTAATTAAATTTAAATATTATATATTCTATATAATATTTTAAAATTCAATTTATGTTTTTTACAAGGCAATGAATGTAGGTAAATTAAGTTTTACACTTAAAAATAAATTTTTTTAAACGAGTTTCCATTGCAGTTTGTGCACTTAATTAAAATTAAGTTCTTACCCTTATAAAAAATTATTTTTGTAAAATAAATTCCTTATTTTTAATCATAATAAATAATATAATTTAATAGGTTTAAATTTATTTTTTGGTCATAGATAATTGTAAAAACAGTAAAGTAAAATTACCACAGCTAAGGTTAAAAAGGATTTACTCGGTGTTTATACCATGAGATAAGGGTAGTATTTCCATAAAAACCTGTAAATTTTTTATTTGTTTAATATATTTAAAACTTATATTATCATACATTAAAATAACAATCCATTTGGAGGTAATTTCTCATGAAATTAACCTTAAATCATTGAAATATTTTATGAAATTCTATGTATGTCCCCCCTCCACTTATAAATGGTAACATATTATAATACCATATTCACACTATTTAAACCCTCTAGATCAGAAAAATCATACAAAAAAAATTCCTAGAATTATTCCATTAATCCCAGATCTTCAGTTCATCTCCTAAAACCAATGTTGTAAGGATTAAGTAGTAATCCAAAGGTGGTCTCTCAAAGAAGAGGAATAGATCTTAACCAAGGTCTTTCAATTCTATTTCTTCTTCTACATTATATAAAAATATTTCATCCATAAAAAATATCAATATATTACCATAAATAAACTGAGTTTTTATTATGATCATGGAATAACCATTTACCACCTCTTCTCAATCCAATGGGAGATGAAAGCATCACTCATTAATACTTGTGTACTACCACCTCCATGTAGCGATAAAACAAATTTTACACCACCATTATTCATGGTTGGTTATTATTATATATTTAATGTTTATATATTATATTTTTGTTATAATAATTATTCATTAAATTTTAATTATTATTTAACTTTATTTCATTCTATTCATTAAAAAAATGGAAACATCACCCTTGCGTATGTACGGACTACACTCTTCACGCACTGATGTGATTCATTTTTAATTTCCAATTTATATGAATGGTTATACATACATATATAATGAAATTATATTATATTTATATATGGATTAAAATTATGTACATTAAGGATACATGATCAAAGTTCAAGTAAAATAACCGTCGAACCCAAAACATAAACGAAAAATGAAGTAACTAACACCCCAAATGATGATGATAATGAAAGATTTTTAATGAATAGGTGATAAGATATTATAAATAAAAAATGTATTGTATTATAGGTTTGATTATAATTCTATTATATAAGTATAATATATTTAAATTTGTTATATAGGATGTTAGAGTGCTTATGAAGAAAGACAAACTTGAGGTACAAGTATTATGTTACAGTCTCATTTTTACCGGGATTGTGTATGATTATGTTTTATGATGATGAAATTATATAATCTATCATTTAAAATTATTATTTATTTCCTTATAATATGGTTATTTATAGATAATTCATTTTTTAATTTAATTTTCCTCTCATTACATACTCAAGATACTGAAATAATTTTCTTAAGGAAAACTAACCTTATTTTTTTAGGTCGGGAATTTTTTCTCCCAAGTATAGATTTTATTTAAAATGTATTCAAGATTTTTTTACTATTATAATTTTTTTAAATTAATTTTTGAATATATTTTACTTTCTTTACAAAGGTTTAAAATTATTGTTCTTATCGTTTTCCAAATGAGGTATTTTTGACTTTTTACTAATAATGTGAAAGTATTTTGTATTTTAACATAAACCACATGAATGAAATTACAAGCCATGATGATTAATATTTTATTTAAAGGTTCATTTATAAGTATCCTTTGTTATTTTAAAAATTTTCCCCTTATTATTTTTGAAACATTTAGATTATAAATTAGTGTTTTCAAATAAAAAGAGTATTTTCATTAAGAAATGTTCTAGTGATCTTTTAAAGACATTTTCATCTAAAAAAACCTCTTTTTATGTTTCTTATAATTCAATAGGGATATGATAAAATGTTACCACATTTATTATTCTTTTGATGGTTTATGATTTTTATTATGACAAGTTTATAAAAACCGCATCCTTTCTATAGGTTATGATTTGATGATATGATGAATGTTTTTTGATCTTATGGAATAAATATGTATGGTTTTTATTATGTTATGAGTGGTTTCATTATAAACCAAGGACATGTGGTTATATTATAAACCTAGGTCATGTGGGTCTATTATATGCCTCCAATTCATTGGGTAAATAGGGATAGCTCATGAGATAAAAAGGACTAAAATGGAGAGTGACCCCAATTTAGTAAGGGATTTTGTCTAATAATATAGTCTTTGGAGTGAACCTTAACTAAGAAAATAATGGAATGGAGACCAAACCCAATCCACTCTGATAGTCTTTAAAGTGATCCTTGAATATGGAAATTAATTTTTATGTTTACGTGCATGCCAAAAACTTATGTCCAATTTTTATGATATGTTCTCATGGCTCATGAATGATTATTTAAGATTCCGTAATATTATATATTATGTCATTTATTTGAAAAAACCTTATTCTTTGTTTCATGATTAATGATCTTTTACTGATGGTTTATGATTATTATAAGTATTGATCATTTTATCACACCATTTTTGTCATCTTATGATCACTTATGATCATTGATTAATATCTATTATGTTTACCCTCAATTTGCATTTAAGATCACCCTTTCTAATGCTTCCCTTTCACAGGTTATAAGGAACTGTTTCAAATATGATTTGTATAAGAATGTTGTTAGTTGAGAATAACTTAATTATAAATGATGTAGATATTTCATGTACTAGTTTTTTACGTAGCCAAATTTCCAAAGACCCTAAACCTCTATAGTTTTTAGGCATGTATTATTGTAGAATGTATTATTTATTAATCTAAAATGATATAAAATCTATGTATGAAAAGTATGGGTCACTATAGGTGGTATTAGATGTATACTTTAGTAAATTTTGGAAACAAGGATAAAAAATTTTTAATAAGAAACTTTTGGATAAGAATAATTATATGAGAATATAATAATTTATGGTAAATAAAGTACTATATTTTCCTTATGAAAATACATCCCTATAATGTCCCCTGATCTGGAACTCTCTCATGTGGACAAATTAGGTTGGTTATGGCACCTCAAGCATACCTCCCTATACGATAGAGGCTACTGACCAGTAGAGGGGGTGTGATGAGTATAGTGGGGAGACTATACACCATGGTATAGAGTTTCAATACAATGAAAATAAACAATATAAATAAACATTATATAACAAAAATAGAGGTAAAAATATAATATACAATTGGGAAGTAAAAGGATGAAATAATAAACCAAAACAATAGTGAACCGTGTAATGATAGACTGAAATATATCTAACTATAAAATTGAAAGTAATAAAATAAAAGAGCCAAGTGTAATAAACAACTTAAAATACCCTGGTCATGAACCCTAACTTGGTCTCATGTTCAAGATCCATCCCATCCAACAATAAAAAATCAGAAAAAAGGTCCCTTACCCTTTCCCAAACCTGCATCCATATAATCTATTTAGGTTCCAGATGGTGGATCGAATAGGGTATGAGTAAAAATGTATAGGTCAACACCACTATGTCTAAACAAAACCATTATGATAAATAAGTGAATTCACTAAAGTTTTAAACATTTTTATTAATTAATCAATTAATATAATACAACAATCAACCTACTTCAGAACCATACTTGAATATCTCTGAGCATGTAACACAACCATTCCAAATATTACTATATATCCATGTAATAATCAAATAACTGATAAAATATCTCTGTATAATCATTTTAGCATCCCGTACGAGCCCTCTATATATGAATTGCAGCATCGTGTCCATATCCCTCTATATAAGCATTACAACATGAAACTATTCCAAGACAGCTATATAATAATTACAACATGAAACTGGGTCACACCTACAATATAAGAATTAGATCATCAAACTCAACACAATTCATAAAATTTAGGATATCACAATATCATATCATATGCCTCAATGGTTAATTCTAGAAATTACCATTTGTCTTTCAAATGAACATTCATTTTTATATCAAAGTATCACTGACCATTTCAATAAACCACAAACTATTACCAAAATTATTCTATACCAAAAAATCACCTATGTTCTCATATCATGATATGAACACTATAAGCCATTATCTAATTCACTATTAATCAAGGGGTGTCTCACCCAGCGGGTAACCACAAGCTAGGTTGAAACACCGTTTAATCTAAAGGGATCCATGTAATAATCCAATCTATGATTTATGACCATTCAATATTAAATTAATTAATACAAACATTGTGTCATCACAATTGAAATATTTCCCATATTTGGAAATTAAACATACCACCGGGTTAAGTTTTAAAAAACCTACCATTAATCGGTGATCAACACTCTGCTTCTAGCTGATAATGACAACATTAATGAAGGCTTATAAGATCACAATATGTAACCTAGATAAAATAGATCAATATCAACACCCAAACCAACCATTGTCAAGAGGTTCCACTTTCAAAACTAGAGAATAACATAATATAGGGGAATAACTAAGAAAAAACTCACTGAAGATTAATCACTTGAATGGGATGTATAGAATCGAGGAAGGTGCTCCAAAATTGCCTGTATATCACCTAGGGTTTGAGATAGGAAGGTTGAATATGGATAGAGTAACAAAAAATACTATTGAAAAAACTTATAACCACTAACCGTAAGAAATACATTCTTATTAAATGTATTACACAATGTGTAATTATCGATTTATGAGGTATATCGAAATTCATGTCAGCATGGGTTAAATTAACCCTATTGGAACATTACATGTTGTGTAAATAGATTCATTTAATGCAACTAGTTCATGTCGTGATCTATTTCGTGGCCTATATTCCTTTCACAGTATCCTCTTGGCGATAGTTACATGTCATGTAATATATTTTCATGGTGTTTAAATGTCCTTCAGGAATCGTTAAGACGCAAAATTATGCATAGGAACCCGAACAACTTCTGAAGCCTTCCAAAATCATGATAGACCCTCACAGGACCATTTAACACATTTATACTCAAACTCCATTAACACAAATAAACATATATCCCCATATCCGAATGTGACTCAACCAACAAGGTTTAAATAAAAAGGAAAACCTAAACAAAACACGTTAAATTAAAAATTCAATGAGGTATATACTTGAAAAAAGATGGTATTTTGCAACCTACCAACCATATTTCAGCTCATCCCCAAGCTTCTCTAAGCATCACTATGGGATCTCAATGAACAAGTATGGATACTATTCTTACATATCAAATTCCCTCTCCCTAGTCTCCTCCTAGACACACTCATGCTACCACAACACTCTCACTATAGGTATGGTGTTTTCCTTAATATAGTTCTCACCATGGTACATAATTGATATCAAATTCTCCTCAAAGGATACATATACACCTACGTCCTCGATAACTACCACATGAGATAGGTTAGGATGGTATCACGGAATTTGTGACATGTGAAACACATTGTGCATAGAACTATCGAACTATATAAGGGATAATCGATACGCAAATGGACATACCCTTTCTATTATCTCAAACTTCCCCAAAAACATAGGCACTATCCTTCAATATTTTCTAATACGGCATTTCCCTAACCTAGGTGAAGCCTGAAGGAAAACACGATGACTAACCAAAAAATCCAGAGGTCATCTAGGATGGTCATAATATGATTTATACCAGCTTTGTTCGGTCACCAATTGAATCATGATGAACTAAACCTTTTTAGATGTCTCTTGTACAATACTAGATCCAAAAATAATTGAGTCACTCTCCTCCAATTGACAAAGAGGAAAATAGAACAACCTTCCATAAAAATAATCAAAATTTAACATATGAATCAATTCCTAAAAGATTTTATTATATGAAATCTCCATTAGTTACATATGATTCTCTGATGAACCATCAAAATTTAAAACAAAAACTCATAATATATCCTCCAGAATATGAATAGTCCACTCAAAATGAACATCAATCTAAGGTTGATAGGCTGTACTCAAAAGAACATGCAATTCCAGAGCCTTATGAAGACACATCCAGAACCACAATGTGAAATTAAGATATCTGTTAGAAATGATAACTATTATAACACCATTAAAACAAACTATCTCACACACATAAAGACTACCCATACCATCAACTATGAAAGTCTCCCTGATAGGTAAGAAGGGGGTTACCTTTGTCAGTCGATCTATGATCACCCATACTACATCATCCTTATGGACTTTATTAGGTAATCCTATTATACAATCCATAGTGACACCATCCTTTTCCACTTTGGAATAGGATGAATCTATAAAACCCCAAAAATCCATTGGTGCTCTACTTTAACCTACTAATAGGTAAAATATCTATCCACAAAGCCCGCTACCTCCTTCTTCATTCCTGACCACTAGTACTATCTATAAATATCATGATAGATCTTCATCAAAAAAAGATGTAACAACCATATATAAGTATGAAACACTCTCATCAGATCCTTTTTCAAGACTATAGGAACTCATACTCAGCCACATAAAATAAAGGAATTTACATTTCCAAGAGACCATCCTGTTGGTAGCTACCCACAATATAATATCTCTCTCAAAACTAATCCATCCAGATAAGATAACATCTATTTATTGATTTGGTAAAGAATCACATATATGATAGATTTTGAAGTTAAAGATACTCATCCTTGGGACTCCTAAAGATCCAGATGCATGTCTGCAAAGAGATCCATCATCCCCTATTCATCGCAAGAGTCTGTCACTACTTCTTTTTGTGTCTTCCAACTCAATCTATTAGCATGGATGTTTCCCTTTCCTAGTTTATAATCCAAATCAAAGTTAAAAGACTATAGATACTCAACCCACCTCCTTTACCAATGGTTCAAGTCTCATTGATAAAAGATGTACCAAAGTCTCTTGTGGTCCATGTATACCACAAAACTCTCACCCGAAAGAAAGTTTCTACAACATATCATAGTAAGTACCACCGTTGCCAAATTTGGATTGTGAGTTGGGTAATTCCCCTCATACGATCTCATCTGTCTAGAGACATAAGCAACTACTTGGTCCTCCTGCATCAGAACTGCTCTGATTCCAAATCTAGATACATCGCAGTAATCAATAGATGATTTTATTGAAATAGATAAAGTGAGGATATGGGATGATGTCATCATAATATTTAGCTCCTAAAAATCTCTCTCATAAGCAAATGACCAAAGAAAAATAACCCCCTTATAAGTCATACTAGACCTTAGTGCAACTATACGAGAGAATTACTAGATAAAGAACTATTAATGACTGACTAAACACTGAAAGATCTAAATTTCAAAGCCATTCTTTTCCATTCCCAAGATACCATGGACACAAACTTCTATGGGTCCATTGAAACTTCTGCCTCTAATATGAAATGACCCAATAAGTGAACTTTATCATTCCAGAAACTAAATTTGGTTAGCCTTTCATAAATTTGATTCTATCTTAATATACCCAAGACGATGTCAATATGTAGGGAATTATCATCTACTACTCGGGAGTACACTAATATATCATAAAAAAACCACTACAAACTGATCCAGAAAAGGATGAAATATTAGATTCATCAAGGTCGTGAATACCGCTAGTGTATTCTTACAAAAATTACATCAATAAAAAATCATACAAGCTGTACCTACTCCAAATATAACATTGAGGTATGTACGATGGTCTCACCCTTTCCTGGTGGTGTCTTGATCTCGAACCAATCTTGGAGAAAATCTTAGTACCTCTCACCTGATCGAAGATATTTCCGATACACAGAAGGGGATTCTGGTTCTTGACCATCATCTTGTCCTATCTATGATAATCCCCACATAATCACAAAGTCCCATCAGCCTTTGTAAAAATAACTATAGATCCCCCTAGAGATATACTTGGATGTATGAAACCTTTAGCCTCCAGAACTTCCAACTGAACTTTTAACTCCTGAAGCTCTTCTGGTGCTATCGTGTAAGGTAGGATAGAAACTAGTTCTGCTCTAATCACCAACATTGTCATGAACTTGATCTCTCACTCATGTGATAATTTATAGAACTTGGAAAAAATACATCCTAAAAATGGTTTAACACTGGAGAAAAATTATCATGATGCATCCTTCCATCATCAAGAACTAGTATTCTTGTCTAAGTCATGAGACAATCCCATCTACAATGAATTGGTCCTGCATTGCCAGACTAAAGATCCCACTCACCCTAGTGAAAATAGTTTCCTCATCCTAAATATTGAAAGGTAACTCTCCTATTGTAATAGTCGATATGATCTTGGTATAGAACTAACCAATCCATTCCAAGAATCAAATCCAAACTTGCCATTTCATCTAAAACAGTTTCCAAAAGAGATAGTAACAACCAATTACTAGAGAGCACTCCTAGAAATGTTTGATATTCTATGAATAAAATCCCAATAGTGTATCTATGGTAAAAACACCATCCAATATTTCCACAACCAATCCCAAACAATTTGTGAAATCAACATTTAAAAAAGAATGTAATGCTCATGTTTTAAACAAAAAACAATAAAGGGTAGAATTTATAAGAATCATACCTTTGACAAAAAAAGGTCATATACCACACTTGCTATAGTAGTCTTTATTGAATGTATCTAACTCACTCATATTACCTAGGATCTAGTCAGACTACCCTATTCTATTCCCTCTATCTGATATATCATCTCTTTCACTGGGGTTCTGGATCCCCTTCCTCGACTTGAATGTCTAGTGGAACACCATATACCTCTATGATGAGAGGTAGTTGAGTCCTTCCTAGAGTCTAGTACCTATCCTAACCCCCTTACACTACTCTACCACTAAATTACACTACAAAACCTCTTCATTAGACCCAACCTATAGCAAACATGGAACTCTAAAGCATGTTATGGACATTAAGGCTACTTGTGGCCCAAATTTACACACTGATAGAACTATAATGACATACAGTCTTGATATGGACGACTACTATCCTTGATTCTCTACTAATTTTTTCCTTGGTGATAACCTTTATAGAGGTTCTTTTTTCCATAGGAAGAATAGCTCCCAATTTTCACTACTAAAATAGTCTAGATGTTTCTTCAAGCCCCTCTCAAATTCTATTCAAGGATGAGTTCCCAATTCATGACATCTAAAATAATACTCTAGTGAAAAAAATTCACCTATGACCTGATCTCATAGATAATATCATCCTAAAAACATATGTACCTAGAGATCTCATCATCTTCCAAATATGGTGCAAAGCACCGCAAGTTAGTGAAATGACCAGCATTGTCCATCACTGAAATGACCTACCATGTCAGATGCATGAAATAACGATTCCTCTCATACCTAAAAAACTTGGGATAAAAGCAACTTAGGAACTTATCCTTGAATTATTTCTAAGAAAAATCCTCTTACAAACAAACATTCTCTAGAATGTCCCACCAATGCTTAGTAATTCCATGAAACCTATATATGTAAATCTTTACCCTCCTATCTAAAGGTGTCTCAAGGTTCTTAAAGATAATTTGGAATGACTAAATATAGAACTAAGTTTCCCAGGGGCCTCCATCCATAGTGAATATATATAGATACTACAACTTTAAATCTCTCTTCAGCTTAGAAATCAAAGGCATGGTGTGAACCGTATCCCTTTCCATGGATCACATTACCCTTAGAAAGCTTTCATGAAGATGAACATCCATCTGATCCTTAGGAGATACAAAAAGATTTAGTTCAAATTATTTAGGAGCATTATTATTTACAATATCCAAAAACTCAAATTGAAGATGATTAGGAGTAATTTTCCCTACAAGAAAATCATACTCCTTGGAACACTGGTTAAAAACAAGGACAACCTCAATAGGTGACCACAATAGAGAATCACTGGCCCATAGTATTTTTAAACATGGATTATAAGTTTTTTAGTATGAAATAACAATTATTTCATTTCATTTCTCAAATATACCAGTTATATAATTTCATAGTTCATATAGGAAAATATATTACATGCAATGAATATGCCCCTATCATGAAAAATTCATGTCAATATATATCTCTATGTGTCTATCATGATGAATGTATACTCATATTTATCCATACTGTTTCAGGAGTATAAATCTCAATAAACTATATCATCACACAACATGTGAATCAACCTCGATGAAATAACATCAACCATAATAAGTGAACATCCTAAACAACAATACCATCCCTGGGTACTCAGACATTACCCCACATACGGGTTAGATAATCCCATGGCCAAGATCATTACTAAGTCCCAAAACATCATAGTCTCATTTATACCTTTCTCAAATATTAAAGCAACAAAAAAGAAAAATCTTTTCCTATAATACCACCTTTTAATGTCCCCTGATCCAAAATTCTCTCAGTTGTCCAAATCAAGATGGTTACGGGACCTCAAGCGCACCTCTCGATATATGGAGGAGTTTAACAAGTAGTGGGGGTGTGATGAGTATAGTGGGGAGACTATACCCCTTGGTAAAAAGTAACAATACAACATAAATAAATAATATAAATAAATATCAGAGTAATAAAAATAGTGGAATCAATGTAACATACAATTGAGAAGTAAAAGAAGGAACCAATAAACCAAATAATAGTGATCCATTTAATGATAGGATAAATGTATCGAAATTTGAAACTGTAATTAATACAAATAAAATAACTAGATAAAAAAATAGCTCAAAATACCTTGATCCTAAACCCCATGTCAGTCCAATCTCCAATCTACAACCCATCCATCAAGCAACTATTAGCAACAAGGTCCCCTACCCTTTTCCAATCCTGCATCCATATAATCCTCTTGGGTGCCAAAAAATGGCCCGAATAGGGTGTGAGTAAAACTTAGTAGGTAAACACCAACATGTATAAAAAAACCATTTAAATAAGTTCACACAATTTAGTGACAAAAAGTTGTATTAATTAATTAATTAATATAATACAACAATCAATCTGCTTCGACACTATATCAAAATATCTCTGAGCATATAGGCCAACCATTCTAATCATTCCTACATATCCATGTAATAATCAAATAACTAGGAAAATACCTCTGTATAATACCATCTAGGGAATATCCCTCTATATAATCATTACAACATGAAACTAGGCCATGGTCACTATATAAGCATTACAACATGAAACAGGGCCAAGAACTATATATTAACATTACCACATGAAATTGGGCCATTTCCACAATATAATCATAATAGAAAATACTCAAAACAAGTCATAACAACAAGGATATCGTAATATCATATCACAATAATCCATGGTTAATTTTAAAAATTACCATTTTTCATTCAAATTCTAATTCATTTTTATATCAAATTATCACTAACCATTTCAATAAACAATTACCCATTAACAATGTTATTCTAGATTAAGAAATCAACTATGTTCTCATATCATGTTAAACATACTTTAATCAATGATAATTCATTATTAATCAAGGGTTTTCTCAAGAAATGGGTAGCCACAATCCAAGGCACAACACCGTTTAATCCAAAGGGATCTAAGGAATAATACAATCCATGATTTACCATCATTTACCTTTAAATTAATTAATGAAAATTTTTCTCAATGCAATCACATCATTTCACATACTTGATAATAAAATATGCCATAGGGTTAGATTTTAGACCACTTACCTTTAACCGGTGATCAACACTATGCTTTCAACCGATAATGAAAAAAAGAAAAAAGGTGTATAAGAACGTAAGAAGTAACCATATCAAATAATATCAAGATAAATACCCAAGAAAACTGTGGTTAAGATCTTCCATCTTCATAACTAGAGAACAATGAAAGAAAGGGGAAAACCTAAGTACAATAACTCACTGGAGATTGATCGCTTTAATAGGATGTCTAGAATGGAGGAAGGTTCTCCAAAATCAATTGGAAATTTCCTAGGGATTGAGATAGGAAGGATTCATCTAGGTGAAGGAATAAAACATACGAATAAAACAGATTATAACCACTGATCTTGATAAATACACATCATTAAAATTCATTACATGGTGTGTAATTCTTGATTTGTGAGGTAGGTATAGATTTTCATCACCTTGAATGAAATTAACCCTCCTTGAACATTACACATCATGTAAATAGATTCAACACATGTAACTAGTTCACGTCATGATCTAGTTCATAACCTATATTCCTTTCATGGCATCTTCCTAGTGATAGTTACATGTCATGTAATACATATTGTAACATTCCATAATGATAAAGGGTTAAATGACTAAATGGTATGACTCATGTTAAAAGGGTGAACCTTTATTTTTGGGAGCCTACTTGATTAGAGATCAATAGTTAATAATTCTTCATCTAGGGTGGTGATAATGATGGGTGACCTTCTAATAATTTTCCCAGAGTGTGTGTGAGTGAGGAAAAATAACACTAGAAAGAACATGTGTTGGCCTGTGGAAACAATTATTAGTTTGATGACCCATTCAGAGAGGTGGGTGGGCTCTAGAGAAAGGAACACATGTATGTAGGGATACTGATAGTACTTGGCAGTCCAGGACCCAACAACTATGTTAAGGCATGGCGATTGTGCTATCAATGGGGCCTAAATTTAATATTGGAATTAGAGGAGGAACCCAACCTTGGGTGCAGTGGCACTACCTAGGTTGAGATGTAGGGTCTACAGTGAGGACGTTGTGCTATGGGGGGGGGTGAATGTAACACCCTATAATGATAAAGGGTTAAATGAATAAATGATATGACTCATGTCAAAAAGGTGGAACTTTTTTTGGGAGCCTAACTAATTAGAAAACAACAATTAAGTGTGCTTGGACTAGAGTAGTGATCTGGATGGGTGAACTTATATAAAGTGTCCCAGGGTGTGTGAATGTGATGAAAAAGAACATTGGAAAGAGAATGTGTTGGTTTGTGGGGAAAATAATTAGTCTTATGAAACATTCAGACATGTGGGTGGGCCCTAGTGAGGGGACTAGGTGTCTATAGGGAAACTGATGGTACTTGGCTAGCCAGGACCCGATGACCATGTTAAGTTGGGGTGGATATGCTATCAACGATGCTCATTTGTTAAATTGGTATCCGAGGAGGAACCTAGCCTTGAGTGCAGTGGCATGACATGAGTTGAGATATAGGTTTCATAATGGGGACATTATGCTCCAAGGGGGGGACAGTAACACCCCATAATAATAGAGGGTTAAATGACTAAATGATACGACTTATTTCAACAAGGTGAAACTTTTTTTAGAGAGACTACCTGATTATAAATCCATAGTTAAACATGCTTATCCTAAAGTAGTGATCGGGATGGATGACCTTCTATGATGTTTCCTAGGGTGTGTGTTGATGAAGAAAAAGCACTCTAGAAAGAACATGTTTTATCCTATGGGGACAATCATTAGTCTGATGACCTGTTAAGACATGTGGGTATTCCCCATGGAGGGGAATACTTTTTAGTAAGAAAACTAGTGGTAATTTGTGGGTTAAGAGTTGATGACCATATTAAGGAGGGGTGTCTATGGTGTTAGTGGGATCTATTAGTTAAATTAGTATCAGAGGAGGAACTTATCCTTGAGTGTGGTGGCACTACCTAGGTTAAGATGTAGGGTCCACAATGTGGACATTATAATCTAAGCGGGTAGGGGTATAACAACCCCTAATGATAATGGGTTAAATGAATAAATGATATGACTCTTGTAAACAAGGTGAACCTTTATTTTCATGAGGTTAGCTGATTATAACTCCACATTTAAGAATTATTGGCCTAGATTCGTGATCTAGATGCGTGACATTCTTAAAATTTTCCCAGGGTGTGTATGAGTGAGGAAAAAATACTTTGGAAAGAACATGTGTTGGCCTGTGGGTTGAAATGTAGTATCCATAGTGAGGAAATTATGCTCTGGGGGGGGGGTGAATGTAATACCCCAAAATGATAAAGGGTTAAATTACTAAATGATTTGGATCATGTCAACAAGGTGCACCTTTATTTTTTGATGCCTACCTGATTAGAACTTCATATTTAAGCATTCTTGGCCTATAGTAGTGAATAGAATGGGTGACGTTATGAGATGTTTCCTAGTGTGTGTTTGAGTGAGGGAAAAACACTCTTGAATGAATATGTGTTGGATTGTGGGGATATTCACTAGTTTGATGACCCATTCATACACATGGGTGGGCCCTAGGGATGAGACCACATGTATATGGTGCAACTGGTGGTACATGGAGGGCCAAGACCCAACGACCATGTTAAGACATGGTGTCTATGCCATCAGTGAGCTCCAATTGTTACACATATAAACAACGTGTAAATTTTATACAGGTAGATTTAAGCCCCAATATATTCTAGAAGAGATTGAACTACTTTGGAAGCCTTCCAAACTCATTAGAGACCCTTGTAATCCCTTTTAAGATGTTTATAACTAGACTCCATTAACTCAAACAAACATACATCCCTGGATGATAAAGGATTAACTAACTAAATGATATGACTCATGGAAACAAAGTGAACATTTTTTTGAAATCCTACCTAATTAGAACTCCACAATTAATCATGTAGGCATAGAGTAGTGATCGGGATTGGTGACCTTCTAGGAAGTTTCCTAGGGTGTGTGCGAGTGAGGAAAAAGAACTATGGAAAGAACATGTGTTGTACTGTGGGTCGAGTTATTAGTCTGATGACCCGTTTAGGAATGTGGGTGGCCCCAACCTTAAGTTTGGTGGAATTACTTGGGATGAGATTTTTGGTCCATAATGAGGAAATTGTGCTCTAAAGGGGGGATATAATACCTCAAAATGATAGAGTACAATGACTAAATGATATGAATCATGCCAATAGGGTGAACCTTTTTCTTTGAAGCCTACCTGATTAGAGCTCCACAGTTAAACATGCTTGGCCTGCAGTAGTGATCAGGATGGGTGACCTTCTAGGAAGTTTTCTAGGGTGTGTATGAGTGAGGTAAAAGCACTCTAGAAAGAACATGTGTTGTCTTGTGGGGACATCCATTAGTCCGATGACCCATTTGGACATGTGGGTGGGCCCTAGAGAGGGGACCACATGTCTATAAGGAAACTCATGGTACTTGGTGGGCCAGGTCTCGATGACTATGTTAAGGCGGGGTGTCTGTGTTGTGTATGGGGCCTAGTTGTTACACATATACATGACATGTAAATCTACTGCATGAATATTTAATCCCCTAAATTATAAATAAGAAACCAAACCACTTCCGAATCCTTTGAAAATCATGGGATCCTCTCGTAATCCCATTTGAACAGTTTATACCCAGACTTCATTAACTCAAACAAACATACATCCTTGAATGATAATGAGTTAAATGAATAAATGATATGAATCATGTTAATAAGGTTCACCTTTCTTTTCAAAATCCTACCTAATTACAAATCCACAATTAAGTTTGATTCTCCTTGAGTAGTGATTAGAATGAGTGACATTCTAGGAAGTTTTTTAGGGTGTCTGTGAGTGAGGGAAAAGAAGTCTGGAAAGAGCATGTGTTGGACGATGGGGATAGTCAATAGTCTGATGACCCATTCAGACATGTGTGTTTTCCCCAAGGAGGGGACCATATGTCTATGGAAAATAGGTGGTACTTGGAGGGATAAGAACCAATGAACATGTTAAGGTGATGTGTCTATTCTATCAGTGAGTAATAGTTGTTACACATATACAAGGTGTGTAAATTTCATGCAGGAATCTTTAATCCCCAAAATTCTATAGTAGTTCCCAAACCCCTTATGAATCCTTCCAAACTGATGAGAGACCCTCATAATCCCATTTGAAACATTTATACCCAGACTCCATTAACTAAAAACACATACATCCCTAAACTTTAGGTCATTTCCCTTTACAAAATATCTTCATCTACAAATGAGACTCAACCAACTTGGCTTAAAGATAAAGGAAAACCCAAAATAAAAGAGGCTTGAAAAAAATAAATGTGGGACGTACTTGGAAAAAGAATGAATCTTATAGTCCCTGGAAGGATACTACAATTGGATGGGGTTTTAACAGTAATGAATCTTAGGCTTATAACCCTAGAAAGAGTTGTTGAAGTATATATCAGCCATTATTATGGTTCATGGTGAATGTTCCCTTTCTACAAACATATTTTGAAACTCCTAGGGTAATACTTAGGTTAATTTACATTTTCTTTAACATCTATTATATAGTATTTGAATATATAATAACCATGTATAAACTAGGTTAAAACTAATGTTTCATAGATTGAAAATAATGTGTTAATATTTATACATCCTAAGAATGATTTTTCTGAATTAATCACTCTAATTAATGATTCTTGATGGTAATTCAAATCATTTTGGTTTTAGTAATGGATTGAAAATAGAATAATGAAATTTAGGTGGTGATAGGTATTCACAAATATTGAAGTAAATTATTTTAGATTAATCATATAAATTTATTTATATGATTACAATTATCAAGGAATGTTTAATCATATCCTCAATGATTAGATGTTATATTAGGAGTAAAAAATAATAATGGTATGATGATTTCATCTGAATTCTATGATTCTATTCCAATTGAAGATTATGCGAATGTGCTCCTCAAAAATATTATTATTATCTATATAGTTAAATTTTATGTGATTTTGGGTATGGATTGAATTAATTTATAAAAATATCATATCAATAAATGATAAGGGTAGTAACATTTGATATCCTAAATCAACCAATTATTTTCTATCAGTTTGAGGATAAATATGAAATTCCACTGTAAATTACATTCATTTAAAGGGTGTTGATTTCTATTAAAAGTAGTTATATATATCATATGGATGGGAAGAAACTCAACATAAAACACTACTATAAAATGGACCTATACCCATGTCTTGGGAAAAAACTGTGGATATAGGTATAGTATGGGAACCGATACCCATGGTTTTGGAAAACCGGGGCTATGGGAAATTTTTAAAAACGTATACCCATAGTTTTATTGAAACATTGGGTATAAGGTTGTTTTTAAAGACCTATACCAATGGTTCTTATAAAACCATGGGTATATAGTTGTTTTTTTAATACCTATACCTATGGTTTTGAAAACCATGGGTATAGATTTCCCACCTTATGGAGGGAGAAATTTCTTTTCACGGGACACAAAAAAAATCGCTAGAACACATATTCCAAGGGTTTTCTACCTACAACCATGGTTTATATAAATATATATAAGAAAATATATATTTATGTACCAATAAGTTAAATGGAGTAGTGCTTAGGAATGGGAAGAATTAAGGGTTGGTCTAGGGATCGAATCCCATGACCACATATTTTTTCAAAGCTATACTCATGGTTTTACAAACCACCTATATTGGTTAATAACATAGTAGAGTGTGCATATACCCACAATTTAAAAAACTGTAGGTATATCTTTGGGATATTTTTATGGCTTGGTTGCCCATGGTTCTTTGAAATCATGGTTATAGCCTATACTTAGGGTTTCAAGGGATATACCCGTAGTTTCAAACTATGGGTATAGAAAAAATTTCCACTAGTGAAATATATGGCTATTGTATTGGAGTTTTTTAATATATTTTTATAAGAGGTTTTCAGTCTTCCTCTAAATCATGAAGTTGGGTTTTCAATAGAACTCATACCCAGTGACACACCTATTTCAAATAGTCTACATAAAATGGTCCCGAATGATTTATATGAATTAAAAAAGAAAATATAAGAGAATTCGGATAAGGGATTCATTCATCCAAGTGCATCACCATGGGGAACACCTATACGCTTTGTTACGAAAAAATCTGGATCAAAGTGACTCTACATTGGTTATCAGGAACATAGTAATTTCACAATCAATAATAATTATCCTTTTACCTGTATTGATGATTTGTTTCATCAATTATGAGGAGTTAAATATTTTTTACTAGGTTTATCTTTGATCTAGATACTATCAATTAAGGGTCAAAATATAATACATACCTAAAAAAATTTCGTTTGAGGTATATACACTATTAATTTATAGAGATTACATTTTTTATTACTAATTACCCTGTTATATTCATGGATTTAATGTATAGATTATTTAGAAATTACCCTAATCAGTTTTTTTTGTAGTCTTTATAGATAGTATTCTTATATATTCCAAGATAAAGGAAGATCTTCAATATCACTTGAGGATTTTACTGAAGACCCTAAGGAAGGATATATTTTACAAAAAAATTACCAAGTGTCTATTTTGGATAGAAAAAGTTTCATTTTTGTGTCATATAATATTAAAGAGAGGGTATATTGGTGGATCCATCAAAGATAGAAGTTATTGAACATTGGACTAGAGCAACCACTATGAATGAAATCCATAGTTTTCTTAGATTGTATGGATATTATTGATCATTTGTGAAGGATTTATCATGGATTTCTTATCCAATCACCATGCTAACTCATAAGGGAGTTAAGTTTATATGGATTTTTGAATGTGAGGAAAAATTCAAGGAACTGAAGAGAAGGTTTTCTAGTGAACCTATGCTTCTATTACCATATAATAGAGAAGGGTTTATTATTTATAGCGATGCATCAAAAAAGGGAATGGGGTGTAAATAATATGATGAATTTCATTCCTCGTAATAATTGAAGGTTAATGAGAAAAATTTACTAAATCATGATTTATATTTTTCAGGGGTAATCTTTGTAATAAATATATAGATGGATTTCCTTTATAGATAATGTTGTGACATATATACTGATCATAAAAAGTTTAAAGTTTATATTCAGATAAAAGAGTTTAATATGCACTAAAGAAGATTATTAGAGTTAATTAATAATTTTGAATACTCAATACACTACCCCTATAGTAAATTAAACCATATGGTTAATGATTTTATTTGAAAAAAGAATGATAGATTATCTATGAAGAGGACAAAAAATCCAATATTTATGTATTTGAAATGGATAGACCTTGAAATTTTTAAGAAGGGGTAGAAATATTATCTTTATCAAATGAGTTTTCAACCATATATCTATGTAAAGATTAAATAGGTGAAAAAGGAGGTTGTGGAGATGAAAAATAAGGTGAGAAATGTTCCTGAGTTTAACCTTGATTATGATGGAATGACAAGGTTTAAGAAATGAGAATGTGTCCAATAGATACCAGACCTAAAGAAGGAACTATTTGAAGAAAATCATAGCTCATAATTCTATATTAATCAGAGAATAATGAAGATGTATAAACATATTAAAGATTATTTATGATGGTATAAAATAAAAAGAGATATTACAGACTATATATCTTGGTGTTTGGTATGTCATCAAATAAATACCTACAAACATAATTCTAAAGGAATTCTATAACCATTACCCTTACAAGAATGGAAATGGGAAAACACCTCTATGGATTTCATCATTGGACTCCCCAAAACATCTAAGGTACATAATGCTATTTGGGTTATTGTCAATCTCCTTATGAAGTCAGAACACTTAATTAATATCATAGAATATTTCTCCCTTGATCAAAATTCTGGGATACACATCAAGAAAGTAGTAAGGTTAAATGATATACCACATTCTATCATATCTGATTGAGAAACGATGTTTAACTCAAAATTATGGAGAATTATTTAGTAAGATCTAGATATAGAGTTGTGTTTCATTACTAACTATCATCCTCATACATATGGGGGGTTTGAGGGGACCATTAAAACCCTAGAGGATATACTGATATCTATTTCTATAAATTTAAATGTTTTTTGGGATCAACACCTTCCACTGGTTTTTTTTTCCTACAATAATAGCTTTTAATCAAGAATTTAGATGGATCCTTATGAATCCCTATATGGAAAGACATATAGAACTCAAAAATATTTGGATGATGTTGGAAAAATAATGATTTTGGGACTTGATGTATCTTAAAAATGATAGGGAAGGTTAGATCCATTGGAAATCACATAAAGGAAACTCATAGTAGAAAAAAGAGTTATGCTGACAGTCATTGGTGAAAACTGGGATTTAAAGATGGTGAGAATTTTTTTCGAAAACTTTATCCATGGAAATAGTTTATGAGATTTATAAAGAAGGATAATATATGACCAAGGTATTTTTACACTTTTGAGTTTCTTAATTGAGTAGGGACTATACCTTATCACTTGGCACTCCCACCAAAACCCTATTTGGTTCATGATTTCTTCCATATATCTCTCTTGAGAAAGTACATACATGACCCCTAACATGTAATAAACTCATAGGTTATACCATTGGATAATGATATATATTATTAAGAACAATAGGTATAATTATTGTATTGTATTATAATTTTATTTTAGGTTCTTGGGGGTACAAATATATTAAACACACACATCAGACACATTGAGGCCCGAAAGAGAGGTCACATCCCCCAAGGGACAACCCACCCAACTAGCCACTCTTATTAAATTATACATATTTTTGGACCAAAGGCCCAGTGGGAATGAATCCCATTAAATGGTACATAGATCCTAAATTTGGTCCCAAGGAATGTTATATGAGTAATACTGCTACATTATCCCAACTACTATAGTACCTCCACCACTATAGAACCCGCTACAGTACTTTTGGTTGCTATAGTGCCACCCGCCGCTATTACAGTACTGGTATAGTACTGCTATAGTACTCACTACAGTACTACTATAGTACTGATACAATAAATTCTTCAGTTCTTCTATAGTACTGTTATAGTACTCACTACAATACTCACTAAAGTACTCTCTATATTACTCACTACAATACTTCTATAGTAGTTTCTACAGAACTACTACAGTTTTGCCACTATGTATGTGATGAGGCATATATATCCTTAATTTTTGGAACCAGAGTGATATAATTTCAAGGAAAAAATTCATTTTAATGGGGTATAATGTAACACCCCAAGATTTTATATGGATTTATTTTGAAATAATCTTTAGGAATTTGATAGCCTGCCTTAGGTATAACCCCGAGTCTATATGAACTATAATATAATAAATAATTATAACATATCCTTTTAATTGGTATGTATGAATATTAATAACATATTTACGAAAAATATGTATATTATTTTTATAAATTAAAATGTATTGATTAATGCATAACAAATATGTAATAAACATTCTATAAAGACATTTTACTCTTCAAAAATATCTTTTTTTGGAAAATGGTTTTATCACATTTTCGCATGTGAAATTTATAATTAAATTATTCTATTTTTAAAAATTTTATTTAAATAAATTAATTTATTTAAAGCATCAATTTAATATTATCTTATGCCATTTTTTGGGTTTTTCTAAAAATATTTCTTTTATAGTGAATAGTAAAAAATAATGACATTTGTAAAAATTATAATTTCACTTTGAGTAAATGAAAAATTATGTTTCTAATTTTATATTAAAGTAGAATAATTTTAATTTTATTAGAAATAATATAAATAGTTTAATAGTAATCATCATTATACTTTATTTTGGTATAAGTTAATTTTTGGACTTAAAAACAGAATTTTCTAAAAAACTATTTTATAAGAAAAATGTTTTTTATAATAATAAATTAAATAAAAATCAATTTATTAATGTTTTTTAAAAAATTTAAATATTATATATTCAATATAATATTTTAATATTAACTTTATGGTTTTTTACAAGGCAAGTAATGGAAGTAAGTTAAGTTTTATGATTAAAAATTTATTTTTTGAAAACCTGTTTTCATTATGGTTTGCATATTTAATTAAAATTAAATTATTAATATTATATAAATTTAATTTGGTAAAATGTATTTCATATTTTTAATCATTATAATAAATATAATTTAATATGTTTAACTTATTTTTTGTTCATTTGGAATAGTAAACACCATAAATTTTGTTACCACGATTAAGGTTAAAACTTGTTTCCCAAGGGGGGTTAAACAGTGGGATAGGGGTAGGATTGCCACCGAAACCGGTAAATTTTTTATTTTTTGAATATATTTAAATATTATGTTATTTTACTTTTTAATAAAAATCTATTTAGATCTATTTTCCCATGAAAGTGATCTTAAATCACTGAAATCTTTTAAGAAATTCTATGTGTGTCCCTCCCCTCACTTATAAAAGGGTACCTATTTTCCTCCCTTATTATCACTATTTTATCATTCTATATTGGAACATACATACAAAAAAGCATCCTAGAATTCTTCCCTTAATCCTATTTTTTATTTTCATCTCCTATGACCAATCCTTCAAGGTTTAAGGAGTAAGCTAAAGGAGGTCTATTAAATAAGAGGTATAGATCTTAACTAAGATATTTTAATTTTATTTATTTTGCTACCTCCTATAAACATGTTTTATACATAAAAAAATTATTAATAAATTATAATAAATATATTTACATGTTTTTATGATCATTGAACAACCATTTATCAAATCTTCTCAATCTAATGGGAGAATAAAGCATTGTTGGTGCGTAGGTATGGACTGTCGTCTTCGCGTTGCGATACTACTTATTTTACACCACCATCATTCATGGTTGTTTATTATGATATATTTAATATTTATTTATTAAATTTATTTTATAATAATTATTATTTTAATATTAATAAATTTTTACCTTTCTTCCTTTCCATCCATCAAAAATGGAAACGCCGCCCATGCGCACATACGAATAATCGTCTCTACGTAGTGATGTGATTCATTTTTCTTCAAAAATTTATATAAATGGTTATAAATATGTATATAATGAATATATATGATATTTATATCATTATTAATATTCTAGATATGAATGAACCATGATCAAAATGTAAGGACCACAACTACCGAACCCATAACATACATAATAAATAAAGCAGATAACACCTGAAATGATGATAATTATTGGAACCAAAAATCCATATGAGGACTCAAACGATATGTTTGGGTAAACTGAGTACATAACTCCACCCATGTAACCATTTCAAGGCTGATGATCATGGTTTTCACAATTTTCATTACCTGCACACAAAAATACCATTCCACACACAAACCTCTTGCGCGCCTTAGGGAATGATATTTTTCATATTTTGTGTCGAGTACAAGAGGATTTACAAGGAAATTGTTCAAAAGAAATAGTTGGTGCATAGAATAATTAAGGTATGTGTGAAACAATCCCCCTTTCATGCCATAGTTGATGAAAAACTGGTTATATTGCGTAACAGATCTCCCATAGCTAAGGTAGAAGCTGCACAAAAAGTATCTTTCAAATCCAAATACTTAAACAACCATCGATGATGATTTTTTATATAAATAGAAAGTACCCCTCCCTTATAGAGATTATTAGTAATACTAAGAGTTTCTATGATATGTATAAAACCGATCTTCCATGATAGCACACAACATAGAACACCTAAAGTAGAGAATCTTGTGTAACATAACTCTTATGGGACCAAAATTTATTTGGCCTATATTTGAGTAACTGTCATGAAACACCTATTAATTTAGTTTATGTGCAGAGAGAAGAACCTACCTGTGTAAAACCCTGATCTGTGCGCAACCATATTTATGAGCTCACCTATGCCCCTAGAATCCATGGCCCACCCATGTGCTGGAGCACCCTTATCATGAAACTCTTTCTTGCAACCCTCTATATCTTCATGAAAAAACTTCCAAGTACCATAGTTGATGAAACCTATTACTTAACGGTGCATGTTATCTATCATAATACTTCTAAACATCCATAATTTAACTTTGGTTTCTTTTGAATTTGTGGACTCTAATGTGGACATCATGATAGACCACTCCACCCATAATTATATCATACTTGGGAAAAATCTATGCCCCTTTCAAAGTTACACGTGAGATGGTCATGTAATCCCTAGGGGTAAGGAGTGTGTCCACCCACATCTGAGCTGCATGACATAAAGCTTCCTTGCTCTACGTGCTAGTCATATGATGTTAAACTACATTACAATATCCTCAACATAAGATGTTAAACTATAGTCTTACACTGTGCAATAAGAATAGGATGCTCTGTGTATGAGTGGAATGGGATGACCCCCACACCCCTACCACTCACATGGAATGAGATCCTCCTAGGTCACATCAACGGGTAAAACCCACATCATCCTTCATTGATGCTCCTTTCATGACATGACCATCCTTACCACATGATGTTAAACTATATGGATCGGTCCTATCACTTGACCTTAAACTCAGCATCAAACAACGCAGGTTTTGATCCCTATCTTCTAAACATGGTATGTAGGTTTACTCCCTGAGGTTCAATATGGACCAATGGTAAATATAGTTGCTCCCTCTTAAGGACACACCTCCTTGATCTGTCTCAAGGTGTGTTCTAATCAACCTTTTGTATCCATCTCAAGGGGATTTATGATCTATACATTTAGGGTTTTCCTTAATGGGAATTCTCACCAAATAATACAGGTGAGACATCTTCCCTCATAGGGACACACCTCATTGATCCACCTCAAGGGGTGTTGTGATCAACTTTCTGGGTCCGTCTCCAGGGGTGTTCTAATCCATCCATTAAGGGTTCACCTCAATGGGAATTATCACCCATAAACTCAAGTGTGACACCACCCCTTATAGGGACACACCTCCTTGATCCGCGTCAAGTGAAGTTCTGATAAACCTTCAAGATCCATATCAAGGGGCATTATGATCCATATATCTAGGGTTTTCTTCAAGGTGCATTGTCACCCATCAAACCAGGTCTGACACCTTCCCTCCTAAGGATGAAAATCCAAGATCCACCTCCATGCGGTGTTCTGATCCACAGATCTAGGTCCGCCTCCACGGGGTGTTGTGATCCATCCATTATGTCCCCACAAGACATTAACCATGTGTTAGTCTCTATAGGATGTTAAACTCGTGCCCCTATTTGTCTCAACTAGACGTCCTGATCAATCTCCATAGGATGTAGAACTTGTGACCTAACCCAAGAAAATTTCCTCCTAAAAAAAGGGATGCATAAGGTAACAAGTATTGGAAGATTTATTCCCTTGGAATTGTTACCTCATGATCGACATAGGATGCCTTGGGTTATGTGCGTTAAGATTCCTCAGGTGAGATGACCTCCTAAGAGAAAGAATACAAGTGACCAATGTGCTCATCATCCAGACAAGCCCGACGATGCTCAATGTGACTACTATCCTAACCAAAGGATTCTTCCCTATCAAGAAAAAAGAATATTTTCTAGACATAAGTAGTTAAATTAGTTGGCGTCCATAAATAGATTTCACCAGTAATGAGTTTCAGGAATATGAATTAAATATATAGAGGAGAATCAGACTAGGTGATGATCTCCAAGGAGGAATCCATGGAAGGAGAAATTGACATTCCATCATCCCATTTCGATCAAGGATAATAAATTAACGATAAAAGTAATGAAAAAAAACTATATTTGGAAGGAGGGAATATTGGGATACAACATGCTAGTTTGCACATGCATCATGTCAACACACAGATGGGCCCCTAGAAAAATAGTCAGAAATAAAAAAGGTGAACCTAACATGAAATTTCATCTCTTAAACATGGGGATTAAATGAATTTGGTAATCAATAAATTTTCATGTCACTAGATCTAGATATAAAACACTAGGTCCCACCAAGAAAAAGGTGGGATCAACATGGTACTCACAAGAAATTGGGTTATTAAACATTACGAATTCTTGGTCTGCGACATCATCAGCACATATCCTTCCCTTATTTAGAAGATTTTATGACATTGTGACACTAGATCTTACTTTCTTTGTACCTATATTGAGGGATGAATCCATCTTCTTTATAAGACCCAAGATATAGGAAACCAACCAACAAAATTCTGTGGGTGTAGGGTCAAGAGAAATGTTAATGCGGCGTTCCCACATGATACGACTTCTTCCATGACTTTTTTACATGACTACAGCTACTAGCAACCCATGAACAATATCACCCTAGGAGATCATCCAACTAATGGTGATCGACGACCTCATACTTTGGTATTGTTGACACCAAAAAATTTATCCCCAAAATTTTCCAGATGCTCCCAAACATGATCCAAGATCGTATCCCATTTCACAAGCATCTATTTGGTAGGTCATAGGGCCCAAACAGAGTTAAGGATTAGGAGTTATAGACATTTGAAGTTGGGCTAGAAAATTGGTTAGTGAAGCCTGTTTGCAAAGACCCCTCCGCATTGGCGGAGCACCACCGCGAAGCAAGGAGGCAGGATGTTCCACGAACCCCTTTGACGTTCGTGATGTGCCGCGAAGACCTGCTGCGAAGCAAGGAGGCGGGACGCTCCACGGCCACATTTTCCATTCACGATCTGCTGCGGAGCAAGCTCCGTGTTCGCTTTGAGAAAGCTCTACTTCATGGTGCCTCTCCCCTATAAATACCCAGCTCACCCCCCTTCTCCAGAGGGCCACTCTTCCCCTTGGGTGACAGATATCCTGGTTCGCGGAGCTCCTCTTTCCTTCGCGAAGCAGCTCCGTGCACCCATGCTACGCGAGAAGATTTCTTCACGATGCTACTCCACGAGTCCAACCTCTTCGGATAGCTTCATTCGTGATGCTGCTCCATGATTCCATGATCTGTGATCACCCTTTGCTTTGTGAGAACCCTTTGTTCCACAAGAGACCTTTTCATTGCGAGGCCATGCTCTGCAAACTTTTCGAGCCAGGAAATTGGGATTTTCCATTTCACCCTTATGCACGCCCACATTCCACCAATGGAATACCATGATTTGTGATACTCCTCCGTACACCATGAAACACCTTGAGTCGACCTATTCCTCTTGGTTCGTTTCCCATGTCGTCAGTTGAGATTTTCATCATCAATTCCTTGAGTACCTTGAGTCGAACCATTCCTCAAGAAACTCATCCAAACTCCATCACTTGGCTCATATGCCAAGTTGAACCAGAAAGGGCCACCCTTTCATATGTCCTGACACCAACCATTTCTCGGTACCTTATGCCTAGCAGTCCTCTCTAAATGACTATAAACTATAGTACACCCTATGTTCCAAACATGGGATACCTCTTACTCCAAATAAGAGATGCCTTATGCTCTAAGAATGAGATGCCAACAGTCCTCTCTAGATGAATATAAACTGTAGTACACCCTATGTTCCAAACATAGGATGCCTCTTACTCCAAATAAGAGATGCCTTATGCTCCAAGCATGATATTCCAACATTCCTATCTACATGACTCTAAACTGTAGTACGCCCTATGTTTCAAACATATAGGGTGCCTCTTGCTCCAAACAATAGATGACTCATGCTACATGCATGAGATGCCAACAGTCCTATATATATGACTATAAACTGTAGTATGCCCTATGTTCTAAATATAGGATGCCTCTTGCTCCATACAAGAGATGCCTTATGCTCCAAGAATAAGATTCCTAATTCAATGATTACAATGGCGTAATTTCAAGAGCGTTGGAATATGTTCAAACATTGAATCACTCCACCCCACGCTTTGTGTGTCCTTCATTCGTATCTTCTTCCACTTCAATGTTTGAAGGTACCCCCTAACATCCTGGTCTCATGCCGCATCTGCTCACCTACCATCCTGGGCCAATGCCTCAGAAGACTTTCGATGACACTTTGAGTCTGGTCCTGTGTTTCAAACACGGTCAATAATCGACCCTCATTTGTTTGTCCCCATTTCAGGCAAACGCGATATGGATGCTGTGTTTCAAACACGGTCAACAGTTATCCTTCATCGCCACGCCACCCTCATTACATTCCGAATGTCGGGCATGTGATTCACACTTTTCACCCCTTTGTTCGGACTGATTCCAACGCCCCTTGAATTATACCTCCTGTGTGCTAGCGCAAAGGCGAAGGCCTCAACCCACCAGTGGGTTGGGATGCCCTCATGGATAGACATGAGGAAGATATCACAAGCATCTTCCTTGCATAAGCCCCATCCACCATTGTCGCTCCATAGCGGCACCCGAGAAGCTTCCTTACATAAGCCACATCCACCATTGATGCTCCATAGCGGCACCCGGGCAAAATCCTCACGTAATCCCCATTCACTGTTGCTGCTCCATAGTGGCACTCGGGAAGCTTCCTAGCATAAGCCCCAGTCACTATTTCTGCTCCATAGCGGCACCTTGGCAACTTCCTAGTGTAAGCCCCATTGACCATTGCCACTCCATAGCGGCACCCGGGAAGTATCCATGTGTTAGCCCCATTCACCATTGTCGTTCCATAGCAGCACCGAGCAGCTTCCTAGCATAAGAACCATTGACAATTGTCACTCCATAGTGGCACCCGGAAAGCACCCTTGCGTATGCCCCCGTCACCATTACCGCTCCATAGTGGCACCCGAGCAACATCCTCTTTTAAGCCCCATTCACTATTGCTGCTCCATAGCGGCACTCGGACAGCTTCCTAGCGTAAGCCCCATTTACCATTTCCGCTCCATAGCAGCACCTAGGCAACATCCATGTGTAATCCCCATTCACCATTGTTGCTCCATAGCAGCACCTGGGCAGCTTCCTTGTGTAAGCCCCATTCACCATTGTCGCTCCATAGAGGCACCCGGGCAGCACCCTTGCGTATTCCCTGGTCACCATTGCCACTCCATGGTGGCACCGGGGCAGCATCCTCACATAAGCCCTATTCACTATTGCCGCTCCATAGCGGCACCCGGGAAACTTCTTTGCATAATCCGAATTCACCATTGTTGCTCCATAAGGGCACCCAGGCAGCTTCCTAGCGCAAGACCCATGCACCAATTCTGCTTCATAGTGGCACCTGGGTAGCTTTCTTGCGTAAGACCCATACACCACTACTGCTCTATAGTGGCACCTAGGCATCTTCCTTGCATAATCCCCATACACCATTGTCTCTCTATAGCGGCACCCAGTTAGCTTCCTAACATAAGTCCCATTCACAACTCTTCTTGGACACACCTTTGCGCCATGATCATCAGGTCCTTGCTACCTCTTGTTTCTCACACTGAGTACGAATCATCTGGTCTTAGAGTAAGCATAGACCATGACATCTTCCTGGGCAACCTAGAGTGTAAGCCCCACACCACCTGAACTATGTGGTCTTTGATCCTTGCCAAGGTGAGGTACATAGGAAGCCTCCACGAAGTTCAAAACCACCACCCATTGGTCACTCCGACCCCATTCACGTCAGTTCACCAACACTTAGTGAAGCCTAGAGTATAAGCCCCACACAATCTAAACTACGTGGTCTTTGATCCTATCCAAGGTAGGGTACGTAGGAAACCTCCCTGAGATTCAAGTCCACCACCATCCATTGGTCCCGACCATCGTATTGTCGGTGAACCAAGCCCCCATAAATGAACTATGTGGCCTTTGATCTTTGCCAATGTAGGTATATAGGAAGCCTCCACGAGGTTCAAGCCCACCACCCATTGGTCGCTCCGACCCCATTCATGTCGGTTCACCGACACCTTGGGCAGCCTAGAGTTTAAGCCCCACACAATCTGAACTACGTGGTCTTTGATCTTTGCCAAGGAAGGGTACGTATAAAGACTCCCTGAGGTTCAATCCCACCACCATCCATTGGTCCTGACCTTCTTCAAGTCATTGTACCAAGCCCCCAAACATGAACTATGTGGTCTTTGATCCTTGCCAAGGTGAGGTACATAGGAAGCCTCCACGAGGTTCAAGCCCACCACCCATTGGTCGCTTTGATCCCATTCACGTCGGTTCACGAACACCTTGGGCAGCATAGAGTGTAATCCCCATACCACCTGAACTATGTGGTCTTTGATCCTTGCTATGGAAAGGTACGTAGGAAGCCTCCACAAGTTTCAAGCCCACCACCCCATTAGTTCTAACCATCTTCACGTCGGTTCCCACTCCTTCTAAACTACGTGGTATTTGATCCTTTCCAAGGCATGGTGTGTAGGAAACCACCATGAGGTTCATGCTCACCATCTATCTGGGCCCCAGGTCCTCTTTCATGTCGGTTCACCCCCGTCCTACATGAAGTTAAACTATGGACCTCAATCCGTGGTAAGTTGTTGTTTCCCCAGTCAGTAGCAAGCTGTTGCACCTAAATGAACTACACAGACTTTGATTCCCTGCCACTGGGATACGGAGGAAGCCTACATGAGGTTCTAGCCTAGAACCCATGTCTCATACTGATCTATCCCTCGATACCATGTGTTCGGGGAAGATCATGCCTCAACCCGGAGGTTCTACTTCCTCTAGGTCCCTCCATGCGTCCATTCTCACAGGCCGCCTCCTCAGGTGTCCCATCGTCCGACCAAACTATGCGGACTTTGATTCCCTGCCACTGGGATACGTAGAAAGTCTCCTAGAGGCTCAAGACCACCACTATTGTCTCCTTCCCGACGTCCCATTTCATTCCCCCTCCATTACATTCAACTCTCCGCCATCCATATTGATTATCACCCGAGCCGCCACATCCTGGTGGGATCATGTGATCCACCTCCTCGTTTCTCCTAACAGTACTTGGGCCACTATCTATGCATAAGCCCCAGAATGTATTCGGGTTGTTGTCCTCTTTGTACACCCCAATTCATAACCCCTTAGAACTACGTGGGTTTTGATCCCTGTTGTCTACATTGGGTACATAGGAAACCTCCCTGAGGTTTAATCCCAGCCAATGGTAAACCTTGGTGTCCCCCATTCCGGGGTGCACTCTCCCTGATCCTCCCTCAGTGGTGTTCAGATCAGCCATTACGGTGTGACATATTCCCTCCATGGGGAGCACCACCTCGGATTCATCCACAATGGGCATTCTGATCCATCTATCTTCTTGGTGTTCCCTCCTTGGGATATACTAATCTGATCCGTCTCTATGGGATGTTATAATTACCCTCATTCAGTATCCAGAAGATGTTAAACTCACAGCCTACCTCGTGATAAACATGAGATGACTGTGGAAAATCTCGGAAGACACACCTTTGGCGTAACCGTCTCTGCTAAATGTTAAACTTACGGCATACCCTGTGTTAAACATGGGAAGCTGAGGAAAACCTCAGATACATGCCTATGACTTATGATTCCACGCATTTGACATGGGATGCCTCAGGTTCTACACCCTTGATATGCCCTATTATGAGGAATAATACAAGTTCCCCAATGTCCATGCATCCAGAGATTCCCTGATATGCCTGATGTTGACATCTACTACGATTGAAGGTTGCTACCATGTCAATACCCCATGGAATGTCCAGACGGAAGTAGTGTAATTAAATGGTGTACACAAAGATATGTCACCAGGAATGAGATTCAAGAACCATGACTTAATATTTAAGGGAGACCCGGACTAGGTAAGAAGCTCCAAGTAGGAATCCTCGGAAGGAAGAACCGACATCCCATTATCCCATTTCGATCAAGGAGCAAACGTCCCTAAACAAGGAACGAATGCCACCCACCTTTGGAAATCAGGAATGCAGGGCAACAGTTGCACGTCCTCACAGACGAATGCCCACGCCCCAATGAAAGCATCCGAAACAAAAATGGTGAACTCGACGTGAATCTCTTCTCCTTCAATAGCGAGTAGACCAAATACATCAGGAAAATTGAGGCATCTCCCATTTGAATCCCCTCTCACTCATATGTGGGAGGATGAGTAACATCGGGTGTGTGAAGACTACGGTCCATCGGCTCCTCGCCGAATCCACCGCCTTAAGAGGCCGTGCAGGTGGCATCCGCCACCCGAATCCATCATCTCTTCACTGATCCTGCTGCCTTAAAAGGTCTCACAGGTGGAATTCGCCACCTGACTCCATCAGCTCCTCATCGACTCCACCTCCTTTAGAGGCCGCATAGGTGGCATCCACCACCCGACTCCATGGGCTCCTCATCGACTCTGCCGCCTTAAGAGGCCGCACAAGTGGTATCTACCCCCCGACTCCATTGTCTCATCGGTGACTCTGCTGCCTTTAGAGGCCACACGTGTGGCATCCACCACCCAACTCCTTCGGCTCCTCGTCGACTCCACTGCCTGAATAGGCTACGTGGGTGGCATCCGCTAATCGACTCTTTCGGATCCTCGCCGACTCCACCGCCTCAAGAGGCCGCACAGGTCGCATCTTCCACCTGACTCATTCGGGTCATCGCCAACTCTGCCGCCTTAAGAGGCTACACAGGTTGCATCCGACCCCCGACTCCATAGGCTCCTCGCTGACTCTGCCTCCTTAGGAGGCCATGCAGGTGGCATCCGCCACCCGACTCCTTCGGCTCCTCGCTGACTCCTCCACCTTATGAGGCCATGAAGGTGGCATCCGCCACCCAACTCCTTCTACTCCTCTCCAACTCCGCCGCCTCAAGAGGTCACGCAGGTGGCATCCGCCACCTGACTCCTTCGGCTCCTCACCGGTTCCTCCGCATTAAGAGGTTGTGCAGGTGGTATCCTCCACCCGACTCCATCGGCTCCTCACTGACTCTGCCGCCGTAGGAGGCCGCGTAGGTGGAATCCACCACCCAACTCATTTGGCTCATTGCCGAATCCGCCTCCTTAAGAGGCTACATAGGTGGAATCCCCCACCCGACTCCTTCGGCTCCTCGCCGACTCCGTAGCCTTAAGAGTCCACGTAGGTGGAATCTGCCACCTAACTCCATCGACACCTCGCCGACACAGCCAACTCAAGAGGCTGTGAAGGTGGAATCCACCACTTGACTCCTTCGGATCCTCGCCGACTTGGATTCCTTAAGAGGATGCATGGGTGACATCCTCCACCCAAATCCTTCGGCTCATTGTCGGCTCCGCTGTGTTAAGAAGCCACGTTGGTGGTAGCCGCCACCCGACTCCATCAGCTCCTCGCTGACTCTTCCACCATAAGAGGCCGCGTAGGTGGCATCCACCACTCGAATCCATTGGATCCTCGACGACTTCTCCACCTTAAGAGGCCTCACAGGTGTAATCCGCCACCCAACTCCTTCGGCTCCTCGCCGACTTTTCCACCTTATGAGGCTGCGCAGGGGGCATCCAACACCCAACTCCTTCAGCTCCTCGCCGACTCCGCCACCTTAAGGGGCTGTGTGGGTTGCATCCGCCACCCGACTCCTTTGACTTCTCGTTGACTCCGCTGCCTTAAGAGGCCACGCAGGTGGCATCCACCCCCCAACTCCATCGGCTCCTCACTGACTCCGCTGCCTTTAGAGGCCACATGGGTGGCATCCGCCACCCGACTCCTTCGCCTCCTCACCATCTCCGCTGCCTGATGAGGCCGCGCCGGTGGCATATGCCACCCGAATCCTTCGGCTCCTCACCGAATCTACTGCCTCAAGAGGATGCACAGGTGGCATATACCACCGGACTCCTTTGGCTCCTCACTGACTCCGCCGCCTTAAGAGGCCGTGCAGGTGGCATCCGCCACCCGACTCCATAGGCTCCTCACCGACTCTACCACCTGAGGAGGTTGCACAAGTGGCATCCTCCACCCGACTCCTTTGGATCCTTACTGAATTTGCCTCCTTAAGAGGCCACACAGGTGGCATCCACCACCTGAATCCTTCAGTTCCTTGCCGATATCGTCGACTTAAGAGGCCGCGCATTTGGCATCCACCACCCGACTCCATCAGCTCCTCACCGACTCTGCTGCCTTAAGAGGCCGTGTCGAGGGAATCCTCCACCGACTTCATTGGAACCTCACAGGCTTCACTGCCCTCATGGGATGCATAGGGGAAAACCACCCCCAATCCATTGGTGCATCCCCAACAGTACCAACAGCCACTGAGGAGGTGCTCCCTACACAGCCACCATTCTGCACGAAGGTTCTCCCCATCCCCAACGTCAACCATCTGGGAGTTTCTCCCTATGCATCAACAACGTTGTCCCGCCTTATGCGATGACATCCATGATTCCATGCCTTCTGGGCTCTGTCTCCCCCATCGTACTGACGTCCAGGCTTCCACACCTTCCAGGCTCCATCACCACATCGTACAGACGTCCATGCTTCTAGGACTTCCGGGCTCCGTCGCCCCCCTCGTACCGACGTACAGGCTTCTAGGCTTTCCATTCTCCATTGCCCCCATCATACTGACGTACAGGATTCCACGCCCTCTGGGATCCATTGCCCCGTGGTACCGATGTACAAACTTCCACGCCTTCCGGGCTCCATCGCCCCCGTTATACCGACATCCAGGCTTCCACGCCTTCCAGGATCTATCACCCCTATCGTACTAACGTCCAGGCTTCCATGCCTTTCGAGATTCGTCGCCCCATCATACCGACATCCAGGCTTCCACGCCTTCTAGGCTCCATCACCCTCGTCCTGCCGACGTTCCAGGCTTCCACGCCTTTTGGGCTCCATCGCCCCATCATACCGACACTCTAAGATTACATGCCTTTCGGGCTCCATCTCCCCCATCATATCGACATTCCATACTTCCATGCCTTTAGGGCTCCATCGCCCCGTCGTACTGACACTCCAGGCTTCCATGCCTTTTAGGCTCCATCAGCCCATTGTACCAAAGATTCTGGCTTCATCGCCCCTCCTAAATGAGAGAATGTAGTCATCCCTACCACACTTGTGACACTATGTGTCATCCCAACTACCACATTGCATCAACCATAGAGTTCCTTCCTATGGCCTTGGAACCAGCTTGTGCAAGGTACACTGTGAGGTATCCCAGCTCACGCATAGAGAACATCAATGCTTATGATCAGGGAATTTTAGGGAAATCCCATCATATAGATTCCCTCCTCATCCCAACCCACTAGAATGGAAAAGAGATGACCATCCCTCTACCGGCACAATCTTTGTGGTTTCACGTCCTAGTTGCATGAAGTTAACCTGTGTGACAACCACATCCTTGTTACATGACGTTAAACCGAATCTTCGTCCTTCATGACATTATACTGCTTATTATTGTCTTGTATGACGTTAAACTGTTCATCTTCATCCGTCATGATGTTAAACTGCTCATTATAATCCTACATGACTTTAAACTGCATCACCGCCCTGCATGACGTTAAACTATTCATCTTCATCCGTCATGATGTTAAACTGGCCATTATGTCACACATGAATTTAAATTGCATCATCATCCCACATGATGTTTAACTATTCATCTTCGTTCGTCGTGATGTTAAAATACTCATTATCATCCCGCATGACTTAAAACTACATCATCGTCCTGCATGACGTTTAACTATTCATCATCGTCCGTCATGACGTTAAACTGCTCATTATCATCTTGCATGACTTTAAACTTCATCACCATCCTGCATAACATTAAACTGTTCATCTTCATCTGTCATGACGTTAAACCGCTCATTATAGTCCCACATGACTTTAAACTGCATCACTGTCATGCATGACGTTAAACTATTCATCTTTGTATGTCGTGATGTTAAACTGATCATTATCGTCCTACATGACTTTAAACTACATCACCATCCTGCATGATGTTAAACTGTTCATCTTTGTCCATCATGACGTTAAACTGCTCATTATTGTCTCGCCTGACATTAAACTGCATCATCATCCTGCATGACATTAAACTATTCATCTTCATCTGTCATGATGTTAAACTGCTCATTATCATCCTGCATGACATTAAACTGCATCATCATCCTGCATGACATTAAACTGTTCATTTTCATCCGTTATGATGTTAAACTAAACGTTATCATTGTGCATGACATTAAACTGCATCATCATCCTGCAGGACATTAAACTGTTCATCTTTGTCCGTCATGAAATTAAATTGATCATTGTCGTCCTGCATGACATTAAACTACATCATCATCTTGAATGACATTAAACTATTCATCTTCATCCATCATGATGTTAAACTGCTCATTATCATCCTGCATGACTTTAAACTGCATCACCGTCCTACATGACATTAAACTATTCATCTTCATCCATCATGATGTTAAACTGCTCATTATTATCTTGCATGACTTTAAATTTCATAATCATCCTGCATGACGTTAAACTGTTCATCTTCGTCCGTCATGATGTAAAACTGCTCATTATCATCCCACATAACAACAAACTGCAAAATGGTCCGAGCTCTAAGACCTTAAACTAAGATCACAAATATCCATATCACACGAAATTAAACTGTGTGATCCGTCCAAACTGAAGGATGTAAAACCACTCATCATTTGTCCCATATGATAATAAATTATAAAGAGGATGAAACTTCCTATCCTTGGCCCATCCTTAGGTCCCTCGGCCTTTCTAGGCCCCTGGCGCAAGTTCTTATCTAGGATTGTGCGATGTGGTGGGGACTCCATGTCCTCATTCATGTTGGGATATGTTAGCCATGCCACACATATCCCCTTGAGATATCACTACCTTTATTTATCGTCCATCCTACAAGCATATGCCCTTCCATGATTTGCGTGCCCCATTATTTTGGTTCCTGTCATCCTCTATATCCAAAAGGGCCCCCAAATGGCATGGATGATTGACCTAAGGGCTCTCCTATTATCATGGGATAATGTCCTCTAGGATTTCGGGCGGAAAATTATTACAAGTCTCATGTTGTGAATATGGTCAACAGTCGACACTCAATTGTTTTCCCCGAACTCCAGTGACACAATGGTGGATACTATGTTGCGAACCTGGTCAACAGTTTTCCTCTATCATCATTGTCGCTTTGTGGTCTTCCATAAGCATGATGATTCACTGTTTCTGTCCTATGCATATGACATTAAACAAGTAATATACGGTCCGAGTTCAATAACCCCAAACTAAGACCACCTTCATCCTCATTGCGAGATATTAAACTACAAACTAGCTGGGACATCCTGTTTGAGGCCCAACCTCTGGCCCCTCCTCAGGACCCTTGGCCTTTTTGAGCCCCTGGCCCAAGTTCTCACTTAGGGTTGTATGGGTGAGGTGTGGGTTTATGTCCTCATTCATGTCGGGTAACTCATCGCGCCGTACACCTCCCTTGTTTGGGGTATCTTACCCATTTTTTCCCTTAATGCATGATAATAAACTGCGCATTACCTCTTTCAATAACTAAGTATGGATTGATTCCCATCCTTATGGGATACATAGGATCACTCGAATGCCTACAATTCGGGTTCAAACCCATCTCTTAGAGATCGTTTTGTTATCTGGGCCCCTTGGCCTACCCTTTACCAGGGAGAGGAGTATGTGGTGTGGTATGGGACTATGTCCTCATTCACATCTGGTTTTTAATGACCATGTCATTTACCTGCTTCTCTCGAGAGTTCTCCATCCCCTAGTTCTATAATCATCTTTTCAAGTTAGCCACTCTCAAGATGAGCCCCTCGATCCTCTTCGGTGCTTCACCAATGTGCCCAAGGGTACTCAAGTTTAGCACCTGGAATGTCGGATTCTACCCGGACATGCTTTCACCCATTTCTTAGGATTCTCGGTCCGCTTCATTAGTTCTTTAATCATCTTTCATATCGAAAGGGACCCCCGAATGGCATAGATGCTCGGCCCAAGGGCCCTCCTACCATTACAGGCCAACACCCTCAAGGGTTCTAAGAGACAAATTGATACAAGTCCCACATTGGGAATTTGGTCAGAGGTCGATGCTCATTTGTTGTTCCCATTCCAGGCTAACGTGATATAGATGCTGTGTTTTGAACAAGGACAATAGTTATCCTCCATAGTCACGCCAGCCCCTTCAAGCCTTTTATGTTGGTTTCATGATTCACATCCTTCTCAACCTCATCAAGTCTAAGTAGAATTTTAAAACTCTTGGTACTATTCCTCAGTGCGCATTCGCACGTTAGGAGGACAAAAGCCATGGTAAAGGAATCATTAGGGTCTCTACACCGATTTCCCTTTGGCGTTCATTCCAGGTATTGAAGAAACCTCTTTCTCCCTTGTTTTCCACACTAAGTTTGACTCACATGGGGTTTGGGATCGAGTTGAGGTCTGTACTTACTTGGAAGAATTCTTATCCTCCATGGTCTAATCTCTAAGAACTTAAACTATGATCTCCTCTAGAACTACATACAGATTGATTCCCATCTTCATGGGATATGTAGGAATGCCCAGACATCCTGTCTCCGGGTCCATCCCTAGGAATCCAACTGGTCCGAGCTCTATGACCTTAAACTAAGATCTCCCTATGGGAACAATGCATCATGTTTGGCTACTTCGCTGACCTATTCCCAATTCATTAAATCAATCCCCCTTAATGGATCATCCTATGACCATTATGCTGGAAGCAAGTGACCCCAGGACCCTCATCCTTGGGAAGGTACTTGACTCCCTCTATATGATGTGTCTCATTATCATAATTAGATGTGTTCTGAAAAAGAACCCAAAGTGTGGAATTTTCACGGGGATATTCCCCTCATTGAATGTCCAAGCTTCGTGAGCCCGTTATTTGGATCCTCATCCTCTTCCACATCTGAAGGGACCCCCTTCGCGGCCTGGTCTCATGCCGCCTCGGCTCACCTAATGTCTCAGGCCAACTTCCCTAAAGATCCTGGACAACATTTGTGACAGGTCCTGTGTTTCAAACATGGTCAGCGGTCAACCCTCATTTTTCTCTCACCATTCTAGGCTAACGTGATATGGTTACTATGTTTCGAACAAAATCAATAGCCATCCCCTATCGTCATGCCACCATCATTGTGGTCCAGATCTTGAGTATCATGATTCACATATTTCAACTCCCTTATGTCCAAGTGGAATTCCAACATACTCATAATTACTTCATTGCGCATCTGGGTGCATTACATGGACATGTCAGCATCATTGGGACATCATTCACCTAGCGTCCCCTTTCCCCTAACATGTTCCTTCCTGGATCGGGAAAGTCCCACCACTAATTGTTTCCCACATCGAGCATGACTCATGTGGGCTTAGTAGTTTTGGTAGGATGTGTACTGGCACAACCATGCCCTTCATCCCACATGACGTTAAACTGCGCTCTCAGAACTACGTACAACTTGATTCCCATCCTCATGGGGTACGTAGTAAGGCCCAATTACTTTGCCTCGAGCCTATCCTAACTTTCAATGTCTTCAACACATGACACTAAACTATGGTTCTACCTAGAACAAGTTTAGGATTCCCCATGTTAGTCATGGGATGCACCAGATCCCTTGCTAGAGAGGATTTTACCTATCAGTGTTGGTCTCTAACTATACTATGCTTCAAGAACTACGTTTATCATGATTCTCATCCTTATGGGATACGTAGAGACACCCAGGTAATCCACCTCGGGTCTAGCCCTAGGTTCATTATCCCTTTTGTCCCCTTGGCCCAGATCACGGTCTAGTCTCTATTACCTCAAACTAGGAGCCTACAGTCCATGCACCATGAATTTAAACGGTTATCCCTGGTACATACAGTATGAAATTTAAACTATGTGCACCATCCACACTATATGACGTTTAAACTTTATGTTTATCATCCTTATTGGTATGACTAAAAACTACATAGCATTCCAGGTCCTTACTAGAGAGGTCGTGGTCAGATGTATGTTTGATCCCTGATCAGACCGATCTACCCACCTAATGTGCCTTCACCACAGGGGCGTAATTTCAATAGTGTTGCACTCCATTCGAACAACCCTTCATTCCACACTCCGCGCTTTTCATTACCATTATTCGGACCCTCTTCCTCTTTTATGTGTAAAAGAACTCCCTAATAGTATGGATGCTCGGCCTATGGGTCGCTTACTGTCCTGGAACAACGTTCTAGAAAGACTAATGGGTATCATTTTGATTCAAGCCCCGTGTTTCGAACATGGTCAATGATTGTCCCTCATTTGTAATCTCTATTTTAGGATAATGCAATAAGGATAATGTGTTTCGGATACAGTCAGCAGTTATCTTTCATTGTCACACCACCCCCATAGTGTTCCGGATTTTGGGTATCGTGATTCACACCTTCCAATCCCCTCTATTCGGATTGATTCTAATGCCCCTGGTGTTACCCCTCTCTTGCACAAGAGCATGGTGGGAGAAGCAGGTTAGCTGTCTAGAGAGCCATGTTCTCTAGCCGTGACCCCTCTCTCTTTTAGGATTCTCCCAAATGGTGATCGATGTACTATACTGATCCCCTCACACCTTCTGTTGTTTAACACTCTCGTACAGGAGCTCCTATTATCTCTTGTTTCCCGCACCGAGCATGGATCACACATGCTTAGATATTTAGTCGACTATCTCCTCAATACGATCAAGATACAACGAACCCCAATGCATGCGTTTTCCTCAGTCGTTTCCTCATAACGCGGTCCGCCTCGCCCTCCTCATCCTCGTTGGACCCCGTTCTTAGGGGTGGCATTTGTTGACACTAAGCAATGCATCCCCAAAATTTTCCAGATTCCCCCATACATGATGCAAGATCATATCCTTTTTCACAAGCTTTGATTTGGTAGGTCGTAGGGCCCGAACGGAGTAATGGATTAGGAGTTATAGACAATTGATGTTGGGATAGAAAAATGGTTCATAAAGCCCATTCGCAAAGCCCCCTCCATGATCGCGGAGCGCCTCCATGAAGCAAGGAGGCGAGACACACCACAAACCCCTTTTATGTTCAGTACGTTCCGCGAAGACCCTCCAAAAAGTAAGGAGGAGGTACGCTCAGTGACCACATTTGATGTTCGTGATCCGCCGTGGAGCAAGATCTGTCTTCATGCCGAGTGATCTCTACTTCACAGTGCCTCTCCCTTATAAATACCCAGCTGACCCCCCTTCGCCAGAGGGCCACTCCACCCCTTGGGTGACCAATATCCCAGTTCGTGGAGCTCTTCTTTCCTTCGCGAAGCAGCTCTGTGAGCCCATGCTCTGTGAGCCCATGCTCCGTGAGTAGCTTCCTTCGCGATGTTGCTCCGCGAGTCCATGCTCAGCGGATAGCTTCCTTCACGATGCTGCTCCACAAGTCCATCCTCCATGAGCACCCTTTTCTCAGCGAGAGCCCTTTGCTCCGCGAGAGACCTTTTCTTCATGAGGCCATGCACTGTGATATTTTCAGGCCGGGACGTTGGGATTTTCCATTGCGCCCTTATGTGCTCCCACCTTCCACCTGTGGAATACCATGATTTGAGATACTCTTCCCCAAACCATGAAAAAACCTTGAGTCGACATATTCCTCTTGGTTCATTTCCCATGTTACCATTTGAGATTCTCATCATCAATTTTCCAAGTACCTTGAGTGGAACCATTCCTCAAGTAACTCATCCAAATCCCATAACTTGGCTCATATGCCAAGTTGAACCAGAAAGGCCCGCCCTTAAATAAGTCCCAACACCAACCATTTCTAGGAGCCTTGTGCCTAACAGTCCTCTCTACATGACTATAAACTGTAGTACACCCTATGTTCCAAACATAGGATTCCTTTTACTCCAATTAAGAGATGCCTTATGCTCCAAGCACGAGATGCCAACAGTCCTCTCTACATGACTATAAATTGTAGTACACACTATGTTCCAAACATAGGATGCCTCTTACACCAAATAAGAGATGCCTTATGCTCTAAGCATGAGATGCCAACAGTCCTATCTACATGACTTTAAACTGTAGTACGCCCTATGTTTCAAACATATAGGGTGCCTCTTGTGCCAAACAAGAGATGCCTCATGCTCCATGCAGGAGATGCCAAAAATCCTATCTATATGACTATAAACTGTAGTATGCCCTATGTTCCAAATATAGAATGCCTCTTGCTCCATACAAGAGATTCCTTATGCTCCAAGCATAAGATGCGTAATTCCATGATTACAGTGGTGTAATTTCAAGAGTGTTGGAATCCGTTCAAACATTCCATCACTCCACATCACGCTTTGTGTGTCATTAATTCAGATATTCATCCACTTCCATGTCCGAAGGGTCCCCCTAATGGCCTGTTCTCATGCGGCATCAGCTCACCTACCATCCTGGGCCAACACCCCGGAAGACTTTGGATGACACTTTGAGTTTGGTCCTGTTTTTCAAACACAGTCAACAGTCGACCCTCATTTTTTTGTCCCCATTTCAGGCTAACATGATATGGATGCTGTGTTTCGAACACAGTCAATAGTTGCCATTCATCACCACGCCACCCCCTTTACATTTCGAAAGTTGGGCATGTGATTCACACTTTTCACCTACTTTGTTTAGACTGATTCCAACGCCCCTTGGCATTATCCTTCTTGTGCGCTAGCGCAAAGGTGAAGGATTCAACCCACCAGTGGGTTGGGATGCCCTCATGGACATACATGAGGAAGACATCATGGGAAGATTCCTTGCATAAGCCCCATCTAGCATTGCTGCCCTATAGCGGCACCCGGGCAACTTCGTTGCGTAAGCCCCATCCACCATTCCTGTTCCATAGAGGCACCCGAGCAGCATCCTTGCGTAATCCCCATTCACTATTTCCGCTCCATAGAGGCACCTGGGAAGCTTCCTATCATAAGCCCCAATCACTATTGTCACTCCATAGCGGCACCCGCGAAGCTTCCTAGCATAAGCCCCATTGACCATTGCCGCTCCATAGCGGCACCCGGGCAGCTTCCTAGCGCAATCCCCATTCACCATTTCCACTCAATAGAGGTACCCGGGCAACACCCTTGAGTATTCCCTAGTAACCATTTCCGCTCCATAGTGGCACCCAGGCATCATCTTTGCGTAAGACCCATTCACTATTGCTGCTCCATAGTGGCACCCGGGCAGCTTCCTAGTGTAAGCCCCATTTACCATTTCTACTCCATAGCGACACTCGGGAAACATCCATGCGTAAGCCCCATTCACAATTTTCTCTCCATAGATGCACCCGGACAACTTCCTAGCATAATCCTCATTCACCATTGCCACTCCATAGCGGCACCCGAGCAACACCCTTGCGTATTCTCCAGTCACCATTGTTGATCCATAGTGGCACCCGGGCAGCATCCTCGCGTAAGCCCCATTCAATATTGCCGCTCCATAGCGGCACCCAAGTAGCTTCCTTGCGTAATCCCCATTCAACATTTCCACTCCATAGCAGTACCCGAACAACTTTCTAGAGTAAGCCCCATACACCAATGCTTCTCTATAGCGACACCCGGGTAGCTTCCTTGTGTAAGCCCCATGCACCACTGCCACTCCAAAGAGACACCCGGGCAGCTTCCTTGCATAAGCCCCATATACCATTTCCATTCCATAGAGGCACCTAGGTAGCTTCCTTGCGTAAGCTCCATTCACCACTCTTCATGGACGCACCTTTGTGCCATTATTGTCTGGTCCTTGCTGCCTCTTATTTCTCCCACTGAGTATGACTCACATGGGCTTAGAGCAAGAATCGACCATGACATCCTCTTGGGAAGCCTAGAGTGTACGTCCCACACCATCTAAACTATGTGGTCTTTGATCCTTTCCAAGGTGAGGTACATTGGAATCCTCCACGAGGTTCAATCCCACCACCCATTGGTTGAACTGACCCCATTTACATCAGTTCACTAACACTTTGGGCTACCTAGAGTATAATCCCCACACAATCTAAACTACGCTGTCTTTGATCCTTGTCAAGGCAGGGTACGTAGTAAGCCTTTATGAGTTTCAAGCCCACCACCATCCATTTGTCTCGAACATCGTCATGTCGGTGCACCTATCCCTATACATGAACTATGTGGTCTTTGATCCTTGCCAAGGTGAGGTACGTAGGAATCCTCCACGAGGTTAAATCCCACCACCCATTAGTCTCTCTGACCCCATTCACGTCGGTTCACCAACACCATGGCCAACCTAGAGTATAAGCTCCACACAATCTGAACTACGTGGTCTTTGATCCTTGCCAAGGCAGGGTATGTAGGAAGCCTCCATGAGGTTCAGGCCCACCACCATCCATCGGTCTCAAAGATCTTCACGTCGGTGCACCAAGCCCTCATACATGAACTATGTGGTCTTTGATCCTTGACAAGGTGAGGTATGTAGGAAGCCTCCATGAGGTTCAAGCCCACCACCCATTGGTCACTCTGATCCAATTCATGTCGGTTCAACAACACCTTGGGTATCCTAGAGTGTAATCCTCACACCACCTGAACTACATGGTCTTTGATCCTTGCTATGGAATGGTACATAGAAATCCTCCCTGAGGTTCAAGCCAACCACCCCATTTGTTCCGACCATATTCACGTTGTTTCCCACTCCTTCTGAACTATGTGGTCTTTGATTTTTTCCAAGGTATGGTATATAAGAAGCCTCCATGAGGTTCAAGCCCACCATCTATCTGGGCCCCAGGTCTTCTTTCACGTCAGTTCACCCCCGTCCTGCATGGCATTAAACTATGTACCTCAATCAGCGGTAATCCGTTGTTTTCCCAGTTGGCGGTAAGCCGTTGTACCTAGATAAACTACGCAGAATTTGATTCTCTGCCACAGGGATACGTAGGAAGCTTCCATGAGGTTCAAACCCAATACCCATGTCTCATCCGGATCTATCCCTCGATCCCATGTGTTCGGGGAAGATCATTCATCAACCTGGTGGTTCTACTTCCTCCGAGTCCCATCCATACGTCCATTCTCACGGGCCGCCTTCTCAGGTGTCCCATTGTCCCTCCAAACTATGCAGACTTTGATTCCCTACCACATAGATATGTAGGAAGTCTCTTCGAGGACAAAGACCATCACTATCATCTCCATCACAATGGTCCCATTACATTCCCCCTCCATTTCATTCAACTGTCCACCATTCATCTCGATTCTCACCCGGTCCGCCACATCCTGGTGGGATCATATCCTCCACCTCCTCGCTGCTCCTAAAAGTACTTGGGCCAGTATCCATGCGTATACCCCAGAATGTATTTGGGTTGTTGTCCTATGTGTACACCCCAATTCATCACCCCTTTGAACTACGTGGGTTTTGATCCCTGTCGTCTACATAGGGTATGTATGAAACCTCCCTGAGGTTCAATCCCATCCAATGGTAAACCTTGGTGTCCTCCATTATGGGGTGCAATCTCCCTGATCCACTCTCAGTGCTGTTCACATCATCCATTACAGTGTGAAATCTCCCCACTATGGGGAGAACCACCTTGGATCCGTCCTCAATGGGTGTTCTGATCCATCCATCTTCCAAGTTTTCCCTCCTTGGGTTGTACCAATCCGTTCCGTCTCTATGGGACGTTCTGATCACCCTCATTTCGTCTCCATAAGATGTTAAACTCGTAGACTACCTCGTGATAAATATGAGATGCCTGAAGAAAACCTCAGAAGACACGCCTTTGGCATAACCATCTCTGCTAGATGTTAAATTTGCAGCATAGACTATGTTAAACATGGGAAGATGAGGAAACCCTCAGATACATGCCTATAACATATGATTAATCGCATTTGACGTGTGATGGCCTGGGATCTGCACACTATAGATGCCCTCTTATGAGGAATAATACAAGTTCCCCAATGTCCACGCATCCCGAGATGCCCTGATATTCCTTATGTTGACATCTACTTTGATCGAAGGTTGCTACCATGTCAAGACCCCATGGAATGTCCTGACGAAAGTAGTGTAATTAACAGGAGTCCACAAAGATAGGGAACCAGGAATGAGATTCACGAACCACAACTTAATCTATAAGGGAGACCCGGACTAGGTAACAAGTTCCGAGGAGGAATCCAATTAAAGAAGAACCGACATCCCATCATCTCATTTCGATCAAGGAGAAAACATCCCTGAACAAGGAACAGGTGCTTCCCGCCTTCGGAAAGCAGGAATACGGGGCAACAACTGCGCATCCTCACAAAATGATGCATGCGTCCCAGCGAAAGTTTCAAAAACAGGTATGAAAAAATAGGGGTCATTCTCACAAGGGATATGGACCTCCAGGACCTAGAGGCATCAACATCTCACAGACACCGTTTCCCCCAAAGGACATACAGGGAGAAACCAATCTCTATCCGGATAGAAAACCACTTCGGGAGTCTCTCCCAAAAGCGATCCTATGACTTTCTACCTGAGGTCGAGGATATGGGGGATACCTAAGTCACCTCAGTCATGACTACTACTCAGGATCCTGCAAGGAGGGATCCCACTAGGCTGTGTCAATGCCTACAATGACTAGTCCCTCAGGATAAATAATTGGTAGACTTTACCCCTGATTCATGCCCTGGTCTAAGGCAACTGACAAAAATTTTGGGGGAAGGTCTAGGAGAACTCCTGACAAAGGGAATCATCTCCCATAACTCCAGTGTCCCCTTACACCATAGGAAAAATCCGCTTGGTACTTTCAATCCCTGCAAATGGAAAAAAGGATCTATATTCACTTTATTGGGATCAAGATCTCAACCAACTCATAGAAAAATCAGGTTGACTCTATCAATTTGCAGAACCATAAACAACTGTTACAGGCTATCCTGTGATGATGAGATATAGTGAAGAGGTCCTCCCTACACCATCACCAACCAAAGCAGAGGTCCTCCTCACTCCATCAACACCCAATGAAAAGTTCTTTTATTCCCTCGTTCTTTTCAACACAAAGGTACTCCATATGTCCATTTCAACTAGCATGAATGTCCTCCTCATTATCTGAAAAATCAAAGAAGAGGTCCTCCCTGAATCAACACCCACAAGTATAGGATTCCTCCACATGATGAAGAGGTTCCTTGACATGAAGAGCCATCTCGATTTATAAAAAATAAATATCACTATTGGAGGTGAAATTCTGGGAAACATCAAGTCATCATCGACCTTGTTAATCTTTCATATTCCATGGAAACAAATGAATTGACCCTAGTACCTCCACCCCGACTACCAAAGTATGGGATAAGAGCCTGAAATCTGATATTATCTATCCTAGAAGGTGAAATAAATAGGATTCACATATCACTCTATTGGTACATGCTGATGGAGGAAGTTTTGGCTCCCTTCTAGGGGCCCACAGTGCATCCATCCTCATTATCACCAGTCTACCTCTAAACCTCTACACATGATAATGGAGACATTTTCTTGTATGGGATAAATCCTACAAATTGTGAGAAATCTATTGACCCATAGACAATCATGGATTCCCTTTCACATGAGGTAGTGGTAAGTACTCCATCCTACCAGGATGGGATGATGCGATTGGTACCAAGCCCAAGAGACACCCTAGCATATAGTGAGGAGTTTCCTCACACTGTGTCCTCTCTACTAGCCAGATAGCTATCTAACAGATCCATATCAGTTTTACCACTTATCTCTCATCCAATAATTATCATATCATGGTTCGACCTAGAACAAGCCTCTGATCAAGAGGTCATGTGGCTGGTTTTAGCTACGAAGTAGTTTTCCATGACGTTATGGCTACCTGAAACTCCCAACTTCGACATATCGTAGTCCCTCACAAAGGTCCAAGGTGCATATTTCTACCAAACTATCTAGGATATGCTTCATCACCATAGTGAACATCAGTTTGTTTATCCAAGAATCCAGGGGAACCTCAAGGACATTGATTAATAATGTTGAATGGTTTAGTTGGAAGCACTCCTAGTGGTACAATAACTGACATCACCTGGATACCATTAGAACCTCGAAAAAATTACATCAAGAGCCTCATAGTGCTCCACCAGATCATAGAAGAAGAATATCCACAGGTGTAGATCAGGGGTTGGAGACAGTATGCTATAGATTTTTTTTGGAGACAATATGCTACTCTCCACTTCAGCTCTATCCTATGATAGCCTGCCCCACCCATTGATATTGAGGATTTCCCTCTGGGTGTGGTTATAGTAAACATGGTTGTTATTGAGCTACTTTGAAACAAAAACGCTAAAATAGGGCTTCATGGGGAAACCATGCATGAAGGGGTAACATAGTACCACATATACCCTCATATTGGTGTTCACATCCACCAAAAAAGGCAGAAGCTCAGCCTCATGGATCCTTTTGAGACATTTATTACCCATAGAAACATCAAAAAGGGTAAGAAACATTTTTTACCCTCCGATCCCCCTAAGTTTTTACAAAAAAAGTGATAGATCCCATGGTTACCACCATGATATAGTAGGTCAAAGTGCAGAAAAGAATTATCAATGAGATCATAGCTGATTGATGCCCAGATTATGAAACTATGCCACATGATCCCTTTTCTCCTCCAGTGAGGAAAAACGTCATCCTTGGCCAGCTACCCCCAATCAATAATGGAAACCCTACACATTTAGACAGATAAGAGGAAAGATTATTATTGATATAGTGAAATGTGTTCTATGCACTTTTCCGTAGAGCTGAATATGTGAACCTCACTTAGACGCCGAAAGTTTAGTTTGATAAGAAATAAATATTTATATTGGAAGAAGGTGGAGATTGTATTTCCATTTATAGTGACCGACCTACTCGTAACACCAGTGCAGAATTACTCCTTCACCCAAGGTCTCATATTTTTCTATAAATAGTCCTTTGGGTCTTCATTTAGATGGAAAATTTTTCTCAAATGCCAATTACTCCTTTGGTCACCCTATTACTTCACTAAAGTCCTCCAAAACCCTCTAGGTAGTTTTATAACACCTAAAAAGAGAGATTTAAGGGGGGGGGGGATTGTGAGACTTAAGTCCACTCTATGTTAAAAATTAAAAACACTTGAATGACTTATTTTACCAACCCATAATGAATGAATACTAGAGCGAGGTCACCATATTTAACTAGGGACCTACACAACTTACCTATGGGAACAACTATGAAGACCCTTGAAGGGTTTATAAAGGTCTCTGCCAAGTTTAGTCACCTAGGTAGTCCATCGACCAAGGTGCTAACTATTCGCCAAGGCCTACCTACATGAAGCACCCCCTGCATGATCCTCCTTGGTTCGCCCCACCTTTTAGCCTGCATGATCCATCCATCAGACATTCTGCAAATCCATTCATGGCCAAACCTCTCCTTATTTGGCTCCCTTGTTTGAGATGGATGAAATAAAATCCTCCACCATGGACCCCAGATTTACACAACCTTGAAAAGTGGCACACCATCATTTCCTCCATTTGAGTTTATATTTCTATGGTCATAGGTTCCCCATACTTTTCCTATTGGCTGGTCTGAGTTCTCAGAGTTCATGTGGGTATGTATCGCTATGGTCATGAGGAACCCTACTCCATGGATAGTGTTGAAGAGTTCCTATTCTTATTTTTTTAGGATAAGACTTTTTCTGTCCCATCTCATCTCTGAGACTCGAAGCCTCCAATTCCGAGCAGGGAGGATAAGGATCACACTTTCTTTTCTATTCAACATGGAAAGAGATCCTCCTCCCACTATAGAACCAATTTTAGGGAATCCGTCCGGGATTAAGTGCCTAGCCTTTCCTATGAGAGTTTTTAATCTTTCTCCTATCCAACTTTTCATCCTTCACCGTCAATACTAACTTACCTTGGTCTCTCGTCCAATGTAAAGTGAAGATATCTAATTGCCGTAGCCCTAAAATATTTCACCGTAGCACAAGCCTTTTCCACTAGTAAAGGTGGAAAAGTGTTTAATTTTTCAAATCTTTGACTTCCTCTTGTTTGTCACACCTAGCATGACTCACATGGGTGTAGATGTTAGTGATGGTTATGAAATCCAAACAATCCACCTGAGGATTAAACTATGAGAAGTATGATTCTTGTTAACCAATATATGTAGGAAGGATACCTGGGGCCTAAGATCAATGGTAATCCTCCTTAGGAATAATCCCCAAACATAATTCTCTTAATATAGGTATCCTCATTAGGAGTAAACCCCCAGTTAATCCCCCCAAATCACCATGGGTTAAATCATCCTTCATGATCTTTTCATGGGGAATATCCTTCTCAGAAGTACCCCCAATCTATTATGTTAAAGGGTTATACTCCCCTGTGAGACATACCCTTTAGGGCCTCCATAGTCATGGGTACTCACCAAAAAGCTATGTGGTATTTGATTCCCATCCAATTGGGATACTTAGGAGGCCTCTCTAAGGTTAAAACCCAACACCCAAAACCAACCCTGTTATTCTGGGCCATATCCCCAGAAGGTTCTAATTCAACATGGAAAACTCATATCCCTTCCAGGTTCCATGGGCTATTTTTTCATAAGTCCCACACTAAAGGTTAACTAGGAACCTTCCACTTAGACATCCTTTCTACATGATGCAAAACTATATGGTTGGGTCCTCATCACATGACATTAAAAGGTATGATGTGACCCATTAAGCGGCACCAAAATATGTGGGTTCTGATTCCTTTCGAAAGGATACATAGGAATCCCATTAAAGGTTTCGATAACAAGATCAAACAAATCCCTTCTCAATGGATAATGATAAATTCTAGAGTGACCTTCATCTTACTAGATGAATATAAACTCCAGAGTTACATTTATCTACCTATTTGATTGTAAAATCTAGAGTGCCCCACTGTGTGGCTAGAAAAGCAGCATCATTGTAATAATGACCAAAGAATATCTTAGTCATATATGAGTAGAAACCATTGATGCGGAACCTTAGATACATACAAATATCTCTATGAGTGAAGAACCTTGAATACATACAGATGAATCAGAATTAAACACATGCTAATAATTGTTTTCTAATATTTGGATAACTCACATCATAATTGGGAATTAATCAAGGATTCATGAATATATCTTAAAACTATAACAGAGTCTTGGAGTAGGAAACAATTCCCCCCCCAAAAGTGTGTGATGAGCCCGACCTTGCACCCTCTCAAAGAATGTGATTTCTTAATAGTAATGGGTCAAAATCCTTAATGAGAACCTACCTTTGTAAAGAAGGTCCCAAAAGATATAGAACCAATGGGTGTTTCTGGTTCTATGAATTATTCCGTTGGAAATAGTCCAGAAATAGAAAACCATTATGGGGTGAAAAATCTGAGGGAAAAAAATGTTGAACCCAGCGTAAATCCTTAACCAATATTATAGTGTCACCTACCTATTAGGCCCCTTCAATTTTCAAAAGGAAATAAGGTTTGGATAGGGAAAACAATCTTTCATGTGTTCATAAAAAAAGATGCTACTTTAATAAAATTTTCTGGATCTTGTCTGTTATATATTCATATTCAATTACTTTAATGAACTACCTTCAACCAAATGTGCCCCTTAAAATTTCCACCAATGAATACCCCAACTGCTACCCAGGATGGATATTCATCCATGAAATCAACTTCAACACCAACTCAGCGTCTTTATTGCTGGGTTTTGAACTCATTTGTCAAAGAGTACTTTCAAAATGGTATGTTCCTGACCTTGGAGGCTACCCAACAATCCCTACATCTTAACTAGCACCACCAATAGTCCGTCCAGTGATGACCAATGGTCAAAAAGTAGATAGCTCCGAAAACTGTCTTCAAACATTTTGGTAGTTTATCCCCAGTATTTAATAACCAATCCATCCCATATTTTTGGGAGGTGGTTTTGGAGGCCACCTATGGCATCGTACCGAAGACACATGGGTCCTTATCAAGGGATCCAATAAGAAATATCTATCATGAACACCACATGATAGTGAACCCTCAACATGATGAGTGGGTCACCTTCAGCTATCTGGCCTAGGTTCTTGAAACCTGGGAACAGAAGATAGACCACTGGGGATGACCACCATCCAACAAAGAGAATAGGTTGACACCTTTTCTACCTCTAGAGAAATCCACCAATGCAATTTTGTGTCAAATAGTGAGAGAGGACATACACCAGTCCTCCTTCATTCAGCCAGCCAGTAGACTCGCTTGGCAATATTTAAAGAATCCTGTCAACCAAATATAGTGGAAACCTGCAATTAGGAACATAAACGTACCTGTAATCATCAATCCTACCAATATACTCATCTGGAAGCACTCAATGAAGTCTATCGACTCTGTTTGATGGAAAATAGAGAGTAAGAAAACACACTTGCCAAAATTTATTAGGCCTTCCATCAGCCTCATCTAGAAGAACACAAATAATTTAGTCTGAAAGACCCCATTATAAGCAGATGGAAGACTCAACTCTCTACCCATGATTACTTTCAGTTTCCACTGATAAGAAAGGGAGTACTGGAGCAAAAATATACACCTACTCTAGATGTGTAATAGACTTATATCGTTGTTCTAGTCATTGAAGTCACCAAACATATATTGGAAATGGTAAAAGGGAATTCAAAAATTCTTACCCACATCCTAAAAAGTTTATAGGATATCATCATAATGAAAAAAATAGTGCATGATGGACAAAAACATAACTCTATCCCCACAAATGGGTTGGCTCATCATCATAACATCCCAGAGAAAACACATACCTTTACTCTTGTCCATGAGGGTCATGGGGAAACTCCCCCATATTATACGAACAATAGGATTGGGAACATAAACTCACTCTAATTAGAGATAATCATCCCATTCCAATAGCCACTCCAAGGAAGGCACACACACCTACCCATGATGACCACTTCTCACAGCAAGTGGACCCAAATTCTTGTAATAATATTCCCATGAAAAAGTCTCATTAAGAATGGTTAGATAATTAGGAGGTAATCTATAGACTTGATTTTCTTGACACTGAAGTTATTTAATACCTCAGACATTTATCTATCATAGCTCAAGATCCAAACCTACCATTACCAAATTATGGGAGAAGTATTAGTAATTATGAAGGTACTAATCAGACACTTCACCTTGAATGATTTATTTATGGAAACAATTTGGTCGATCTCTAGAGCCTATCTCTTTATGAGATCCATGAAAATCCTCCATGTGGACAACATACAAAGGATAAAGAGGGTATTCCCTTTTTAGTAATCCACCATGATAGTCCTCCCCATGAAGGCGATCACTGTGAAAGTTCTCTCCATTGTTGCGATTCCAATTGTCAAAATAATTCCCCAATTGACAATGTAGTGACCAAAAAGTCCACTTATTGTGAGGCGCTTGAAAATAATGGTTAGTCATGTTTGATTCCTTATCATTGGTATGTAGAATAATTTCACAACTATAAGACATATTAAGGTGAAAATCATTCTCTGAACCTCCCATGGGTCATTTTCCTTCCAATATAGAAGAGGAAATCACATCCAATCCCATTGTTTGTGGTAAAAAACCAGGAAGCATCCCCACTTCTTGGACCAGGTTAATTAACCTATTGTGAAAGATGAAGAATAACTTCTAAACATGAAGAAAAAATTGGATAAATATGACATACCAATCATGTTATGGCCTTTAGACAACTCTCAATATATCATGTTATAGGTGTTGGTGGAAGATTGTATGCATGATATCCACATCAACATATGGAAAACTATTCGTCAACTAAACGAAAATGTATTACCTATGATGAGTATCAAACTCACATCAAGGTACTATATGGGTTACATTGCCAAACTGACTTGGTATTTGATATGGATTCCTGACTTCCAAAGATCGAGAAACAACAAGGATCCCTTCAAAATGCATGCCTTGATGCATTAATGTGGTTGTAAAATTTGATTACAGATACACCATATGGGTTTCACATACAAGAACAGGGTGTTCATGGATCATTGCATTTCACTCTGCTCTCAAGCCAAAATATCCCACTAGAGGTGGTATCATTCAATGTCATTACCCCAAGCCGGAAACAAGAAACATAATCTGGTCATGATCGAAGATACGATTGACAAGAACATGCCTCGACTAACTCTCAATGATGTCTGGGAAAAATAGAGTATGATGTTGAGATAATTTTACATCAAGCATTTGAAAAAATTGAGCAATCATATCTCTTAGAGGATGTCTGCCGTCAGATTGAGAAAATGTCATAAATAGCTCAACAGTCTTATGAAATAGGTGATTTAAGTGAGTGGTAAATAATAAACCCTAGCAACATATAGACTAGAATCCATAAAATAAGAAGATAAAATATGGTAATATCAACCACAAAATTTCAAGAACAACCCTAGCCCATAGGGATAGGTTATTTTTTAACCCAACCGTTAGGATCATCCAACCAAGCTTGAAGGGTTGTGAGTGTTGAATAGGAATATCCCCAACCCTCAGTGTGGGGGGATTTTTCACCTCAAAAATACCTTCCTTAATGGGAATTAGTCTCTCTCGATTAGGGAAGATACTATAGAGTGAATACTATCAATTTTTCTCATCCTATGATCTGGTGCAATCACTTAGAAAGTGCATTACTGAACTCTTTGGGAATTCCCATCAGGTCACTATCCATCAAATAGTTCTTGGGGAACCCACAAAGAAGAGGACAATGCCTCATGGAGGGAAAAAAGAATAATATCTTACAGAGATTCCAACAAGATTTCTACAATTCACTATGCATATATGAATTCCATCAATGACACCATTGAAGAACAAATAGAACGTCAGACTAATTCATAGGATTCTAAAGATGAAGTTCTTTTTCATGAGATGGTCCACACCAAAATGAATATTGAAGGTGTGCATAACTGAAACCAGAGGTTCATCCAAAATTTGGGTATCCCCTTAAATATTCCACCTCTACCTTATTGAAAGAAACTTAATAAGGGAAATGGTAAGGGTCATACCATGTATTATCTTCCACCTTGATAAGGACAACCCCTTTCTCTAGAGGAAGTATTTTCTCAGTAAGATGAGATAATGGGAGAGTTGATAAGACTCAGTGCATAGTTACTCTGATGAAATATTCCTGCTAGAAATCCTCCGCAAGCATACCCTCAACTTGAACTTCTATTTGGCACACCTCAACAAAGATTATTTTCTGTAACTACTAAAGTAGACTGGGAATGTCCCCTCAATGTGGGACATCAACCAACAATATATTTAAATCCCACAATTGCAGATCATGAATTCCCTCCACTGCGTACATAACCAAAACATGGTCAGGAACATCCTTACCGGCCTTACCCTATTGGTTACCCATGGTAGATACTAGTGGTTCCACAACCCATGGTCCTTCCAGTTTTCATGCATGTTCAGGCTCCATCCACCACAACTATTCACGTCCCAACTCAAATATACATTCCTCTAATTCTTATGAAGAACATTGTGTCATTTACAAATAAATTAAAATCTATGAAAGGAAGAAGTGCACCAGTACAACCAGAAAAGAAGTTTTATCTAAAATGGTGGATCCTACCCCTCCTCTGTTAAAAATTTTCAATACTATATTTTTGATTTTCAATGGCTAGTGAGCTCCGGAGTAGCACTTGATGCATTTCATCTCTCCCTGTGATCCATTGATGGGGACTGATGAGAATTAAGAAGTAGTGAAACTTATATGCTTCATTCAATCATTACAAGGGCCGTCCTTTGTATGATATAACAGTTTGCAATATTGATTGATCATAGGATGGGAAGATCTCTATCAGAAGATCCTATTCCAGATTATCTTAATGATACAAAAGAAAACAATCATTGATCTCACAAACTAAAAAAATGGAGAATGAAATGGTTTCAAACATCATTTCTTGGTGGAAAGGATTGCATTACTCCTTGAACCTACTACTACCTCAAGAAGAGTTATTGACTATCTGTGTAGAAAATATCTGTGATGAGTTGCACACACCATTGATCCCTATGAAATACACTGAAGGGTTTTGGGATTTGTCTATAATATCTCAACAATTGAAAAAATCCATCACATAGACCAAATCCAACTCATGAGTAATACCATGAGATCACGGAAGGAGAACAAGAAAGGTAGAGGACATTACACTTCCACTTAAGTAGGCCCATGTAACCAATCATACCTCAAATTACACATCATACCATAGGGATACACCTCCTGATAATCAACAGAAATGACTGCCTCATCAAGATGATCAAGGATATTAGAGGTTGAAATAGTTCAAGGAGTTTAAAAACAAGGTCTATTCCTTTCGGAATGATCATGTCCATAACTACATCATCTAATATTTGGAAAACAACTTAGACCATTTTTCAAATCCCTAGAATCCAAAAAAAGAAGTTGAACAAGATTTACCAAAATATTTTCCATTCCATCAAATGTTGGGGAATCATATCCATGAGTATTTTTTTCAAGGTACTCCTACAAAAATGTTGGATTTTGGGAAAGTGAAACTGAAAATTTTCCAACCCAGGTACAATAATTTTATGTTATTGATTTGGAGGAGGAAGGAGAGTGGAAATAAGTTAAAAGAAAGAGTGAACATAAGTTCGGTGACTGGATGGTCAAAAAAAACGTCACCTGAACTCATTCCATTATAAGAACATAGTTGAAATAATAGACTACGCCTCCTATCACTTCTGCTATAATAAAGCAATATTTATCAAAATCTCAGTCCTCTAAAAGACAATATTTAAATAAGAGAGATGGCTATAAGGATAAGGAGAAAGAAGAATAAGATGATATCATGCCATCAAGGACAAATTTTTCATTTACCTAAGAAGATTTCATGCCGACCATCTCAAAAGCATGGGAACTACCCCTCCAAATGGTAAAATAAGAGTCAACCCCCAGGAAGAATCTTCATTAGATGAGGAGTTGATCTTTGGTTTTGTTAATGTTATTCACTTAACAGATCCCTACTCAAATTATGATTCTGATTCAGGACCTAATTTCTCTACAATTTATTGGAGAAATGGAGGAAGAGTTTGTTAGGGTCGAGGATATAGGGGAATAAATTGTTGTGCTAGGTGTCACCACTTCAACCAAACCCATACTCGACCCATTTATGCAGCCATAACTTGTGGGAAATATCTATATGTAGTTTAGTAGGAGAATAGGAGTCCTTCCTATGCACATAATGGGGTGTTCCATAACATGAATATCTTGTAAGATTAGTTAGAGGATGAAAAATTACCTCCTCAGTAAGTAGAAAGACCTATCCAGCCTAATCCAGAAATAAGAAGAGCACTTCTAGTTACTTCCCCAAGAGATGGTCCATCCACATCAATAACCACGTCTCATAAGGTTCCTTAAAAATATAATATTCATTTCACAAAACATAGACCTTTATACCAAAATTATGATGTTTTGAAGCTATTATCCCAAGTCTTGGATAAGTTATCAATCATGGATGCTCTGAGTCTGTCAAAAGACCTCTAGGAAACACTCATTGAGGCATTTTCAAGGACTAATGAATTTGAAGTTGAGGTCTCTACTGATAAAGTATATCGCGAAAAGAATGATCCTGTAGAATTCCATGCAGTCATTTCCTTCACTGACCAGGATGAGGATGTTGTCATACAAGGAAATGTAAAACCCTTGGATATATCTTATAGGCTAAACGATATTGATATCCGAGAATCCTTCATTGAAAATGGATTATGAGTCAACCTCATCCCAGTTTGGACACTTCTTCAACTGGGTCCTAATGAATCTCACATGTCTCCCTCCACTCTAATGTTATAGGGTTATGAAAAAAATGATCAAGATACTCTCAGTGAGGTCACACTCAGAACTCAGTTTGAAGATCTTGTGTCTAACTCAAGGTTCATGGTGGTCTCAGAAGACATGAGTTTCAAAGTTCTTATGGGAAGACCTTGGCTACATCAGCATATGGACATTCCTTCTTCATACCACCAATATCTCAAATATTCTATCAATGGTCAAATTGGGACATTGTATGGTGAAAAGGTCCCATTAAAATCCTACGAACCACAATATATTGATACAAGGTTCTATCATAATGAAGGGAGGCAATCAATGGATAATGATGTCTACTGAATCAAAGCCCCAAATGGATTGGATATGATCTCAGCTAACCCTTTCAAGAAACTCAGTATAGATTATGTGATTCCAATTAATCAAATTTTGAGGGTGGGATATTATTCACAAATTCATTTTGCAGACTCCGTAATTTCAATCATAAAAGTTGAGCCTAATGGAACTAAAGAAGTTATCAACCCTCCAAATGATAACAAAAGATTTAATGAAAATGTTTTCATTCCATTCCTTATGCTGCAAAAAAATCTTGGTTCTACCAGGTGAATGTGAAGATACCATCATGACTATAGGATAAAGTGAAGACACACTTTCTCAATCCCTTGTCTCCCCTTCAAGACTCCAAAAGACTGCATGCTAGAAAGTGATCCCAAAATGATTACCTCATCCTACAGATGTCCAAATGGTGACTCCCCTCTTCCCTATGAGGAACTTATTTTATCATTTCCTCCCAAGGAAGAAGCATAAACAATGAATCATGAGGACGAGGGAGATAAAGAGGAGGAAAATAAGATAACAATGATGCCCCTCGAGCATTTGAGGAAGGTGTGTCCTCCACCGTGAAGGCCTCCTAAAGATGATTTCCCAGTTCCAATCAAAGAACTATTGGTTGATGTAATAGCCAATTATCAATCCCTCTCGTTCATGGATGGATATTATGGGTAAAATAAAATCTAGATAACCCTATAAGATTAAGAATCCATAGCCTTCAGAGCACCTCAAGGCATATTCTACCATCGGGTAATGCCCTTTGGCTTGCATAATGCTAGTGCCACATACAAACATGCTATGCATCACATATTCAAACCCTTCTTGGGGAATTTTGTTGAATTCTACATTGATGATCTATTGGTCAAATCCCAGAAAATTTTAGATCACCTGGATGACTTAGATTCTATCTTCATCAAGCTTAGGTATCATAATATGAAGATGAACCCCTTGAAATTTGGTTTTGGGGTAACCTTGGGAAAATTTCTTTGCTTTGTTATACACCATCATGGCATCAAATTTTATCCTGAAAATACTAAATATATCCTTGGAATGTCACCTTCATGAAACTTGAAAGAATTGAGAGGACTTCATGGAAACTTGGCCTACATTCGGTGCTTCATAGCCAACCTTGTAGGCAAGTGTTTACCCTTCACCTTATTGATGAAGAAGGGGGTAACTTATTAGTGGAATAATGAATGTCAAGAATAATTTTATTCCCTTAGGAAATACTTATTGAGACTATCAGTATTGAGGCCACATGTTTAGGGGAATCTTCTCATTCTATACATGGAATCATTAGAGCGATCACTAAGAGATTTCCTCATGTTAAAGAATGATAATGGGAATGAATAAAACATTTAATATCCCAATAAAACCATGCTAGATGCAGACACTCGATATTCAGATATTGATAAGAGATGCGTGGTGTTAATATTTTATATTCAAAAGTTGAGGCACAACCTATAGCACCCTGATATCCACTTGTTTTCTCGCAATAACCCACTCAGATTTATCCTCATTCGTTCTATGCTAATAGGGAACCTAACACGATGGGCAGTTATCCTTCTACATTTTAATATATAGTATGTTCCAAAAATTGTAGTGAAAGTCCAAGCCTTGCCAGGCTTCCTCGTTGAGATCCACACAAGGAAGAGTTTCCATTAAATAATAAACTACTCGATAAAAAAATATTCCATATTCAGGAAAACCCTCAAACATGAGAATGTATTTTGACATTGCTTCCATGAGTCTAATGGGGAAGAGAATAGAAGAACCCAAGTTCAAAAAAGTAGGGTTAGTAATTGTGTTTATCTCCCCAGATAAGGTAGTGTTTCCTTACTCCTTGTTATCAGAAGGTGGTACTAAAAATGAGGCAGAATATCAATCTCTCATTGTAGGATTGAAATTAGCACTCCAAGTACTGAAAAACCACTTAGAGGTGAAGGGTGTTTCAGAATTGATAATCAAGCAGATCAATGATGATAATTCCATCATAAAAGAAAATATAATTCTCATACAGGATTATGTATCAGGCTTAATGTTATAATTACCCTCCTATCCAACATTTACTCACATCCCGTGATCATAGAATGCTTAGGCAGATGCACTTGAAAATGCTGCTATAGCTTTGGAAGATCCAAATTGCGATAAAATAGTCATCATTATTTCCCATCATCGAATGGTTTCACCATTTGTTTGTATCAAATCAGATGAGAGAAATTAAATAAATCCCATCCCTAATCCATATGTACCTACTACGGGATGGACGACACCCATATTGGAATATCTCCAAGATGGAGTACTTCTATTAGATAGGGTTGGAAGAGAGAAGATATAGAGAAGAGTGGATATTATAACTCTTTATTATGGACCAAATAACTTGAAATTTCTATACATTTGAGGCTTTGATGGAGTACTTCTCTGAAGTTTTTGATAGAGAAGATATTGCAGCTGTTATGGAAGAACTACATGCAGAAGACTGTGGTGCCCACTAATCAGGGTATAATATTTATGATAAAATCTAAAGGCTCAGATACTTCTGACCTCAGATGGTATAAGATTTCATATAATTCACTAAGAAGTTTCATCCCTACCAAGTGAATTCTAATTCCATCCATCAACCACTAGAGTTTCTATATAAATCTAAATACTCCTAGCCATTTTCCCTATAGGTAATGGATGTTGTTGGACTATATCCTCCATCTACGACTAAGTAGTTTAAGTATATCCTTATTGCTACCAAATTTTTCTCCTAATGGGATGAGGAAATACCTTTCAAATAAGTTGGATCCAAAACCAGTGTTAGATTTATCAAAGCTAACATCATTACCAGATTTGGTGTCCTTTACACAATTTTGACGGACAATGGAACAAATTTCTATTCTGTTGAGGTAGAGAATCTATTGTTGGAACCGGGTGTGCAGCGGAAGCCCCAAATAGGTGAGTTTTAAAAAATTTCCACTGACGATTGACATAAACTTGTCGACATCATTGAAGAGTATCCCGATTAAATACGAGGATCTTGCTTAAAGGGTTTTAAGCAAAAAAATAAATTGTAAAGATACCTGGTTTAATTATGAAGCTGCACACGACATCTGATTGTCATTGGAAATCTCTGCTCAAAGAATCCAAATTCAAATTACTCTATATCAACCACACACACTTCAAGGAATCTGTGTGAGTGTCGTTCATCATAATCCGGGTGCTAGCGCAGAATTGTGACGACGCCTTCGACTCCCCAACGATCACCGAATCGCTTCACTTGCGATGCATGAGAGAGATCTCTATCCGAGCTCCTTGGATCCAGATCCTATCTCTCTAAATTATGGGAGAGAAGAGAAGAGAGAGACGCTCCATGAATAGTCCTTGGAAAAATCCCCTCATCTTCTATTTATAGTGGTTAGTTAAAATACCCGGTATCGCCTTACCAACCCCGAATACTTAACGCACTATCAACGAAATTTTATGACTACTAATCTAAGTCATAAATATTATTATCATTAACTTGTAATATATTAAAATATATTATACAATAATAATCGAGTCATTAACTTGAGTCGCCACTCCCATAAATATTAATTGAACCTTGAGTAATTTAATATTCGTCTATTAATATTTTTCATGTATTTACTTAAAAACTCGTAAATACATTTAATAAATAAATTCAATATTCATTATTCTAAACTCGAATAATATGAATTCATTTATTGCATTGTTGATCATTTAAACTTTTGAAAATTCCCAGACCCCTGTGGTGGGACCCACCATGTCCAAAACTCATATTCAACTGAATAAGTCAGATTCTTGAATATGCTATTGTGTGTGAACCTCTTAGCCCTTATCTCGATAGTAGTGAATAATATTCACAGACCAAGAGCAGGATCAAGAAACCCATCATAGCCCCTGAATAGATAAGGATTGTCACAGCAGCGACAACTAACCTATGAACACATACTGTGTAATATAATCACTTTGTCAGTAATATCTCATAAAGTAGAACACACTCTCGTGTCAACGCCATTTTCTTGCTTTATTGTTTGTTGATGTAACTAGACATATTTACCCTTGTTAACCATGGTCATGGTCTTTTAATGGCACTTCCATCCATATCAACATGTCTTGAGATATATTACTTCCATAACCCGGATTCGACAAATCCTTTCTTGACCATTAAACAAATTCCATGTCATCAACGATGCACCTAGCACAAACTACCTCGCCACAAATTCATCGCTATGGTTTTCTTCTTGCATCAAAGTACATAATCAATAGACATGCGTTAGTAATGATCTCAAGTAAGGAGACCATTACACATGATCATAGATAAGAACATCCAATGACCCCTGAAACATGTGGTGTTCCTATTGGTGGGTCAGTCCTCATGATCTCACTACTTGAGATCACCTAGTGAGAACATCATGAAAAGAACTCTCAATGATTATGATCCCCCTACACTTGATAGTCAAACATCTACTATTTCCAATTAGTAAGATGTATCTAGAGTGTAAAACATATATTTAATATTAATGTCATAGTATCTAGAGTTTCTCATTATAGCCTGGGAACTGCTACAACCTTTCGATACGACAATTAATATTTGGACATTACCATTTCAATAGTGGATGCAGAATAGTATACACTATAATAGTAAGATAACATCATGCATAACTAACTGTATACACAATATGGTAATCAAAAGCACTGAATAGTTGGGTATAGGGAACCCACTATTTCAACAGATACATCATGAATATAGTATCAAATCCAATCATTCATCTCACTATCATGAATCATCCAATGGATATATATAGGCTTTTAATAAGACTCTAAAAAACATACTCCAGAAGATGGTGGATAAATATAAGAAGTCATGACATGAAAATATCTTTTATACCTTATAGGCTTACCAGAATACTACCTGTACTACTATGCATGCAACCCCATAATTTTTGGTGTACATAACAGAAGCAATCTTAGGAATTTAGTTTCAGTTTTCATATCTCCTTATTTCCATTTTTGACCAGCTATCCAGAGATGAGAAATCCCATAAATGACTGGATGATTTAGAGAAACTTGACAAAAAGAGATTGCATACCTTGCATTATTTGGAGGTATATCATAACCGAAGAGAAAGATTATTTAAAAATAACTTCCATCTTCATTAATTCCTCTAAGGAGAATTGGTATTGGTCATTAGGACTCTAATGGTACCAGGAAAGAATCATCCTAATCTTAAGCCAAAGTAGGAGGGACCTTACTTCATACAAAAGTTCCACTTTAATGGAGCTGATTCCTCGATATTGATGGATGGAGAAGTCATCACTACTCCGAACAATGAAAAGTTTCTGAATAAGTACTTTTTGTAATCACGCAAATTTCATCTTAGTTGTGGGATGTTAAAATGCATAGGTACATTTACATCCATATTGCACAATGTTAAACTGTTTCGTATCATCATCTTTGTCGCATGACAATAAACTACACGACATGAGGTCCTAGCGGTATGATGTTAAACGGTATAACACCATTTGTACACACCACATGACATTAAAATGTATGGTTAAAATATACCTTATTTGATGTTAAGAAATCCACAAGATGTCGTGAGTAGGAATTCTTTGAAGTCCCTCCAAAGACTAGTATATTTCATGTGTAAACCTCACTCACATCATTGACACTCTCCAATGGAACTTGAGCCCCATTCCTCCCTATGTTTGGATCAAACCTTCATGGGGAATAACTTTATCAAGAACTACATGTGTCTTGATTCTTACCCCAACATGATATACAATGAAACTTGGGTCGTATCCCCTGGTCCAGCTGCATTTTTTCTTTCATTTTAGGTGACCCACATCCTCACTACATGACGATAAACTGAACGGTTAACCAAGAACTACATGTGTCTTGATTCTCATTCCAATGAGATATATTGTGATGCCCAAATCCCCAATCTTAGGCCCAGCCGCAACTATAAAGAAACAATTTCCCTTTTCCCATTGTATGAACCAAATCTATAATCGGAACTCCTCCAGAACATATGGCTTGATTATCATACCAATTTGTGTCTTGATCCCAACCATTATTTTAGAAAATATCTAAAAAATATTTCAATCTTGTTACTCACATAAAACCTCAATTGGTGTGGGGAACCATCTTCAATAACTACATGTGGCTTGATTCTCATCCTATTGAGATACTTAGTGATGACCAGATCTCAAATCCTGGGTCTAGACATGATTTAAAAAAAAATTCCCCCACTCTCTGTGTATGGATTAGACTTGCATGGGGAACTTTATCAAAAACTATGTGTGTCTTGATTATTTCCCCAAAAGGATACATAGTGATGCCCATATATCCTATCATAGGTATAACAACTATTTTTTAAAAAAGTACCTTCACCCCCTATGTGCATGAATCACACCTATATAGGGAGCATTTCCAAGACATGAGGCCCAACACCTCAATTGAGGAAATTTATAGAATTTATGAAAGAAGGTTTCAAGTTGAGGCCACTGAGGAGCAGGAAGCGTGGATCGACAAGGAAGATAGAATAATTGCTCGGGGTTTCAATCAAGGGAAAATATCTTTGGAAGAATTCATTCAGACAATGGACAGGATGATCTCTCATCTCGAAGAACTTCTTAGGGAGGATCCAAACACATAGGTTAGCACTTTGCAATGGGAATTATATAGATTGGTTGATTCAAATAAACTCAGTCTGGTGTTTAATAATTTTGTGAGCTCCTTTAGCACGTAGTGGTTGTGGTTTTGCGAACGATGGTTTCCCCCGTGTCCTTAAAGTGGATGTTTTAAAAAAAATATTTGGGAGATAGTGATGTCTATATCTCCAATCCTAGGTCCATCCATGTTTTTGGATATGAAAATACACCTTCCATTTCCATGTGTGTCAACCAAATCTGCAGAGGGAACCTTTCCAATACTTATGCCTTGATTCTCATTATAATTAGATGTTGGGTGATACCTTGATTTCATGGTTCAGGACCAACCATTAGTATGGAATTTATTAAAGGACACATTACCCACATTAATGTTTGATTGGTCTGGGTAACAACCTTAAAGAACTACATGTGTCTTTATTCTCATCCCATTGTGATATGTAGTGATGCCCAGATCTCCAATCCTGGGTCTGGGCGTGATTAAATCATAAAGTCACTTTACTTTTTGTGCATGAATCAAATCTACATAGGTAGTCTATCAAGGACCATGTGAGACTTTATTATTATCCCAATGAGATACATAGTTATGATCGAGTCCTACACCTTGGCTCAACCACAATGTTCTCATTATTTTACTTCAGTTTATCTTATCCTTACCACATGATGTTAAGCTACAAGTAATATCAAGAACTATGTGTGGATTGATTCTCATCCATATGAGACACTCAGTGACTCCCGTATCTTCAATCCTAGTCCCAGCTACAAAAAAACCTAGAAAAGGCCCCTACTCTCCCGCGTATGAGTTATATTTACTTTGGGAGATCTAGTACGAGATCTCACTTTACTCATGAACGCATACCTTTTAGAATTATGTTTGGAATGATTCTTGATATGAAGAGATACATAGTGACACTTTGGCTCTACACCCTACACCATCCACAATATTCTTTTTTTACATTGGAATCAACAAATTACTTTCTGTAAGACATTAAAATGCATGACCAATGTCCCCACCACATGAATTCAAACAACATGGTAACTCTAGAAATACGTATATCTAGATTCTCATCCCATTGAGATTTGTAGTGAATCCCAAGCCTTAATACCTATCCCCAACCATGAGGTAAAATAAAATTCCTCCTCTACTATATATAAGAGTTGGTGTCCTAGAACCAACTAGTTGTAATTAGATTACATGAATATTTAATGTATTTAAATATTAAACATTTTATTACATATTGTTCATTATTCTGTATGACTATGATGTAATAATGTCCTATAATATTTGTTGTATTGACAAGGTCATGGAAGTTCCCTGCTATGATGAGAACCTTGAAATGATATAACAATATTCTAAAATATACGTATATAGTTGGATGACATACTATTAAGGGACACATATCATGCAGAACATCAGGTGTGAGTACTCGTAAGCAGATGAGACTTCCTCTCATGAAGTTCTCACTTGGTAATCTCCAAGATAAGAGATTATGGGAATAGACCCGCCAATAGGAATTCTGCATGTTTTGATGTCATCAGAAATTTCTATCTGCATGCATGTGTAATGATCCTTAGAATTTAATATTATCATTAATTCGTGTCATGACTTTCACACTTTGATTTACTGGAAAAACCCTTCATGCAGATAGTTGGTGGGAAGTAGGGTACGTTGGGAGCGTCATGAGTGGAATGATATTAATGGATAATTTGAGGAATGATTTGTCCCTTCCATTTATGAAAGATGATGTATCATCCCTTTTATTGAAATAAAACTGTCACACAAAATTCCTTGTCCATGGTGTAATGATGATTTTATTTTAGGTAGTCAAAGAATGATGTATCAAGTATAAAGGTTGATGACACTATCATGAAACCTACTTGATGAGATATTGAGAAAAAGGGATTATATTACACAGTGAGCATTTGTATGTGGATGACGTTGTTTCAACATTACATTCTTTCTCTTGGGTTCCTTGACCCATTGCTATATAGTACTCTTGGACTTTAGGAAAGCCCACCTAATGCCAATAAGAAAGAATCATAGAGTCACACACAAAGTATTTTTTGTGGTCTCATTTAAATTCTATTTAAATTTAAATAATGAAAGAAATATTATTCTCAAGACCATGAAATAATTTTATTCAAGTTAAGATGATTTCATAAATCAAATCAAATATATTTATTTATTTTGTTGAACATTTATTAAATATTTATTTACTAGTTTGTAAATAAAATATTTATTTAAGAGAATAAATTATTTATTTATTTATTCAGGTGTTCAATAAATGGAAGTGTAGTTTGAGCAGACCATGGCTGGTCTGGTATATTTTCAACGTGATAAATAATTATTAGTTGGCACAAGTTAAAATAATAATAACGTTGCTATTATTTTTTGACATGGAATTTTATTCATAATTCCCTTTTGCACAAGTTGGTACACCATAAATAATGATGCAATATTATTATTATGAGCATGGGTTTTCTCTAAGTTCATGAATGTATTTAATTGAAGTTGTTTAATTAAATATTGTAACTAAAGTTCCATACATAGAAAAAAACAAGTACGTCTATTGTTCCATATTGAACACACTACACGCTTGGTGAATTGAGAATTATTGAGCTATACAATTTCTCTCTCAAATACTTTTCCCTAACCTCTCAAGAACAAGATACATTATTCAAGTCCAAAGAACAAGTGATCAAGAACTAATGACACAAGACACTCGCATCACTGCGCTAGCACTCGGAGAATGAGTGGAATTGATCCGAGGCCATCAAGGTATGTGTGGATCACCGCTAGATTGATTCTAGTTTGGATCCTCGCAAGTGAAACAAGATAATCTGGAAGTGTCATTCTGAATGATCAACATCATCAACAAATAAAATACCGAAGATCCAGGTATTATTTTCTTTATGAAATTAATTAAATTAATTATAAACATTACGGGAAAGATCCACTCTAAAGGTTTTGGGCCTCTTTCTTATTTATCTGAATCATTGATTCTATTCCATGGAGACTGGAGTTAATCATCGTATTGATCCCGGAATAATCATTGATCATGGTAAAAATTAATGTTGGGTGCCAGCCCAACCATGATTCTGCTACACCAAGAACCTAAAAGTGGTATCATAGGGGTTACATCATAGTTTATAATTATTTAAATGTTTTTTTGATGATTTACGCATTTAATAATTTAGTTGTTTCAATTCAAGTTAATCGTTCTTCAAATCTGAATCTCAAGATTTTTTCCTCCTCTTTCATTTCTCATTCACCTTATAGAAATGATGTTTTCATTTAATTTTGATTAAAATAAAATAGTGGATCTCATCCAGAGGTGCCAAATCTTGAGGACCATACAACACTAGATCACAAGACATGTATTTGGTAGTACACGTCGTGTAGTCAAGATTCAATGCATCAGATCGGTTCACCAAACCAAGCCATGTGTTTGAGTCTTTCTAAGTCTTAAATGACTCCATGTGTTGACTAGGAATAGGTGGCACATGGTTTCTGGATTACACACTATGTAGTCCACTAGACATGGAGTGTAGTACCTTCAGGTTAGGGTTGGACCGTGTACCCCATACACAGCTTGCCCGACTGGAAACCGTGTAACGCAGATTCTATATGGCATGTGGCCCACTGAACACACTGTGTACTCTGATGATTTTAGAAGGACATCTACACACCATGTCTTCGGGCGTTTACTTTGTATGGATGGTGAACGATAGTACACGCCATGTTGTCAGAACTACACACCGTGTACTCATCCAAATTACACAGATTTATTAAAATTTATTAATATATTATACAAACACTTGAGATGTGTACCATAGTGTGATCATAATGCTGATTTACAACTCGTGATAGGTGTTTTATATATATGTTTTTAATTTATCATCTGTGTAATGTTCATCTCTACTCATTGGGTAGTTATGAACATGAAATTCAACAGGTTTCGTCCAAGGTAAAAGTTACGTACAAAGATAAATTTAAATGAATTTATTTGTTTAAAATTATGATGGAAGATAATCTCAAGGAAATTTATAAAAGAGTTTAAGATAAAAGTATTGATCAATTAAAAATGATAATTAATTGATTCGAGCATGATTTATCTTAAATAAGAAAGATTAAAGAATTAAATTCTAGTTTTATTTATGTGTAAATATCATTGCATTAATGTATGATCATGATCTAGACAAAGACCTTTTTATGTGGATGGTTTCTTTTAATATATTTATTTAAATTTAATTTTTTGGTGTGCGAGCCTTCTCTTCACTAATATATAGGGTATGTGTGCCCAATGTTTCTTTTATGTAAAACCCATTTTTTACCCCTCACATACATGTGCATTTTAAAAAAGTCATATCTAATGGATAGAACTCCCATGTTAGTGGAGGCGGTTTAAGCTAGAGACGAGATGAAACCAATCCTAAGAGATATAGAGGTGGATAAGTGGAAAGCTGTAAACAAGAACCCAAAAGGTTCAAGATGTTTCTCCCCTAGGCCAGGGTTATTTTATCAACCGTTCGATAAAATAACCATTAGAAAAGCTCATGATCATGACCTTTATTTTATTTATGTCAGTTTCATGGTTTATCATTATGGATGTGTTGTCGCAATCACATAATTAATAAATTAAACTAGCATGCAAGATGGAACTAAAATAAACTAGACTTATGCATAAATATTATCAATACATGGTTAATCACTTAACTAAGTTCGACTTAATATTAAAAAGCCTGTGATAATGATAAAAATAAATTCATGCATAAGAGATAAAAATACCTCAAATAAAATATTAATCCAGATGAAGCCTTCCTTTACATGATTAAGGGAAAAACTCAATAAAATATGTGTTTGACCAACCCTTGTTGAGTCACTTAAATTTATACAGGAAGCACTTATGAAAGGTTTCAGGTTGACTTAACCATATTACATCAAAAGGAGTAGCCCTTGCTAGACATGGTGTAATATTGGAGGAAAGAGTTAAAGAAATCCAAAAGTCATGATTTCAGGATTGTGGAGTCCATTCAAAAGATCAAGGAGCTACAATCCCGCAGTTGGAAAAGACATGAATACCTAAATACCTTCTAATAGCTTGACCAACCCTTGTTGGGGTTATGAGAAAGGGAATATGGATCCTTGCCACTATAATGTCATGAAAACTAGACATTCTGAGTTCAATGGTGAGGTCCATTGGGACTTGATAAGATAGTGAGAGACTTACAATAATTTATTATTTCTTATAAAATTCAATCAAGAAAGAACTAATGATATGCTATTTAAATTGTAGAAAAAAAATGACAAGCTCGTCAACCACACTATCCTTGCGATCAATTCGGGATAAAGACAACATCCTTACTAGCAGTAACATCCAGGAATAGTTTAGATGCCTTCGGGTTAACCTATGCCATGAATGGAAGTCTTATGTGCTAGAGTCAACATTACTTGATCCACCTTCCAAAGAGGCGAGTGATGAGGATTTTCTGGTCAATTAAAAACATATAAACGATGCGGTTGATGTTCAATGTTTGATGCTATCATCAATTTAGAATGATCTCATAAAGTCTCATGAAAACATGGATACTTATGGCATGCTCGAGAACCTATGTGGTCTTTACTAAGAAAGAGAAAAATAAGAAAGGTTTGACATCTCTAAGGCACTCTTTTAGAGTAAGATTGGAGAAGTTTCCCCAACTGGGCCTCATGTAGTCAAGATCATTTTCTACATTGAGCGCCTGGAGGTTCTAGGGTTTAAACTCCCAGAAGTACTGGGCACCAATCTCATTCTCGCTTCACTCCCTCAGATCATCTCTTACTTTGTTGTCAATTTCAACATGAAAAACATTGAGGAGTATATATATGATCTTCTTATCCTCATTCACCAAGTGGAAAATGATATGAAGCGTGAAAATAATTATGTCCTTATGGTGAATAAGAGGAAAGGGAAGGTGAAGAGATTTAAGCACAAAGCTTCTTCACAACCTTCCAAGAAAAGAAAGATCAAAGGGGAGGCAAATGAGTATGAGGCAGTTTGTTTCACATGTGGAAAGAAGGGCCACTAGAAGAAGAACTCCACCCATCCTAATAAGCAAGGGGCAGCTTCAGGAGCATTTTTTATCATATTAAATCTATCTATTTCTAAAAATTGGGTATTCTATACAGCTTTTGGTGCTCACATATGTAACAAAATATCAAAACCAAGTAGATTCCGAAATATTGACTGACAGGAGGTAGATCTACGAGCATCCAATGGAGCCAGACTTTCTATTGTAACTGTCAGGGACTACCACCTCACGTTTCCAACTGGTATGATCTTGGTGTTAAAGGGTTGTTATTATGTGCCTTCTGTTACTAAAAACATTACTTTTGTATCCAGATTAGATATAGATGGATTTGTTTTCAAGTTTGGAAATGAATGTTGATTCTTTTACAAAGATATCATTTGTTTTAGTAGGGAACATTTATACAACGGTCTTTACGTGTTGGGTTAAAAAAACCATGTAATGGCAATTGATAACAAAGATACTTCACAGGACTCATACCACACCCAACTTTGGCATCACCAGCTAGGTCACGTAAATGAGAAACACTTGATAAAGTTATATCAAGATAGATATTTAGATTCTTTTTAACTAAAACCACTTGGCGTATTTCATGAATGTTTACAAGGAAAAATGACCAATTCCCCATTTAGTCGGAAAGGTGAAAGGAATGAAGGACTTTTTTAATTGGATCATACTGATGTGTGTGGACCATTTCCAGTTGAAGCAAGGGGAGGGTAATCATACTTCATAACTTTTATTGAGGATTTTAGTAGATATGGATATATCTACTTAATGAGTTATAAGTCAGATTATTTTGATAAGTTAAAAGAATACAAGAATGAATTTCTGAACCATCTTGCTAAGAATATTAAGAAACTCCACTCAGACCAGGGTAGATAATATCTTAATCAAGAATTCATTGATTACTTACGGGAGTTTGGGATCCTATCCCAACTCACTCTTCCATACACACCCTAGTGGAATGGTGTGAGAAAAAGGAAGAAGCACACCCTGTTGAACATGGTGAGATCAATGATGATTCATGCGAGTCTTCCATATCCTTTTGGGGATATGCATTACAAAAAACGAAACACATACTAAAACAAGTACCACCTAAACCGTTAAATGTTATTCCATACGATTTCTAGAGTGGAAGAAAATCCATGTTATCGAATTTACATGTGTGGAGTAGCAAAGCGTTTGTTAATTCTTCTTTAGGTAACAAACTTGCACCCCGAGGTACAAAGTGTACCTTTATAGGATTCCCCAAAGAGACAAGGGGATATTACCTATACGACCCCTAAAAAAAGGTTATAGTGGAAATACTTGTCATATTTCTTAAGTGGGAGCACATATACAAAATAGATAGTGGGAGAGAGATAAAATTTGATGAAGTCGAGGCTCAAGGTACACAAGAGATGGTACAAGAATAGATTCCACAAATCCCCATGGAAGAAGAATCTGTTCCAGAGACACAAGTTATGCGTAGGAGTAGAAGAGAGCTTTGAGAACCAGAATGGTGCAGTTTTCTAGTTTCCAAGGATAGTGACTCATTATTAGTTGATAATAATGATCCTCTAACCTAAAAGGAATCTGTAAGTGGCATAGATTTTTCCAAGTGGAAAGAAGCCATGAGTTTTGAAATGGATTCCATGTATCAAAACCCAGTCTATATTTTGGTAGATCCTCCAGTTAATGTAAATCTTGTTGGTTGAAAATGGATATTCAAGAATAAATTGGAATTGGAAGGACAATTAAGTACCTATAAGGCACAACTGGTCGCAAAAGGGTTTAAACAACGTCAAGGAATTGAATACGATGAACCCTTTTCACCAGTTGCAATGCATAAATCTATAATAATTCTACTTTCCATTGCAGCTTACCATGACTATGAGATTTTGAAAATGGATGTCAAAACATCCTTCCTTAATGGGAACCTTCAGGAATAAGTCTACATGGAACAACCTGAAGGGTTTGTGACTCCAAAGGATGACAATAAGGTATGCAAGATTCATAAATCTATTTATTGATTAAAGAAAGTTTCTAGGTCATGGAACATTCATTTTGATGAAGCCATTACGGAATTTGGTTTATCCAGAATGAATGTGAGCCTTGTGTCTACAAAAGGATTAGTGGGAGTGCATTTGTTTTTCTAATAGTATATGTTAATGACATATTACTTATTGGAAATGAGAAACCAGTATTACAGTCTGTTAAGGCATGGTTGAATCAATGCTTCTCCATGAAGGACTTGGGTGAGGTGACATATATTCTTGGGATCAAGATTCATCATGATAGATCCAAGAGATTATTAAGCCTAAGTCAAAGTACATCAATTGATAAGATATTAAAGATATTCTGCATTGAACAATCAAAGAGGGGATTTTTTCCAGTATCACATGGAATTCACCTTTCCAAGAAAATCTGTCCTCAGACACATACGCATCAGCAATTGGGTCAGTCATGTATTCCATGATATGTACTAGGCTGGATTTCACCTATGCATTAAGTGTGGTAGGCAGATATCAAGTTGACACAGGTGACCGCCCTTGGATGGCAGCCATGACTATCCTAAAGTATCTGAGGAATAATAAGGATATTTTCCTGGTATATAGAGGAGACAAGGAACTAGTTATCAGAGGATATGTAGATTCTAGTTTCTAGACTGATCAAGATGACATGAAGTTGCAAATGGGAAACATCTTCACTTTGAATGGAGGTGCAGTAAGCTGGAAGAGCTCAATGAAGAGTGTGGTCACAAATTCTACACTAGAGTCTGAGTATATCACTACTTCTGAGGTAGCTAAAGAACCAGTATAGATGTGAAGCTTCATCTAGGAGTTGGACGTGATACCTAATAGTAAATATCCCATCACACTATACTGCGATAATACTATAGCAGTGGATCTCGCAAAAGATCCAAGGTCACATCAGCAGATGAAGCACATAATTCATAAGTATCATATCTTGAGGGATTATTCTCAAAGAGGTGAAGTTTTAGTGATCATTATTTCCATTTAAGACAATGTGGCAAACCCCTTGACTAAAGCCTTGACTCCATAGAAACATGATCACCATGTGAGGTCTAGCGGACTGAAAGTCGTAGGCAGTTGGCTCTAGTCCAAGTGGGAGTTTGTAAGATTTGGTGTCCTAGAACCAACTGGTTGTAATTTGATTACATGGATATTTAATTTATTTAAATATTAATCGTCTTATTACATAATTCTCATTGTTCTGCATGACTATGATTTAATAATGTCCTAGAGTATTTGTTGTATTGATAAGGTCATGGGAGTTCCCCTCTATGATGAGAACCTTGAAATGCTATAACAATATTCTTAAATATAGTTATATGGTTGGATTAAATACTATGAAGGGACACATAACATGCATACCATCAGGTATGAGTACTCATAAGCGGATGAGACTTCCTCTCATGAAATTCTTTCTTGGTAATCTCCAAGAGACGAGATTACGAGAACAGACCCACCAGTAGGAATTCCACATGTTTTGGTGTCATGGGATATTTCTATCTGCGAGCGTTTGTAATGATCCTTAGACTTTAATATTATCATTAATATGTGTCACGACTCGCACACTTTGATTTTCTAACAAAAACCATCATACATACAGTTGAAGAGAAGTAGAGTACGTCAGGTGCGTCATGAGTGACATGATATTTTTGGATAAGTCGAGGAAGGATTTGTCCCTTCCATTTATGGAAGTTTATATCTCGACCCTTTGATTGAAATATAACCTTCATACAAAATTCCATGGCCATGGTGTAATGAAGAGTTAATTTTAGGTAGTTAAAGAATGACGTATCATGTATAAAGGTTGATGCCTGTTTGATGAGATATTGAGACAAGATGATTATATTACACAGTGAGCATTCTTATGTGGATGTCATTGTTACAACATTACATTCTTTCTGTTGGGTGACTTGACTCATTTCTTGAAAGTACTATTGGAATTTAGCCAATCCCGCCTAATGCCAATGATAAAGATTCCTAGAGGGGCACACACTAAGTGTTTTTGGTGGTCTCAGTTAAATACTATTTGAATTTAATTAATGAAATAAATATTATTATCAAGACCGTGGAATAATTTTATTCAATTTAAGATGATCACATGAAATAAATAAAATATATTTATATTTTTTATTTAACATTTAATAAATATTTATTTACTAGTTTGTAAATGAAATATTTATTTAAGAGAATAAATTATTTATTTATTTATTCGGGTGTTCAATAAATGGAAGTGGAGTTCGAGCATTCCAAAGCCAGTCTGGTAGTAAAATAATTATTTTCAACATGGTAAATAATTATTAGTTGGCATAAGTTAAAATAATAATGACGCTGCTATTATTTTGTGATGTGGAATTTTATTCATAATTCCGCTTTGCGCAAGTTAGAGCACCATAAATAAAGACGCGGTATTATTATTATGAGCATGGGTTTTCTCTAAGTTCATGAACATATTTAATTGCTGTTATGGAATTAAATATTGTAACTGAAGTTCCATGCATATAAATAGACAATTACGTCTATTGTTCCATAACGAACACACCACACACTTAGTGAATTGAGAATTGTTGAGCTAAACAATTTCTATCTCGAATACTATTACCACCCCTCTCAAGAACAAGAGACGTTCTTCAAGGACAATGAACAAGAGATCAAGAATGAATGACACAAGACACTCACTTCGTTGCAATAGAACCCAGAGAATGAGTGACGTCGACCGGAGGACATCAAAACATGTGTGGATCACTGCTAGAGGGATTCTAGTTTGGATCCTTACAAGCGCAATGAGATAATCTGTAAGGGACATTCTGAATGATCAACATCGTCAATGAAGAAATTACCGAAGAGCCAGGTATTCTTTTCTTTATGAAATTAATTAAATTAATTATATACATGATGTGCAAGATCCTCTCTAAAGGTTTTGGGCCTCTTCCTTCTTTATCTAAATCATTGATTCTATTCCTTAGATACTGGTGTTTATCGTCGTATTGATCGCAGAATAATCACTGATCATGGTAAAAATTAAAGTTGGGTGTCGGCCCAACCGTGCTTCCACTGTGCCCGGAACCTACACTATATACAATCAAAAATCTATTCATGATATTTTATTTTGGGTCATCTCCTTAGAGAACCCACCAAGGAAACATGAGATGTACCCCTTATACATATGTGACAAATCTATGAAAGGGAATCCAAATTCAAGGATAATATCATTCCATTGATTTCTTTATACATTGGAAAAAATGAACCTTTTCACATTCTATACTTCTAATCTTGAATACATTAATATCTTCATGACCTTTTGTCAAATTTTGGTGGTGGAATGTATGATACCTGAGAGTTCCTTTACCTAACCATGTAGTACATGCCCTAGTTGTCATTGCATAAATTTCCCCAATAACGGGGTTGTCAGCAAAAAGATTCCACTATTGGGATATGCAGTATGTGCCCTAGTTGGTATTGCATAAAAAATCCCTTATAATGGTGTTTTTCAACATATGGAAACTTTTTTCTCAGGTGAATCATCTCATGTCCCTTTAAGATTTGGATGATAGTAAGATGGAACCCGCAATTTAAAATTAGGGACTATCCTATGCATATTTGTCACATTTTATTTCTCCCAATCTGAAAGTCTCCAAGATCAGGGTTTAAATTTACCCTTATTATATGTTCAAATCATAATAAAATAATCTTGATCAATTTGACCACATACCATCCATTGTTTCTGTAATCTTATGGTCCTAGTTGTATGACCAATAACTGCTTGCACCATACTTCCTTTGCTTGGGTTAGACCTGTGAAGAGCATCCATTTCCCAATTCTTTGGAAATTATGACTTGAAATACCCCTTCCATATTCAAGTAATTTTTCCCAAACAAAACTCTGTGCTTGGGATAATATGAATATCCATAAACATTCATGTATTTTAACGATAGAATGTCATAATTCTTAAGAGCTCCTTTACCCGATTATGCAGTACATACCCCAGTTGTCTTTGCATAAGTATCCCCAATAACTAGCCTATCATCCTATGGATGCCTCAACTTGACCATGTTGTATGTTCCCCTGTTGGCCTTTCATAAAACAACCCTCATAATGGGTTTTTCAACTATTGGTCACTTCATTCTCAGGTGAGAGATCTTATAACGTCATATGCCCTTTTTTCATACCATCCTTCAGATATGGGAATCCACAAATCACAACTTACAATTTTATTCTTCCATACCTGAATATAGTAGCATGTTTATTAGATAGATTACCAAGAATTGTAGAATCATCAAAAATTCGGTCAAAGATAATTTCTTTAAGTTATAGCCCCCATAATTTACTTCCTGTGTGACTTTAAAAAACATAGAATATTGTACTTAAAGCATGAATTTAAATTGCACAATATAATTTCCTTCCTGCATGAATTTAAACTGCACAATATAGTGTCCTTGCTGCATGACTTTAAACTACACAACATAATGTCTTATTTTCATGACATTAAACTACACGATAACTTCATCCTTTGTTAGAAAAGGATCCTTGTCCCCCAAACATTGGTTATCTAAAAAATGTACCCTCTCTCACACATCAAATTCATGTAGGAGTGGTTTTACATTCATGTTCTGTGCCGACATAGATATTACCTTCATATTCATACATCTTAACTTGGAAAAACTACCCCCTGTGGTCTTGAGAAATTTAAATCTCCATAAACATCCTTCACCCAAGAGCAATAGAATGTCAAAATTCATGGTAACTCTATATAATCATGGATTGATATTCCTATGGGAATTATCTAAAAAATTTTGGAACATTCTTAGTGACCAAGGCTTGTTTGGGTTGTCATAACAAAATTCATGGTCAAAGATGTTCGACCTAAAACACTAGCGCATTATTACAACATGCATGACTTTAAACATCCCATAAAAAGAGACACAGTACTCTCTAGTTTGAAAACCCACAATGAGAACTCTTAAAAAAAAGTCAATTCTCATATCGATAGACCTACAATCCATATGGTTTAGGAATAAATGATCAATGAAAAGTTAAAAGACAGATGTTTTGTAGGGTTGTCCATATGACCTTAGTAACAGTCACAATATGATTACTAAACCACTTTGTTTAGGTAAAGGTTAAGGATCCACCATCCATATCATTGTATTATGAGTAGATGATATGAAGATGTAATGATATGGAAATCAGTTTTGACATTATTATTATAGGAGGAAAGTATAGATGGGGTCATATGTGATTGGAAATAACATTCTTTTCATTTATGGTGAAAAATCAGAGGATCATCCACAGAATGGATCCTATATATCATATATTACAAGAGGCATTCAACATAACTCTTTATCTATGGAAAAACCTCATGAGCCCTATCAGCTTCTTGTTGAAGATCAGTCAGTTGATCAGCTTTAATCACATCACCATGACAAAGATCTTCTGTTGCAACTGCAATGCTTGTCGACACTTCTATTTGGGATTCAATAAATGATTGTGTAGTGTGTCAAAGTGTTTTTTCGTTACCTTATAACTAGATTCTATTCATTCCAAATGAATCTAATTATTATTGGGAGATTTTTTCGACCCAATGAAATGTGTTCCATGCACCTTTCTATAGAGTTTAATATGTGAACCTCACTTAGACACCAAATGCTGAGTTTGAGGTTAAAAACATCTTTATGATGGAATAAGAATGATATTGGATTTACATGTGTCGTGAATGACTTACATGAAACACCTACATGGAATTACTCCTTTACCTACGGTCTCATATTTTTATATAAATAGCCCCATGGGGTCTTTATTTTGATAGAAGAGTTTTCCTTACGAAAAATTGCAACTCTTCCCACCCAACCTCAAAATTATTATTTTTTATTATCATACACTTTTAAGGAAAAAAGTGAGAAACCAAAGGTTCAACCACAATAAGAGAACTCTAAGTTATTAAAAATAAAATACATCCCACCAGATTTTATATCCCTAAAAAGATTCCACGAGATGGTGTTTACCTGAGTTTTTGGTTCCTCTGTCAAAACAGCTTTGAACCCTAACGTCAGCTTGTCCCAGGATTGGATATACTATTATATTCTTATCATCCCTTTATTGAAGCCTCGAATTAAAATCAAGTCCTTTTTATCATTCTAGTTGCTTTGCTCCTTATTGGGAGGAACCCTTACAAACCTTTCCATAATTCTTTGAGCCTCTACATTAGGTGCATTAATTGTTAGGATAGATTCAACCATTACCTCTCCTGATCTCATAAGCAATTCTAAAGAATGTTTGAGGATAGCATCAGATTCATGTTGTTCTGTCTCATGCTGCTGGCCAGGAGGAGGAGCATCATCCTTTCCCAGCACCCCATCCTCCGATTGTAGTGTTGTCCCACCTTGAATATTCTCTAACATCTTGTCACCATCCTTATTGGGGGTCACCAATCCTTCCGGGCCCGTTGTCGTTGCAACATCCTTGTCAATCTCTGGGGGAACAATGTCTATTACTCACTGACCCACCCCACCTTCCACTATATGAATCTCAAGTGACTTTGATTTACCATCTTTGGATGATTGTGTCTCCATAGGAGGAGGAAGATAAGAGTAGTATTTGTGGCCTTTTGGTTTTCGCTTCTTGTTAACAATACAACTCCCTAGATCCCTGTTTTCCTTATTCCCTTTCTTCATCCTTGGACTGTGAAGGCCTTTACTGGATCCCCTTATATTATTTTCATCCAAGGTATATCCTTTTCCCTTAGACTTAGCTTCAGAGGGACAAATGGTGTTGTCTTATATCCCTTCATCGATACTCAAACTATCAAAATGGTTGTTTAAGTTGATACATGCCAAGGTTCTCCTCATATTTGTTCCCTGTTTGGAATTCAGCTTCTTGTTTTCCCCATGTGTTGGCTACTCCCACTCCTAACCATCCATAGGATGGCCCTCACTAGTCGGATTTATCAACCTTTAAGTGATATTATAACTACCGGCACACATCACCATAGCATAGGTACATGAAATTGGGCTCACATCGCCCTTAGGATTTGAGATATCAGCTCCAAAAAATTCACCCAGAGCATTAGCATCATCTTTGTGCGTATCCAGAGTTACTTCAACCATTGTATTGGCCTATGAATACCCTGCAATAGTAGCACCAGGGGGACTTGCCAAATCTTTTCTTAGCCTGTTAAAAATTACCGAAATAGTCGGCTCAGGAGGTAATACCCTAACTTTATTTTGCATCACTGCATCACTTGAACCTAAAGTTCCAACAATCTTTCCAGTATATCTACTAGATGTTTCACAACCATCCACAGAACCCTCATCAACAATATTCATAATCCTACCACACTCACTAGAAAAACCACCAGGTGCCATGTTCTCTTGAGCACCCTTTCCGGACAAAGCCTCATCGCCTTTAGACCCTAAGCCCTTTCCCTTTCCTCCTACATCCACACCCTTCTGTATCTCTAGGTCCTTAGACCCCCGCCTATAGGATTCCACTGTGTGTCCCATTCACTTAAAGTGGAAAAAAAATCGACCTAGGATTCATAAACAATAGGCTGTCTGCAATGAAATTCATCACCCACTGAAATCCACACATACTCAGCAAGAAGTCTTGATGAACCAACTTCCACACAGATTCTTGGATTAACAGTGTTATAGATAGAATGAGTTCTACTTTCAGAACATAATAATCTACCTACAAGGTTCCCTAGAATTCAAATGATCGAAGGGTTCTGAAATGGTAAAGGATGTTGGGAAAAGCTAACCCGTGTTACCACAACTGGAGAGTCACACTTCATGTGGAAGTCATAAGACCATCTGAAGAGGAAGAACCGAGATCCACTGTAGCTACGAGGAGCAATGGACCATGCTTTGATCAGGTCTTCCTCTGACGTGAACCAAACCATGATGTGTATATTATCAATAAAACCCATTATATCCCTTTCATGTAAATCTCAAGATGCATAGGAAAACCATTCAAAATCATCGATCAAAGGTTGTATCTACTTGATATGAGTGATCAATGTCATATCTAGGAGTTAAGAGGCCACGTTGAATTCCGTAGTAGAAATCGGAAGTTTGGGGCTACCATCGACCATATCATGGACATTAGGGATAAGAGAGATATGTATAAACGGGGGAGAGAAGGTCGGGGTTAGAAAAATTGGAGAAAGGGGTAGACGTAGATCCCTTGGGAGACGTCAAAGGACCCTCCCCCACTGGGGGGGGTGGAGCTGACACGTTGGTCATTACTGTCACAGATCTGGTGCTATCATCGTGTCACCCTCAAGAGATTCTCTTTGAATTACTCTTCCCACCCTAATTCTTTTCTCAAGACCTCTGAAACCCTCTAAGTAGTTTTCTAACAACTACAAAAGATGTTATTAAAGGTGTATAGTGAGACTTAAGTCTACTCATAGTTAAAAATAAACAACACTTGTACGACTTATTTTCCCAACCCTCATGAATGATGACTAGTGTGAGGTCCCATTATTTGACTAGGGACCTATTTGACTTACCTGTTAGAACACCTTTGAAGACCCTTGAAATCGTGGGAAAGGTATTAACCAATTTTAGTCGCCTATGTGGTCTATCTTCCAAGGTGATATCTCTTCTCTCATGCTTACCTACGTGAAGCACCCTATGAGCAATCCTCCTCGGTTTTCCCTACCTTCAAACATGGGAGAGCCATCCACTAGGCCCTCTTTGAAGTCATTCGTGTTGAACCTTTCCTTATGTGGATCCCTTATATGAGAGAGATCAAATCAAAACCTCCACCTAGGACCCCAAATTTACACAACCTTGGTGAGTGGAACACCAGTGTGTCCTCTATTTGGGTTTGTATTCTTATGGCCATCGGTTCCTTGCACTTGTTCGGTTAGTCTTTTAGGGTTCTCAGGGTGCATGTGGGTATGTATCCCTATGTTCATGAGAAAACTTACCAAAGGGACATTTTTGAGGAGTTCCCTATCTCGGATTCTGAGGATATAACTCTTTTTGTCCCTTCTCATATCCGAGAACCAGAGCCTTCGATTCCCAATAGAGAGGATAATCATCAAACTTTCTTTTCCATTCAACACAGTATGGGATCCTCCTTCTATTGTAGAACCAATTTTAGGGCTTCCATCTGGGTGTACGCCCATATCCTTTCTTGTGATAGGTTACAATCTTTCTCCTCTCTACCTACACATCCTTCACCTTCATTCTTTCATTACCTTAAACTATCATTCAACGTAAAGTGAAGAGAGGGAAGTTCCATATCCCTGGACACTTCTACCATATCCCTGACCTCTTCCACTATAGCCCCAAACTCTTCATCCATTGAAGGAGGAAAAATGTTCCATTTTATAAATATTTTTCTTCCTACTATTTATCACATTAAGAATAACTCACATAGTATTAGAGGTTAGTTGTGATTATGATATCCACACAATCCACCTGAAGGATTCAACTAAGAGAACTCTGATCCCTATTAACCAGGATACTTAGGAATCCCACTTGGGGACCGAGCTCATTGGGAATCCTTCTTAGGAATAAGACAGAATCATAATTCTCTTAATCCGAGTATCCTCATATGGATTAAACCCCTACTTAATCCCCCAAATCACCTGGAGTTAAAACATCCCTCATGGCCCTTCATAGGGGATATCCATCTCAGGATTAACCCCAACCTATTATTTAAAAGGGCTATAATCCCCTGCAATACATACCATTGAGGGCCTCCATAGGTGTGGGTCCTCAACAACAAATTACGTGGGATTTGATTCCCACCCAAATGGGATATGCAGGAATCCCCCCTTGAGATTCAAACCCAAAACCCCAAACAGACCCTATTCTTTTGGTCCATATCTTTAGCAGGGTATAATTGAACTTGGAAAACTCATATCCCTCTGAGGCTCCTTGGGCAGTTTTAGCACAAGTCCCATGCTAAACTTTGACTAGGCACCTTCCTCCTAGACTCCATTTTCACATGATGTTAAACTATATGGTTGGGTTATCATCACACGACCTTAAAATGTATGATGATCCCCCTTAGGTAGCACCAAACTATGTGGGTTCTGATTCATTTTACAAGGATACATAGGAAGCCATTTATGAGTTTGATCCCAACATAAAAATAATTCCATCAGCCTAGATGATGATAAATTCCGAAGTGACCTTCATCTACCTGGATGACTATAAAATCTAGAGTGAAATTCATCTACCTGGATGAAAATAAAATCCAGAGTGCCACACTTTGTGGATATAAAACCAATATCTTCATAGTAACAAACAAAGACTCTCTAAGTAGTATATGATTAGATAACATTGATGGAGAAGCTCAGATAAATACAAATATATTTTTCAATGAAGAACATTGAACACATACAGATGATTCTGAATTCCACACATGATAATAATTGATTGCTAATATTGGGATAACTCACATCATACTTGGGAATTAATGAAGGATTCATGAACATATCATAAATCTCTATGAGTCCTGTAGTAAGCTACAATTTCCCCCCAAGATAGTGTGATGAGCCCGAACTCCCATCCTATCGACCAATGTGAGTTCATAAGAATTGTGGGTCAAAATTTCTATTGAGTTTCTGCATTTGAAAAAAAGATCCCTATGGATACAGAACCATTGGTTGTTTTTGGTTATATGAATTAACCTATTGGAAACCATTTGGAAATAGAAACCATTATGGGGTGTGAAATCTGAGGGAAAAAATTATACAGAATGAAACTCATATATGAGTCACCAAACCACACAAGAATCATTATTATCCTCCATAAGATCTAGTATGTTCCACTCTATGATATGTTGAGCCCTCTTAACATGTTGATGTACCTATCAACAGGTTGGTGGTCCAGAACCCTCATCAAGATAGGGACCCTCTCCAAGATGATTTGATAACCGCTCTCACCACATGACTTGACGCCATAGAGATGTACCAGGTGGCAATCCCACATGATGGAAAGCCATACTCAGCTTGTGTGAATGACATGTGAGTACACCTTAATTTTGGGAAACCCATCTTTTCCCTGTTCAATGGGTTGGGTGACCCACTGTAGCACATGACCCACTTTATCTCAAGGTGATGACCCATGTTGGGAACACCAAAGCTAAAAGAGGCCTCCAAGATCCATTTTTTCATCTAGAAAATGGAATAACTATCTTTGTCTAGTATAGCTAACTGCCCATAGGGTCCATCGCTGGTTGGGAAGATCTACAGAAATAGTTCCTTTACCTGTTTATCTCTACCACACACCAGACAAGTTTACTAACCTCTTTAAGTGAAAGAAAATTCTTGATGATTGAGTCACTGATTTATTCTCCAGGTGTAATGGACTCACATATTTAATAAACATGACACTGACTAAAGAAAAACTAATAATTATGTGCATGGAGAATATAAAGACTGATTTGGTCCCTACCCTAATAACTTAGAACTTCCCAGGTGGGTTTTAGGATTTTTTTTGACAGGGCCCATCACCGTAAGGAAGCCTTCTAATAGCTTTTTCCTCTTCCATCTCTAACGAAATTGTATTACAAAGTAAATACTACTAACACAATATAGGTGGAGGCCCTCAAGATATAAGAGTTATTAGGCCCTCTTCTTGAAGAACCTCACTGATTATAGTAACCCTACCAAGTGTAGCCTCACCCAACACAGGACCGCTTGGCTATGCCTCGACAAGCACAATTGCTGCCTAGAATAGAGAGTGTGGCACCCAACCCTCTTCATGGCTAGGCTCCAAGAGTACCCTTTATAGGTAGGATACATTAGAAAAATTCCATCAAGGATGCGCAGGTCCCAGGTTATTTCATGTTTGCACTAGAAAAGGGAATTCTGAACCTGCCAGTGTACAAGACACCCCAGGAAACCTAACACACGAATATCCCAAAACATTGGCCATACCATAGGATCCTCAGACATACCATTAAATAATTTTATATGTTCAAGTATAGGCTCTAGGAACAAGTGTTTACCAATTACATCATGTTAGAAAATGTCTCCACACATGTAACATAAATCTACACCAAGACTGAAAATGATAAAAATGGTTAAGGTGAATGGAAAAAAAATTCCATCAGTGTAACAAAGAATTATAATGAATGGTCGGATTGCAGAGCAGTAATTCATGACTAGAGTGTCATTAGTGCCTACTTAGGCAAGATAGGTCCTCTTACAGTCACTAAACCTCTCCCAACTGTTTCTTCTTCATCCATGTCACAACCTTCCAAATCTCATAAGATTATACGTCGAAAATGTAAGGGAAACCAGAGTGTCCCTCCAGTGAAAATTTTGTTACACACTCTTGGTGAATTTATGACTCTAAAGTGGGAATCTCCCCCTGGGTCTATCCAGCACGGGAAGACCCTTTACATGATGAGAAGAAGTATGCCTCTGTGAATACCATCATTCTAGTAGACCTCTTCACAATTACCAATGATGTGGAATACTAGGAAAACCCCAAGGTTCCATTGACTGATGCCATCAAAGGAGAGGTTGAGGACATCAAAACCACTAGAAGGACAAGGTCATCACCTCAAATCAAGATGTGCATGCTACTGATACTAGGAAATAATGTTTTCTTATTGATAAATAGGATCAATCCTCATAGCTTGCTCTGTTAAAAATACCACTAGGTTTGACCATATTAACTAACCAATAATATCAGCTGCAATTGCACTGTAATAGTCCTCATCCCATGAGAGCTAAGGCTCAGTCAGCCAACAGTCAACTGATTGTGGTTCTAGGTGTGATAGAAGTTCTGCATCAGGATATTACCAGTACCCGCCAAAACCCAGTGGTACAGCCAGCGACATCTGTTGTGCCCCTATCCAAAGAACATCCCCCAACAGGTAAATTTTTTTGGCATGGAAGTACCACATACTAAAGCGTATCTCCATCAAACTTGTAAGGCTCTCAATCATTAAGTCCCTCCTCTTATTAAAATAAATGTGTGAAGCCCTTACAAAATATTTGAAAAACCCAATACAATTCAAAGATAAGGTAGCTTTCGTAGATGACTACTATTCATAGGAGGATAGAAAAAAGAAATTCCAAGATATCATGTCATTCTCTGGGGAGGATGAAGGAACCTTCATTTAGGGGCACATTTTCCCACTGTATATCACTGGCTAATTCAACGGTGTGGAGATCCTCCACTCTCTTGTAACAACCCATGTTTTTATGAACATTTATTTTTTTTGAATAAATTAAATTTCATTGATGTCTTGTGTCATACACTACACTGAGTTAAGCTTTCATTACGTGCAACACCGACTTATCTTTCTTTACATGCAACACTGAGTTTCTATGAAACATAATTTTATTATTATACTTATTTAAAAGAGACAATTATAACCTAGCTTTTGGAATGACATGTATGAATAAGGTTAATAGAATTATGAAATTTTGGTTTACACATATTTCTTTAACCAATTAATTATAAATGGAAGTAAAACTTTTTTTAAAATAAAAGGAAATGTTTTTTTTGAAAAATTATTTAAATATACACAAGTGTATTTTATACCAGTAAATAAAAAATCTCACTTATTGAATTATAATAATGAAATATATATATATAATATATTAAATTTAATGTTTAACATTAATCTTATGCTTTTTTTTGGTCATTATTTAAGAATAAATCAAATTTTATGCAAAAGAGATGTATTTTTCTAAAAAGGCAGTTTTGTCACCTTTTAATAGTGTATTCATCTTAAATATAATTTTTGAAACTCTAATAAATTTTCTATGATAGAATAAACTTATCATTTTAAATTGGTATATTAAAATTTACATGTGTTAATTTTTTGGTATTTTTATGATAAGTTTCACGTTTTGATGAATAGTAAAATAATATGAATTTTAATTAAAAACAACTTTTTATCGAAAAAATTTATAGTATTTAATTATATATTTAATTGTTCTTAAAGTATAATTATATCAAATTTTTATAATTTAATCCAATTTAGGTCATTTTAATCAATTTAATATTTATTTTGAATTTAAAAACATGCGAATCTTTTGGACGTTTTCACTTTAAAAACCCGTATTCTTGATCTATCAACATGATTAATTTTTAATTAATTTCTATAAATTATATGATCTAAATTATGAAAAAGGATTACATACTTTGAATAAAAAGTTACAAATTTAGTAAATAGGTCCCTTATATTTTTTGTCAACATGAATATTAACTTTAGTTGTTTTTATTACCACTATTAAGGGAAAATCGGGTAATTAATGGTAAAAATAATATTATAATTATTTTAAAACCACCCTAACACTTGAAAAAAATGTTATTTTATGACTTTAATTCGAAACTTAACACATAAAGTTCTAAATTTAATAACTTAATTGACACTTATCCATAAAAACAACTTAAATACTACTAAACTCAATGGGAGTGACAAAATGTAACACTCTTACTTTTAATATGTATAATATTTTTAATATGGGGTAAAATGGAATATATGATCAAATATATATTTTATAAAGGAATATATATATTTTTTTTATCAAAATCATATAAATTTATTTTTAATTTTTAGTGAAGAAATAATTATCATATATAATTACAAAATGATGATGCAGTAATTACTCAATTAATGAAACAATCAATTAAATGATATTAAAAATATTTAAAGAAATATAATTTGACTAAATTAAGGTAATAAAAAAATAATAGGTTAATCTGACATATTAGGGGTGTATTTAATTAATTTATTTAAAGTAATCTTGCTGGATTTTTTTTAAAGTCAATGTTATGAATAGTGTCAAAGTTGACACTTATGATATTTTATGAAAATAATATTTTTTTAATTATTAAAAAATAATAAAAATATTAAATAAGCAAAATAAGATTACATATGGCCTAAAATACATTAAATTGGCCATTTATGGTCCAATTGACACTTTATATGTAAAAACTACATCCTCTTAATATTAAAAAACATTTTCACCATATTTAAAATTAAAATGGATTAAATAAAGATTAATCAAAATAATAAGGTTTAAAATAACATCAAAACTAGTATAAAATATTTTTTTTGATAATATGGAAACCTTATAATATATTAGATTCAAATAAATATAATTTTGGAGGTTTTTGGATTGAAATTGACATTATTATAAATTAATGTTATGTGAAATTACAAAAGTGCCCCTCCCCAAGCTTATAAAATGGAACCTCTCATTTTATTCTCTTCACACTTAAGAACCTATTTGGTTTGGAAGAAATATATATAAATCTAATCTAAAAATTATTAGATTCATTATATAATCCATACTTTGGGTAGAAATCCAACCAAAGTTACATTTTTGTGAAATTAAAAAGAAGATACCCAAAGAAGAGGTACCATTCATCAATGAACATTTTTATTTTATATCTTATTTAAAACCATTAAATTATTTTTATTTCATGTTTATATAATAACCCATGTATCCTCAATATACATGGATATTTTTAAATTAAGGGTCAGGACTACACTCACACACACTTCCATAAAATGGGTAACAAACTTACCATTATTGTAAATAGTGAACTACTGCCTCACAAAATGATGTTGTTTGTTTTTTCCTTTATAACCTCTCATGGTTGGTAACTATTTTGTGGAATTATGATAACTTTGTTTGTGGAAATGTGGACAACCGCCCCCCCAAAGCGTTGCATCTCATTCACACTTTACATGGAATGTATTAAGGATAATTTTAGAAAATTTATATGAAATATATTAAATATTAATTCTAATATAATGATATTATATATATATATATATATAAATATATTTCATTTACTTTTCATCTTTCAATATGATAGGAAATGGAAGCAGTGTTCATGGGTACGTACGACCTACTATCTCATTAAACCGTTTATTTCATTTTATATTTCTATCTTTTATATATAACCACAAATACATATATAATGATTATATATGATATATATATCATTTTTATTATTATTTATTTAATTAAATTATTATATAAGTATGAGGACTAAGAATAACAAGTCAAAACATGTACAAGAAACAAATCAATTATCACACAAAACATAACTTAAACTTGTAATTGTTAATAAAAGATTAATATAAAGTCATAAGTAAGTCATATATGATATTATATATTTGAAAATGTTTCTTTAATAGTTTTATAATAAAATTATATTTATTATATTGTACGTTTTCATGAGTATGAAGAGATTTTAGAAATAAGGTAAGTGATTTTGACTTGCTTTTGTTTCTGTGAGACACATTCCTTATACACTAATTATTTACTCTACATGGTGTATTCACTGAACATGAATGTATTTTATGAGTTTTATCCATAATATTATGGAATTTTAATATCCATAGTATTTTATTTCTTTCATGGTCCATATAATTTTACTGATTATAAAGCGATGAGTGTTTATTTCACAATCTCATCACTATTCAGGATTGTTTCATTATAATTATCTGTTGGGTAAAATTTCTATTCGATGTCCAAGTTTTCAATAATTTTTTTCAAAAATATTTATAATATTATCCTATATGTTTTTAAAATAATTTTTACCCTTTTTTTAATTTTTTAATTTTTTTTTGAAATGAGTCTTTTGTCATTTTCTAAACGAGGTTGTTTTTGAGTTTTTTGAAAAAAGTATGAAAAAAAATGTTTTTTATCTTATAAGTCATGAACTGAATTTTCTACTTTAATGATTGATTTATTAATTTAAATCTTACCTTAATGGTTACAGGGTTACTTTATAGGAAAATTATTTCTTTTAAAATTGCATGAAATTTTAAGAAATGAAAATTTTGTCAAACTAGAAAGGATATTTTCCTCAAGAATTGTTTTCAAGTGATCTCTCAAAATTATTTTCCATCTAAGATAACATTATTTTATTTTACATAGGTTTCACTGGGAATATGATTCAATTATACCACTATAATTCTTTCTAATAATGGATTATGTTAATGGAGGAATGATATTACTGAAACCCATTTATTTTCCATTATTATTTTATGATTGAATAACGTTTATGAAACCCATTTCATTCTAGGGGTACTGATATGGTAAATGATTTATGTTCTTATGGAACACATTTGTATGGTTTTAATTATGTGATTTGGTGGGATATATATCTCTCTCCAATGTGTTGGGTAATGATTTATATCTCACGAGATAGACATGGATGGAATGGGGAGTGAACTCGGTTTAGTAAAGGACTTTGTCCGCTAGGATGGTCTTAAGAGTGAACCTTGACTACTAAGATGGTAATGGGAGTAAACCTTGACCACCAAGATGGTATGGGGATTGAAATCATACTACTAATATATCCTTGGAAGTGACACATTTACTACTATCAAAATCATTTTATATTCTTATGTGTATTGTAGAATTCCATGTCTTATGTTATGACCACATATAATATGTTATTTAATTATTTATGAATTTATATTATTTATTCAAGGATTGGATATCAATATATTTGATATACAGGATATGATTTTCGAATTTTTTATTTATTTAAATATTCCTTATGATTATTTTATGATTGATCTCTCCCTTGTTTACCCTTACTGAGCATACGAGCTCACCATTTAACATGTTTATTTTCCCAAGGATACAAATAAAGGTATTAAGTCTCATATGTAAAAAGGGGTTCTAGTTATAATGAAATATGTGGTAGAATTATTAGACTTTTTTGAAATAGTTTTTTATAATTAAAATTTTCCAAAGGAACTAAACTTATATGGTCTTCGGGCGTATGTTTGTGTAATGTATGGAATTTTCCTCAAAATGACTTAATTTACTTGTATAAAAAGCATGTGTCATTATAGTTAGTATTAGAGCAAAGGTTTATTCAACCTTTGTAAACTCAAATGAGGAAGATTTAGGGATATCCCTGTAGAATTTTTTAAGGATATGTTTAGGGATGTCTCTAAGGATAAGTCTATGGAGAACTGTATTAAAAAGTAAGTGTAATGATTTAGGTATTCTATAAGTAATTTTTCATGATTATATCTTTTTTATACTATGAAAAGTGTTGCTCACACTATTATTTTGGGTCTTAGTCAATAACATGAAATTTTAGAAACAATGTATCATTTAATTTTTTAGATTTTGAAAGTATGGGTGTTATGAAAATAAATGTCTTAAGTGGAAATCTCATTAAGAGGGTCATGAAGGTGGTACATGTATTGGTTATACCACTGATGATAAAGAGACCACAAATAAAATATAAAAGTTATGAGATATTCTTACTACATTACTTTTATTTAACATATGAATCATTATTATATTGAGGTTGATGAACCTTAATATATGAATCATATTTCATATTATAGTAAAGGGGTATTAAAGAAATAATATGATGAAGCCCGAGTAATTATTTAAGAATGTATATGGATGATTGAATTATATATGTAATTTAATTCAAGAATAATGTTTTATAATTACTTTAATGTTATTATGGAATAAGGGAACATCTAATTATTGGTGAAATTTTGTTTTTCCTTATGGATTTGAGAGCACATACAGAATGGTACTGGTAACCATAAATTTTATTGAGTTATTAAGGTGATAATCTTGTGAAATACATTATATGTTGAAATATAACCCTTAATATATGCCTAATATTGAGATAATGATGTTTGGATAAAGATATATTTGATATAAATAAGAAAATTTGATGGTACTGGTTACCATGGAACTGATTAAGGATTTGTTTAAAAAGTTGTTTATGCTATGACATATAAAGTTTACTAAATTTTTGTACTTAATTAATATATCCAATAATCTTTTTAATATTAAAGAATTCATATTTTCAATAAGTATTTATGGTAATTAACGTGTTTTAAGAAAATACATGATAAAGATATTCACATGTGTGGTATGTGAAAAATAAGAGATACTTTATGATATATGTGGGATTATTGCTAAGTTGTTTTTGAAAAATTTTGTGACCTTATTTCTAAATATTTGGACTTTCATTTTTTAAGAGGGTTATCAGGTCAACCATTTATGGAACAATTTATGTTAAACTTCAGATGATGTTTTAGAGATTAAATTATTATCAGACCACATGAGGATTTATATATATTGGATAACTTGTGATAAATTTTTTGTTTTAATAAGGATAGATGGAGTGACTTATCAACCTATTTATGGTTATCATTATTTTCTAATGACTTTGGAATGGAAAATTCACCTTTATTTCTTGAAAAAAGTTTTTAAGTAAAAAATTGATCATGGCACAACAAAGGGAGAAATTGTTATGAAATCATGTAAATATATCTTCTCATGAAAATTGTTCAAATCTAGGGAAAGTATATTGAAACCAAAAATGTTATCCTAGTACATTATTTTTTGATGAAAAAAATTATCCATTAGATCATCACATTTTTTTGGCCTTGTGATTGTTAACTTTCTTTTGACCATGTTCTCTATCACTCTCCATCAGAACTTGATAGTTGGAATTATCTTTCCAGTCCATATTTTCACTTTCAACTAATCCTAGTTATGTGGTGATCTTCACCTTTTACTTTACCACTATTTAAGAGTAAGTTTTATTAACCCTTTTTATGATGGGGGTTTCCCACAAAGAAATTCTCAAACATCTACCTTTGATAATCAAAGTGAAAATTTTAATTGCAATGACATGATTTCCTTCTTAAATTCATGATAATATTTGAATGATATCATATACATTGTAAATTACTCAAAATCTCTATCATTTTCATGATTTTTCCCTATATATCTTCTGAGGAAGTACATACCTAATCCTTCATATGTACTAGACTCATAGGTAGTATTGTTGGAGAAATATCATTCTTAAGAAGAGAAACTGGTAGAAATTTTGGATCATAGAGACAAATTTCTAAAAAACAACACCACTCACCTGGTTAATGTTTTTGGAAGAAAACCACCAATTTTTAGAAGCTACATGGTAACTTGAGGATACAATGAGGTAAAAGTATCTTCATTTGTTTGTGTTAGAATGATGAATTTTGAGGGTGAAATTAATTTTAAGGTGGTTAGAATGTAACACCATAATTTTTAATGTACCTTTTTTTCTGAAGAAATTAAATTTCTTTGATTTCTTGTGTTATATGCTACTCGAAGTTATGCTTGCGCTACATATGACACTATCTTAGCATGCTTTAAGCGCAACATTGAGTTTCTACGAAACATCATTTAATTATTTCACTTATTTAAAAGAGACAATTATAACTGAGATATTGGAATGTAATATATTAATAGGATTAAATAAATTAAGAAATTATGGTTTACACATAATAATTTGAAAAATAAATTTTAAATGAATATAAAACATTTTTATAAAATAAAAGGGAATGCTTTTCGGAAAAATTATTTTAAATATGCACAAGTGTGTTTTATAGAAATAAATAAAAATACCTCTTATTGAATTATATTAATGAAATATATTTTTATATAATATATTAAATTTAATTTTTATCATTTATCTTTTGTGTTTTGTAGACATTATATAAGAACATATCCAATTTTATGCATAAAATAACTATTTTTCTAAAAAAGAAATTTAGTTTGCTTTTAATTGAGAAACCATTTTAAATATAATTTTTTACACATTAATAAATTTTATAGGAAAAAATGCTTATTTTATGAAATTGGTATATAAAAATTTACTTTGGTTTAATTTTTGGTATTTTTCTGATAAGTTTTTTGTTTTGATGAATAATAAATAATACAAAATTTTAATTGAAAATAGCCTTTTCATTGAAATAATTTATAGTTTTTAATTATATATTTGATTTGTTTTAATGTATAATTAGATAAATGTTTTATAATATAATAAAATTGAGTTCATTGGAATCAATTTCACATTTAATTTGGATATAAAAACATGTCAATTTTTTAGACGTTTTCACTTTAAAAACCCGTTTTCTTGATCTTTCAATAGGATTAATTTTTAGTTAAATTTTAAATATTCTATATTTTTAATTATGTAAAATGGATTCCATATTTTTAACAATAATTTCTAAATTTATTGAATAGTTCTATTTTATTTTTGGATAATATGAATAGTAATTTTAATAATTTTTATTACCACAGTTTAGGGTAAATCGGGTAATTAAAGATAATAATAATATTATAAATATTAGAAAACTACCCAAACACTTGAATTTTTTTATTATATGAATTTGATTATAACATTAACACATAAGTATCTAAATTTAATAATTTAGTGTACACGTTTCCTTGAAAATGACTTAAATATTATTAAACTTAAAGGTAGTGACAAAATGTAACACTCTTAATTTTAATATGTATAATATTTTTAATATAGGGTAAAATAGAATATATTCTCTACTATAAATATTATTAAGGAATATAAAATTATTATCTACATAATATATATTTTTATTAATTTTTAGTGAAGAAATATTTAACATAAATATTTATGAAATGATGATACACTAATTACTCAATCAATGACATAATCAATAAATTGATATTATAAGTATTAAAATAAATATAAATTGACTTAAATAAGGTTATAAAATAATTTTATAGGTCAATATGACATTTTATGGGTGAATTAAAGGAATTTTTTTTATGTAATCTAATTGGATTGATTTTTTTAAAGTCAATGTTATGTATAAAGTCAAAATTGACACTTATGATATTTTATGAAAAGAATATTTTATTAACTTATTTAAAAATATTAAAAACATTAAATAAGGAAAAGGGGAGGTTATATGGTCTAAAATAAATTAAAATTATCATTTATGGTATAATTTATGCTTTATATGTAAAAATTACATCCTCTTAATGTTAAAAAACCTTTTTATCATATTTAGAATTAAAATGGATTGACTAAGGGTTAATCAAAATAATAAGGTTTAAAATAACATAATAAATTTTATAAAATATAGTGGTTTATGAGATAAAATAAATTTTATATATTTTATAATAATAAATGGATATTTTTAGGTATTTAGACTAAAATTAATTGATTAGAAATTAATTTCTTGAGAAATTCCAAAAGTACCCCTCCACTCTCTTATAAAATTAAACATCTCCTTATATTATCTTTACAATTAAGAACCTATTTATTTTGGAAATAATCTATCTAAATACCCTCCTAAAATACCTATTTTCATACTAGTATCCTTAATTTGGGTATAAATCCAATCAAATGAGTCATTTTGTGCAAATCAAAAGGAGATACCCAAAAAAGTGGTAAAGTTCATCAACAAACATTTTTATTTTATTTCTTAATTAAACCATTTAAATTATTATTATTTTATATTTATATAATATAAAAATTATATTAAATATATTGTAATGTTTTTATGTTAATTGTTCTACCTACACTCACACACACTTCCATTTAATGGGCAATGAACTTACAGTTCTTATGTACGGATAACCACTGCCTTACAGAATGAAGTTGTTCATATTTCATTTACCACCACTCATAGTTGGGAATTATGATGTAAAATAAGTTTTAATATTATATATATGGTATTTTTATGTATTTATTCTTATTTAAACACTATATAAAACATAATTTCATGCTTTCCATTTGGTGGAAATATGATAACATCATTTGTGGTCGTGTGAACTACTGGCTCCCCAAAGCGGCGTGACTCATTCACACATTACATGAAATATATTAAGGATGGGTTTATTGAAACTATAAGATATATATTTCATAATAATTCAACTTTATTGATATTTTATATATATATGTATATTTCATTTACTTTCTTTCTTTCAATATGACATGAAATGGAAGCAGTGTTCATGTGTACGTATGACCATTCGTATCCATTATCAGTGCACTTAATTTTATATTTATATCTTTTATATATAACCAAAAATATTTATATAATGAATTTATATGATATTTATATCATGGTTATTATTTTAGAGGTAATTAAATTAATTATTAGTACAAAGAATAACAATTCAAAACATGTACGACAAACAAAGAAGTTATTACCTGAAATATTACTTAAACATTGAATTGTTAATAAGAGAGTAATATAAAGTCATAATTAAGTCATATATGGTATTATATATATGAATATAGTTCTTTAATAGTTTAATAATAAAATTATATTTATTATTTTTTAGGTTTTCACAAGTACGATGAGAGTCATGACATAAGGTAAGGGATTTTTGTATTGCTTTTATTTTTGTGAGACGCATGTCTTATACACTACTTGTTTCTTCTAAGTGGTGTATATACTGAACTTGAATTAATTTTATGAGTATTATATATAATATTATGGTATTTTAATATCCATATAATTTTATTTATTTTATGGTCCATAATATTCTACTGATTATAAAGCGATGAGTGTTTATTTCATAATATCATCACTATTCCTGATTGTTTCATTTTAAGTTTCCATTGGGGAATATCTCTCTTCCATGTCTATATTTTATTTAAATATTTTAAAAAGATTTTTAATATTCTACTAAGGTTTTTAAATTCATTTTTACACAATTGTTTCTTTTTACTAAATGGATTGAGAGGAATATTTCTTTCGTTTCCCAAATGAGGTACTTTGTGACTTTCTTAGAAAAAGTATAAAAGGAATGTTTTTTTAACATATAGTGAATGATTGGAATTTTTTTCCATCATGATTATTTAATGATTTTAATATCCCTTTACAATTTTATAATTTTATTTTAAAATAAATTATTTCTTTTAAAATTACGTGGCATTTTAAGAAAAGAAAATGTTATAAAAGAAGAAAGGATATTTTCCCTAAGAATTGTTTTCAATTGATCTATCAGAATTATTTTCCATCTAAGATAACAATATTTTATGTTATGTATGTTTAAATGGGTATATGATTCAATGCTACCATTCTTATTCTTTCTAATAATGGTTTATGTTTATGATGGAATGATATTTATGAAACCCATTTATTTTCCACGGTTATGTTATGATTGAATGATGTTTATGAATCCCATTTCATTCCATGGGTTCTAATATGATGATTTATTTACATTCTTGTGGAATAAATATGTATGGTTTTTGTTATGTGATGGGTGGTGCATATATCTCCCTCTAATTCATTATGTAAAAATTTATATTTCATGAGATAGACATGGATGGAATGTGGAGTGAACTCAGTTTAGTAAAGGAATGTGTCCGCTAAGATGGTATTGGGAGTGAACCTTGACTACTAAGATGGTAATGGGATTGAACCATGACTACCAAGATGTAATGGGGAGTTAACTCATACTATTATGATAGCCTTGGTAGTGATTCCTTGACTACTATAGAAATCATTTTATATGCTTATGTGTATGCCACCATTCTATGTCTTATGTTATGATCACATACAATATGTTCTTTCATTATTTTTAAATTTATATGATTTAGTACATGATAGGATATCAAGATATTTGATATAGAAGATATGATTTTCCAATTTGTTTTGTACATATTCCTTATGATTATAATATGATTGGTCTATCTCTTATTTACCATTATTGAGCATATGAGCTCACCCTTTCTTATGTTTCTTTTTCCTAGGATAAAAAGAAAGGTATTAAGTATCATATGTAAATAAGGGTTCTAGTTATGAATAAATAGGTGGGGAAGAATTGTATGTGTTATGAACTAGTTTTTTATTTTTCCAAGTTTCTATAGGCACTAAAATAATACAGTCTTTGGGTGGGTGTTTGTATAATGTATGAAATGTTCTGAAAAAATGATGTATTTTCCCAGTATGAAAAGTTAGAAAATTATATGCATAGTCAATATGGGTTCTAGAATTGATCTCATCCCAACCAGGACACTCCACAAGTTAGAGCTAACTGAAGAAAATCTAACTCCTTACAACTTGATGATTTAGGGTTTTGAAAGGACTGAGCATAGACGGTGTGGAAGGATTCGATTAAAGACCTAGTTTAGAGACTTTATATCAAGTTCCAAATTCATGGTTGTCTCATATGATTCCAACTACAATGAACTATTGGATATTCTCTGACTTCATATATATGCGGTAGTCCCCTCCTCATATAACCAGTGGGTCAGATACTACCTCAATGGTTGAGTAGGGGTACTTGAAGGTGATGTGACCCCATTTAAATACTCTGAATTCTATTATCTGGATGCTGAATATTATAAGGGTGAGGGGAGGAAATTTTAGGCCAATGAGGTTAATAACACCATCATTGTGACCAATCCATGGAAAAACTTATATGACACCTTCATTCTTCTAATCAATCAGTTGAAGGACACAATGCCAGACTTGGGGTAGTGATTTTTTATTTTCAAGAGAAAGGAACATGTCATCCCTAAAAGGAAGGATCATCCAAATATTAACTCATACTCTTACATAGGACAATATTGGATGATATCAGAATCCCTTACCCCTGTGTGGTTCCGAGATGTTCTGCCCATGACCACCATCTCATGACATTCACAAATGTTTTATAGTGCAGGGTTGAATCAGAATCCAACTCACCACTATTGATTTGACATTATTCATGGTCCATACAGTTGAAGGTGTGATGGAATTAGCTTAGAAACCTCTATCACCATGGTTTCACTTGACCAGGACCCCCCTGTGGAGATTCAGTAGCTGATCAATCATGCACCGATTCTCCCTATGAAATGGATATCCGTGAATAAATTCCTCATTGTATCGATTCTACCACCTTATATGATGAAGAGGATTTGGAAGATGCTCATATTCATTTGAAGAGGGTGTCTCCACCATCTTTGAAGAGTTTATTCAGGTGAACCTCATTACTAAGGAAGACCAAAGGCTAATGCTTATTAGTGTAGCTATGCCTTCAGAAGAGTAGCGATACTATATTGATTTCCTGAAGCATCATTGCAATTTATTTTCCTAAAGCTATGATGAAATATTAGGGCTAGAGTCTTAGGTTTCCGTCCACCATCTTGGTCTCCCCATTAATCATCACGACTTTAAGAAACCTTATAAAAAATGAAATGCTCTCATGGTTCCATAGTTGAGGATGAAGTTTAAAATCTTATTAAATCCAATTTCATTAGGTAATTCCACTACCCCAAGTGGCTAGCCAACAACATATCAGTCCAAAAGAATAATGGGTAGATCAATGTTTGTATCGATTTTTGAGATCTCAATCTCCATTGCCCGAAGGAAAATTTTCCCCTTCATTTTACAGAGCCGTTGATTATCGCTACAATTGGGTTCCAAATTTTTTTTCTTTATGGATGGATACTATGGATATAACTAGATCCAGATGGCCCTTAAGGATGAGGAGTCTACTATATTCCAGGCTCCACACTAGGACCTTTTTCTATCAGAAGATACACTTTGAAATAAAGAATCTAGAAGCCACTTATCTGCAGGACATGATCCAAATCATTAAACAAATTATCAAGAAACTATTGGAATTCAAAGTGAAATACTTGGTGGTCAAATCACAACTATTTCAAAACCATCATAGAAACCTTGACAAAGTATTCATAATCCTTTGATCCTAGCATTTGAAGATGAACCCTTTGAAGTGTGCATTTGGGGTTTCCTCTGGAAATTTTCTTGTCATTATCTTCAGATATAGAGGCAGTGAGGTCGATGTAGAGAAGATCAAACCCATCATCTAGATTCCTCCCCTATGAAATATCTAAGAGATTCAAGGCCTCTAAGGCCACTTAGCCTATATATTCTGATTCATCAAAAATCTAGAAATCAAGTGTATGACCATTTTGAGGATAAAAAAGAAAGGAACCTTCTACCAGTGGGATAAGGAATGCCTGAATTCATTTTTAGAAATCAAGAAGTATCTAATACAACCTTTGGTTCTAATTCCACATATCTCTAGGAAGTCTCTAGAACTCTACACGACCACCCTAGAATGGTCCCTCAGTTCCCTTCTCTCCAAGAAGAACAATGAGGGTAGATAAAATGATTTATACAGTCTTAGTCGCATTCTCCTTGAAATAGAGACCATATACTCCCCTTTTGAGAAGAGATGCCTCATAATGGGTCTTTCAGTGCAAAATTAGTGTAATTATCTACAAAGTCATGAGATAAAACTGGTGTCATGTGTCGATCCACTAAAGTATATCCTGAATTGTCCCATTATGACAAGATGGTTGGAAAGATGGGTAGTGATACTTTAGCATTTGAAGATCAATTTTGTTCCAAATATGGCCATCAGGGTCCAGGAATTGGACAAATTCTTAGCCACCCATCTAGCTACAGAAGTGCTACCCCTGGACGTTGACTTCCTAGATGAGGCCATCCTCTTAGTGGACCAGGATATTCCCTATTGGGAAATGAACTTTGATGGTTCCTACTGGATCCTAATAGGTAGAAATATCAATAATACCAAGATAAAAAGGGTAGGAATGGTGATCGACTTCATCACCTCGATATAGGCTTTCCTTCCTTACTCTTTCTTACTGTTAGAAGGATTCCCCAATAATGAGGTAGAGTATTAGACTGCCATTAGTGGTCTCAATACATCCCTCAAGATTTATTTCCCCCACTTTCATGTGAAGGGAGACTCCAAGTTGGTTATCAAGTAGATAAGTGGTGATTAAGTCATAAAAATCCAAAGATCATGCCCCTACTGGAGTGCACTTTTTAGATAATGTCCCAGTTTCCTTTTTATCCAAAACTTACTCATGTACCTCTATCGTAGAATGGTTGAGACAATATCTTTTTCAATTTGGCCATGTATCTTATTGAGCCTGACCAGGATAACCTATTTATTCACATAGAACATCAAAGGTTCATCATTCCCATTATTTCTGATGATGATGTCAAGCCATAGGTAAACCATTTGACTGATTATGCTTCTATATTAGGCCCCATTATTTACCTCATAGTATAGGAAACTCTTTATATATTCATTGCAATATTCTCCTAATAGATCGAGATGAGCATGAGTGAATTTATCAGTGTACAATATATTTCACCCTCCAGAGTAGTCCCAACCTTGAAAAGACTCTATACAGATATGGTTATGATGGAATTATCCTCCATTTAATCCTTGGATATGAGATTCCATATGTTTTTCAGGAAGTTCATGATGGGTATTGTGGTTCCCATCTAGCGGGATTGAAGCTCTCCCTATAGATTTGGTGGTTGGGCTACATTTCAGACCAGCACGGTTCATGACTGCATAAAGTATGCAAAGAGGTTCCTTGCATGTCAGATCCCTGCTAACTTCATTCATCGACCACTAAATCTCCTCCATACCACCCATAATTCTTGTCCCTTTATGGTATGGGGGATCTATGTTGTAGGCCCAAATCCACTAGAAATGGCTCACTAGTGTAGATTAATTCTAATTATGACGTACTTATTCTCCAAGTGGGTATAATAGATTCCTATCAAGGAAGTCAAGTCTTGACCCATGATCAAATTAATGAGCTCCCACATCATTCAATGATTTGGAGTCCCTCACAACATTATCACCAACAAAGACACTAAATTTCAGGTTGCTGATTTGAAGATATTGTACACCAAGTATAGTATTTGTTTAAACCATACTTCTCGATATCATGCATAGGAAAATGGTAAGATTGTTGTGATCAACAAGACACTCTCTAACATATTATAGAATATGATGGGATAGAATAAGAGAAGATGGGTGGAAAATCTCCCCAACTCTCTATGGGTTATCAGAAGATAACTCGGAATTCTACCCAGGTGACTCTACACTCACTAGTGTATGGAATAGAGGAATTCTTACCCAATTTGGTTCAGTTTCCATCACTCTGAATTGTTTTCTATGACCAATAGATGCTGTAAAATAAAAAAAGTCCATCCATTTGATATGGAAGTCCTCAAAGAGAACATTCTACATGGTCTTCAAAATCTATAGAGGAAATATAATAGGATAGTGATAGCATTCAACACCAAGGTTCACCTTATCTCCTTCCTCTAGGGTGATACAGAACTAGATATTAAGACACCAATGATACCTTGGAAGAAGCCAAAAAATTTGGAGCCCAAGTGGGAAGTACCTTACACCATTCACAGTGTCTATTAAAATGGTGCATACTCTTTGATCAATATGGATAGAGAGTATATCAAACCTACCATTAATGTCAAGTTTCTCAAGAATTACTTCATGTGAAGAGTTTAGGATCTATGAAACATGACCATTAAACTATTCACAAGGTTCCAAACTCTATGACAATAAACTAGGATCCTAAGTCCATTCATAATGACTCTAAATTATGTGAAAATACCCCAGGTATATGTTGTGTGGAGATGGTCCTCCTTGGTCCTCATTCATGTTAGATTTATCACTCTTCCACAACACATATGTTTGACTAAGGAGATCCTTTACATGGTCCAAACTCTATGACGTTAAAATAATGTCCCCAACAGTCCAAGATTTAAGACATTAAAATATTATCCACCTTAGGTTCCATGCAACATGAACTTAAAATTGTATACAGTAGGTTTAGTCATTTTGACCTTAAACTACCTACGAACCCTATTGTCTAAGTTGTATGAAATTAAAATACAAAGACAAAAATCCTCAACTCATGATGTTATGATGCGGTTTTACCCCATCTTCAATCGGGATACCTCTGAATCAAAGATTTTTTTATCCCATGCCTCAAACATGGGATACATCACTGTAACGGAGGGATACCTCATGCTCCACTAGATAGGACCACCCATACTAGCATTGGTCTCCTACCACGCTATGCTCTAGAACTACATTTTTCTTTATTCCCATCCTTTTGGGATACATAGTGATTCCCACACATCTCATACCTAGCCCTAATTGGAAATTCATCAACCCTTTAGCCCCTTTCCCCTAGTTATGGTCCAAATTTTATGACCCTAAACTATATATAGTTCTCTTTAAGTTGTGTATATGGCATGTGAGCCTCCTTGGATCCATTCAAACCAAGTTTTACCTCTTACATTCCATATATATACTATTGGAGAGAACAATCCCTTATAGTCCAAGTAACATGACTTTAAACTATTTTCTATTATCCAGACTGTATGATCTTAAGCTGTGTGTGCCACTTTTTAGTACTACATGTGGCTTGATTCCCATACGTATGGTATATGTAGCGACTCTCAGACTTCTTGTCCCCGGGTCTATCCATATATTAATCTAATCTTTTGGAACCTTGACCCCATTATTATTCCTAGCATTAAGACCTTAAACTAATAGGAACCCTCAGTCCAAGAATTAAAAATTTTAACTATGTGTGATTCTTATTAGGAATGCATGGTGTGGCATTGGGCCTTCTAGGGCATCATTAACATTGGGTTTTTCACTTTTTCACACTGCACATCTCCCTTTTTGGGATACACATATGGTCTAAACTCTATGACCTTAAACTACAAGATCATGGTATGAGCTTTAAGACCTTAAACTAGTATCCATTTTCCATTTAATACAACACTAAACTATTCCCGAAACCTAGAATTGAATACCAAATTACAATAAACACCATTGGAATTCTAAAATGAATTGTATCATGGAACCAAGAGGGTTGAATCCAGCATTAATATACCCTCATTCCATTTGTAAACTTCAAGTATTTCATGGTTTTGATTTCCATAATCCTTAAAATACAAATAGGCCCCCAAATGGTGATGGTGTCTGGACAAGGCTTACCTCCCATCTGGGGCCAACAACTTGACAGATATCTGGAAAGAAATAGTGGATCTTGTGTTTCAAACTTGGTCAATAATTGATCCTTCATTTTCTTGCCTTATTCTTGACTAGTGTGGTTGTGGTATCTATATTTTTAACATGGTCTACATTTGATCTCTAACCATAAGTTTCCCCCTTATCCAGATATCAAAAGTCTCGATTTAACTTTTTTAAACTTCCTTATATGTTGGTGGAATCCCGACTCCCTTGGTGTCACCCCTCCGTGCATCTGTGCACATCAAGTAGGAAGGTCAGTTTCACTAGGAAATTCTGAAACCAGTATCTCCTAATTCCTACTGTGTGCTTCCACATTTTAGGGAAATCCCCTCACCACTCCTTGTTTCCCTCACTGAGCATGACTCTTGTGGGCTTAGGAGTTTTGGTAATGTGTGTACCTACGTGGTTGAGCTGCACAAGAGGGCCCATGGTCCGAACTCTTTGACCATAATATAGGATTACAATTCAATGAATCACAACTTTTAACTATATATGAGTCTTTCTAGAAATATGTGATGTGGTTTCGGTACTCCTTCTCTATCCTTCACTTGGGGTTTGTTACTCCACCGCACTACATATATCAGGTTGGGAAACACCCTATGATCCAAATCTATAACCTTAAACTATGAGATTCTAGTCTGAGAATCAAGACTTTAAACTGTGTGTGAGTCTTATAAGGAATGTTTTTTATGGTGTTGATCCTCCATGGATCCATTCATGTCGGGTTTACCATACTACCACATTACACAAGTCCATTTGAGACACCCATCTTATGGTCCAAACTCTATGACCTTAAACTAAGAGAACCTATAGGTCCGAGAATTATGACCTTCGAACCGTGTTCAATTTGATTCCTTGTACTTGTGTGGTGTGAAAGCCTCTTTTCCTCTGTTCATGATGGGTTTTACATTTCATGTGCCATAAAAATACCCTTGGAACAAACATTTCCCCCATATTCGAAGTTATACAACTTTAAATTGTTTTCCATGGTCCAGATAATACGACCTTAAATTTCATGCAACCATCTTTAGGATCACTTCATGTGGTGCAAGGCATTGATGAATCATTCATGTTGGGTTTTAACTCTTACACTATATGAACATCCTAGAACCCCCCTTCATCCCATGGTCTAGACCGTATGAACTTAAACTATGTTAAGCCAACTCTAAAACTACATGTGAGTTGATTCATATCCTCATTGAAAATGTAGTGACCCCTAAACATTCTTTCTCTGGGCCCAACCATAGATTCACCACAAAATAATATGTTACTTGTGGTGAAATCACCTTAAAATACCCCATGTGCCTCCTTCCAGGTATACGATCCATTTGGTTACCTCAACCCATCAGTGGACTGGGATTCCCTCATAGTCTGGTATGAGGAAGGGACATCCTCAGTGTATAATATTAAACTATAGTCTTACCCTAGTCAATTTTGAGATGCCTCTAAATAAGATAATATTCTACCCTGTATCAATATAGGATTCCCTTTATAAAAAATACAGGATAAAAAAACACTAACGTCCTCTCCACAATGTTAAATTGTAGCCATCCACTGAATAAATTAGGGAAGTTTCATATTAAAGAATGAGAAGAGGGGATCCTCTGGCTAGAATTGGTCTTCTACCATGTCTTGTTTCATGGTCCAATCCTCATGACCTTAAAATGTGTGCATGTTGTATCAGGAGTGTTATGTGTGGCATTAGGTGGCCTCATAGACCTATAATTTAATATCAGGTGACCTTTTAGGCATTGTCCACATTATTTAAAGACTCGCCTTCTTAGTCTAAGAATTGTTACCATAAACTATGTTCAATAGGTCCAAAACCTATGACCTAAAACTAGGATTCTTGGTCTATACAACCCGAACTTAAACAATATGAGACCCTCCTCATATTCCATTTCTAGGTATGGGATTTCCCCATTGTGTTACCTTTCTTTGAATTGACTTTTATGGAAAATCAAGTATCACTCACATTGGTTCCCTAAATCAATTTTTCCACGATTCTAAACTATGAATCTTCCCCGTGCAATGAAGATGTGATTCCCTCATGTCCCAACATGAGGAAGAATGATGGGAGGCTACAAACATAATCCCCATGCAATTCATTTCCTGATCACATGATGTTAAACTATTCGATGCCCCATCCTCACCATACAAAATAAAAATAAGTATCTATTGTACTCACTCCATTATGTAAAACTTTGTTTTTATCATCCTCATTTCATGACGTGAAACTATAAAGAATCTCAGGCCCTCTCCTGAGAGGCCCTCAACTTTAGTGATGGCCATCTACCACATCATTCATTTTACTTTCGCTAGGTATCCAAGATGATGATTCCACTAGAATAAGGGTTTGAATTTTTTTTGGAACAATACTCCCACACAAAGTTCTCTAAGACAATGTAGAATAATTCCAATAGTGCTGGATTCTATTAGACCATTCCATAATTTCATTTCCACATTGCACGTGCCCCTCCTTTGGATCCTCACCACCTTCCATGTATTAAGGAACCCTCTAATGGAATAGTGTCTAGAAAAGGACCTCCTACCATCCTAGGAAAACATCCCATAGGACTTTAGATGACATTATGGGGTATGATCTGTGTCTCGAACATGGTCAGCGGTCGACCCTTGTTAGTTTTCCCCCATTCATGGCAAAGCGATATAGATGCTGCATTTCGAACATGGTCAATAGTAATCATATATCATAACTTCACTGTCTTTGTGTTCCAAAATTTGAGAACCATTATTCACATTTTGTGTTCTCCTTTGTTTGGGTAGAATTCAATTCCCCTAGAATTACCTTATTCATGTGCTAGCATGCATTAAAAGAGAAATAGGTTATTTTGAGAGATGTGTGCTCCAGACACAAACTCCCTTATCCTAGAAACTCTCATAAAAATAAGAAATCATATGGTCATACTTTATTTCTCACATCGAGCATGACTCACATGATCCTAGGGAATTAACATTGATTGTTTGAAAAATATGATTGAAGTAAAATAATTGAATACGATGAAAGAAATATGTCTATTTGTGAAGGAAAATTTAAATTAAGAAAACTTAAACAAATGATGAAAGTCATCCACATATTGGATCCTCTCTTAAGTGCTGGAAAAATTTCCTCTATAGCTCTATCCTAAAAATATTTCGATTTAGCTCTGCTAGCCTCAAGAGTGTGTCTTCAAGGACCTGATTCCACCCCCTTATCTCTACTTCCTCCTCATCAACTACTAAGAAAATATCATCAGACCTAATATGTTCCTTTTTCTGGTCAGTTTGAAGCATGGATATTGAAGAAATCACCTCGTTCATTTGATTCTATTCATTTGAGTGTTGAGAAAGGAAAAATTATCACTCATTTTATACTAAATATGTTAGATTTTCTGGCTCAATTCCCAAAGCTTCTAAGTGTTTTCTGACTTCAACTGATGCCAAGCCACACCCATATGTTGAATTTCATCATGAACCTTCTCGACAAGGAATTTGTGAACCAGTTCATGGTGATTGCAAGCGTCCACCTCACAAGTGCTTGTAGGACCCCGGGACACCCTGAGAGGGGAGGGGTGAATCAGGGTGTCAACATTTTATTTTAAAAACAAGGATCTTGTTCCCACGTTGGTAGGAACTAGTTAAACCTATATTATGGATATGATCAGCAATGAAAAATTCACATTCAAAGATATGACAAAACAATTTTTACTTGGTTCACCACTAAGGGTTACGTCCAAGTAGCATATGCCAACAAGTTTTCAGTCATAGCAAATTACACTAAACTTCACTAGTTGTGGATTACAAAGTCTCTAGCACAGTCACTCTATCCCAGGCTCACTGCCTTTACAAAGGTTCAGGGATAACTCACTGCTTCCCTCGGGTTACTCCCGTTGACTCCCCCTGGCTCACTACCTTTGGTGAAGTCCCACTCAGTTTATAGACGTGAAGGTCTCTTCAATAGATTTTCATTGAATTCCTTGTCTCCTATTCAGCATGAGACACTACTTGCATCAGATTCCTGAGTTGATGCTCTTTTGTATTCAATCTTCTACTTTAGTGCAATAACTGAGTGCACTAAAACTTCTTCTTCTCTTCCTTTAATTCCCAGAACTGACACCTGAGTGTATGGAAATATTTCCCTCTTTCTGTGAAGATCTGATTTTAGTTGCACGAATCGTTCTTCTTCTCTTCGCAAAGCACAATGAGGGTGTCAAACACCAGTCATGTGTGTTCGGTACCACTTCTCTTAGTAACACAAAATTGTTCACTATTCTTCCATTTTCGCAAATAAATACATCCTCTTTTATATGAATATGCTCTATTGAAGTCCAACTTTCACGCGTAGACTGATCTCACTTTGGATCGGAGGTATCGGGCTATCTTCTAGCTTTCACGTAGCCCCGAAAAGATGGGCGTGCTCCAACAACACATGGCGCTCTTCTCCAAGACCGACGTGCATGTTCCAAGATGGAGCGCAAGTCTTTGGCGCGAAAGTCCAAACCGGCGCGCAAGTTCACCTCAGCCACTTGCGCGACACTCACTTCTTCAACTTCAAACCTGTTCGACTCACCTCCTTTTACGCCCAAACCAATTTTGGTGTGAAACTAACAACTAGCGTGCGACTTATACTTACGCGACCACACACCACATGAAAGACCACCCACCACTTTTGCGACCACCACACCTGCACGACAGGCGCTCTAATTTTTTCTAAGTGTTGAGCTCATACAAAATATAGAGAGGTCGACCTGTATTTATAGGCATTTGGACACCCTGCGCGACGGTGCGCAAGTCTCCCCTTAGTGCACATGTTTTGGAGCGCAAGTATCTACCCATGCAAGTCACTTGCACAACCCACTTACAAACTTGGGAGCCCTTCCCCCTTTTCCATTTTATCATGTTTTGGCCTTGAAAAACAATAGGCACGCAAGTTTCCAATCCTCCTAGGCACTGGCGTGCAAGTCCTTTCACGGCGCGCAAGTCACTTTCACGACCAAACCAATACTTGCACGACCCTATTTCATTTGCAATATTTTGATGTTCTATTCTTGAAAAACATATGGCATGCAAGTTTCCTCTCCTTCAAGTCAATGGCGCACAGGTCCTTTTTCCAAAAACCAATTTTCTTCATTTGTCAATTTTCAGGCCCTAAAATTTGGAAAACAATGGAAAACAGTGCCTCCTTGTATCTGATCTTTTTGTACCGCTTTCAGATCATCCATTACTTTGTCGACGTTCTTGAATCAAACATGGATCGTTAACCACAACCCTAGAACTCGAAATTCCACCATGAAGTCCCCTTATTCAACAAAGTTGTATGTCATTGTTTGTGTTGTCAACAATCACAACACTTCAAAGATGCTTCTTTTATGTGATTTGGCTTCTTCAACAACTCTTCTTCTTTCATCACAAACTCCACTATCATGATATATATCATTTTATAGAACAACTTTATCATCATCATATTTTGAGACAATGTGAAGTGTATGGCCATCTCAGAATTCCAATACCTTCCACACTGTCTTCTTCTTCAATAGTCATTCTCTACTTCATGAAAATAATACAATTCTATTCTTTCAGAAGTCTCTTGCATGTTTCTCATGCAATAATGAAGAATTGCACGGTCTTCATCAAAACACCATTCTTATTTAGTCATTCTCTTCTTCATGCAAATGATATGATTCTATTCTTAAAGAAGTCTCTTGCATGGTTATCATGCAATAATGGAGAATTTCATTGTCTTCATCAAAACCCAAATCTTATTTAATCATACTCAGATGGATTATACCTCACCATTCTTCACTATTGTAAACAATGTGTCTCCTTTGACACATGTTCTTTGAACTTATGATCAGTACGACAATCATCTGAATTTCCATTCCTCCATTTCATTAGAGTACTTCTTGATCTCCTTCATTTTGATATTCATTGCCAACTATTGACAACAAATACAACCTTATACACAAAGTGGTACCAAAAATGCTCATATTGCACATTCAATGGAAGAGAGGCCCCATCTAGATTACCAAGTATGGTTCTAAAGTCTGGATGATGAAATGACATATGTGTCTCCTTGAGCTTCCCCATAAAATTCAAATTTCTTAAGAGTCTTCGGGCCTAAAGTATTCTTGTTCTTCATGGGGGTATATGCTTTTATTTAAGAAAATCTATGAGAATGGTGGAATAAGGGTCCTCCTCTGTGATCATCTCAGATAGGTCATGATCTAGATTAAGAGGTCAGATGTCTTCAACTTACCCTTCCTCGGCAACCTCACCTCTTCCAACTTGAAGATCCTCCCCCTGAGTGGTGTCACCAGTGACCAAAAGAAACTATTTTCCTAGGAACAAGGTCATGAAATTTAGAATAAACAAATATCCAAGGGATTGACCATTAGAGAAGGGCTCGTAGATTTCCTAGCCTCAGTCGCATACTGAGCATGAAAACTTTCAAGCACTACTTGGGACAAGAACACATCAGTCAATTTGGTCATCAAATGACTCGTTGAATTTGATTGAGAGTGAAATAATTATGGATTATGAGAATTTTCAGATTTATTCCATATACATTGATATAAATCTCTACTATAAAATTCCCCTCAACACCATTCAGCATTTCAACGACCGATGTCGAATCCTCTTACATCGATTGGGAAGAATATTCATGAGGAAAAAACAAACACATTGATGTGAAAGCTCCCTGAATGATTCTAAAGAGCCAAATTAATTGAGATGCACTCTTACCTTGAGAAAGGGGGATTTCAATGATTATATTCTTTGAGTGCACTGCTTATCCATTAGTAAGCACCATCATTCCAATACTAGGGTGTGGCCCCCCATAGATTATAGGGAGGACATGAGGTTATGAATTCTCCATTTTTGACTTCCTCATCTGGCCCAGCAGCTACTTGAACCCCATAATAGGCTACAGATAATGTCCCAAATCCGATCTGTTCACATTTACCCCCTCTAGTAGTGGTACCTTGTTAATTTTTGAGATGATCATATAGAAAATAAACATTATTTAGAGCTCCTAAAAAATGGGAAGGGATGAAGGATTAAGATATACTAATAGTATTACCTCAAGAAGTTTGACCAAGTCATCCTCTGAGGATTCAATTTAGCCACTCTCCTAGGGACTCCCTTAGTCAGCAGCTGAATCACATGACTCTTCATCACCAAAACCCTATGCATCCTCTCTTTCTAATTCATCATTAGATGGTGATATGTTAATAGGTTCTTCCTCATCCCATATTGTCTCAACACCAAAAACCACCCACACTAGAGTGGAAGGAGTATAATACTCCCCAAACTAGCACGAAAAATCATCCATGGCCATCAAATACATTGGCATATCATGGAAGATCACCATTTCTTTGATATGAGAAAGAACAAGCTATAGCAGATCGAACCCATCTTAGAAAAAATTTCACCACATGTCCTTCATCGACATCGATGTTTGCAGTGTCCTCTAGGCCATATTGATTAAGGGGAAGACAACATCAACATATGGTTGTAGCAAGTACCTCAACTTCTTCCTAGGATCCTTAATGGAATTTCTTGTCCCGATCTATTACCCTCCTCTTTCTATCATGATCTCTTCTAGGGACCCTCTCTTCTAGGGGGTGCGGGTACAACAACACCTTGTTCCATCCCCAATGTAGCTCCAGCCTGAAATTCCCTCGTTTTCTAGATCGATCAATAGAAAGCATCCCACCTTCTACCTTGTTGTCCCAATGGTTCACTTGCTGGTATAATCACCTCAATGTGCTTCAATAATATTTAATTTAGGAACACTTACAGAGAGTTATTTTTATAAATCGTCTACATGACAACATCGACATTGGTTTGCGGTAGTGTAATGGTCTCCCATGAGCCCACATGCATCAGCATCCACCAAAGTTGAAGAAAGATACAATGATTTCATTCCTCATGAACCCCCATGTATACTCTCTTCATCGATTATTGTATGCACTTGAAATTCCATGAAAAACGAGGTGGTGTATACTGTTCATAGTAGATGTGACCATCAATTCTGGACACCAAAAATTTTCCCCTAAAGATCTGTAGTTACTCCTTATATTTCCATTTACCAAGTAGGTTATCCACCATCAGACCAACCATGGTTGATAAGGGGTTCAATTTTATGTTTACATGGTTTCAAATTCTGATCGTGACCCTGGTCTAATCAATCATCATGGGATACACCCCAATAATGTTGGGAAGAGATGGACATAGATTGACATTTGGTGGGATGGTGGAGTTTAGAAACTCATAACCCCTGAAGTGCACCATGATATAGTAATGAAAGAACTGGAATGGGCCACAAGTCCTCCTTAACATTATTTCCCTCACCACATATCCCAAAAGCTCTAGATTTGGGCTAACATGATTACTCTTAGGTTTACTCTATTGCCGACCTCCAAGATTGTCACCATCATCAGCATTCTCAGGCACAACCTACAATACCCTAGAACGATAAAGGGTTAAATAACTAAATGATATGACTCATGTCAATGAGGTTCACCTTTTTTTTTCAAGGCCTTTCTTGAATAGAAATCCACAGTTAAGAATTATTGGTCTAGAGTAGTGATCAAGATGAGTGACCTTATAGGAAGTTTCCCAAGGTGTGTGAGAGTGAGGAAAAAACACATTGGAAAGATCTTGTGGTGGAATATGGGGACATTAATTTGTTGATGACTAGTTTGGTCATGTAGGTGGTCCCTAGGTAGGGGACTATGTGTCTGCAGTTCAATTGGTGGAACCTTGTGTGCTAGAACCCGACATTCATGTTAAGGTGGTGTGTATGTGTTGTTAGCATGGCCCAATTGTTACATTGGTATTAGAGGAGTAACCTAGACTTAAGTGTAGTAGAACTACCTAGGATTATATGTAGGGTCCACAATGAGAATGTTGTGATCTAGGGGGGGGTGGGGGTGAATGTAACACCCCAGAATGATAAAGGGATAAATGAATAAATGATATGAATCATGTAAATATTTTTCACATTTCTTATTGGGAGATGACTTGATTAGAACTCCACAGTTAAGCGTGCCTATCCTAGAGTATTGATTAGGATGGGGGACCTTCTGGAATGTTTACTAGGGTATGTGTGAGTGAGGAAAAATAACACTATAAAGAAAATGTGTTCACTTGTGAGTAATTACATTAGTATGATAACCCGTTTGGGCATGTGTGTGGACTCACAGTAGAGGACCACATGTATATGGGGCAACTGGTGGTACCCAAAGGGCTAAGACCTGATGACCATGTTAAGGCGGAGTATCTGTACTATCAATAGGGTCCAATTGTTATAAAAGACCATCCTATTATCCCTGACTAGAAGCATCCATCCAATGAGAAAGGTGGAAAGAAATGTAGTGAAACATACCTGCAGTTCCCAACTTTCTGCCATGTTGTACCTCCACTACGCAGACTTCCCTTCTTTTAGGATCAAATAATAAGACCCTGGACTCCTCCTCTACGACACTTTTGGAAACTAATTTCCTCACCCCTACATACTCACAACTATATTCTTCATCAAAAACATGTCTAATCATACTTTTAATGGGATATCCTTATGAAACATGGGGGCATGATCTGAATTTTGTTTCATGTCCTCCGGAAGGTATTGTGATTGGAGAGGAGTATGCTGCCTGTCACCCCTTATTTGTTGTGATGGAAGTAACTAAACAGACTAAAAAAACTCTAATGGGATGCCTATAATGCAGTGTAAATCCCATAAACTGATGTTCATGTCCCTATGATGAAGATGGAAGGAGCTCGTATCTAGGGACCATCAGATAAGGAGATTCAGCAGCATCTACTGTTAATGGTAGAAATAGAACCGTGATGTCCAAAATACCTCATACAATCTGATATATAAAATATCATCCCCATAATACAAGAAATTTCAGTGTACTTAGTATGCCTAAGCTTATTAAATGGTGAAATTACTACCAGACTGTAAGTCCTAGTCCTTATACGAGCCCAAGTTATTGTCCCACATACTTCTATGAAGAATGATGGTGTAGTGGGTGGGGTATTATTTATTTTTTGGTTCATAAACCACGACCTTCTTAGTACTCCCATTCAGTATATCTATGGCCAGGGATCCATGGTCCCTTATAGGGTGGCCATGAATAGTGATATTCTAATGGTTAAGTTCATCCTCATGCGTGAACCATGATCATGATGTTTAGACTTCCAGGACTAGGATATTCACCTCATCCGCCGACCCACAATCCCATAATGAAAGCTACATCCTAGATCTTAGCATGACTCTATTGGAGGCCCATTTATGAGGATTTTGGAATATTTAAGGGATGCACACAAAAGATCAATTTTCCAGAGATCCATATATGAGGTGGTGCACAAGATTATAATAGTGCATAAAAAAACGAGACCATTTTCACGGGAATAGGTGTGCAAAAGGAGTTTACATGAAAGTCATTGTTTCTTCCAAAAAATAGGATGACCTTGTTTGTTTAAGGTTCATACTTTCCAATCTGTTTATAACGGGTTTATTTGTAGAACCAGAAACATCCAATGATTCTATATCCATTTGGACCTACTTTCCAAAGGTAGGTGCTCATTAGTTGTGGACAGATGAGGCTTATGAATTTTCATTGGTCGAGAGGATGGGAGGTCAGGCTCATCACACCTTTTTTAGGGGAATTATTACCTAATCCGGGACTCCCTTCTAGATTTAAGTTATGTTCAAAAATCCTTATTAATTCACCAAGTATGAAAATGAGTTTTCCTTTATATTTGGCAATCAATGATTGATATGTATGAGATTTAGAGAATCATTTATATGTATTTTAGGTTCTTCATCGATAGAAAATCATCCGTATTTACTAGAGATTATTAGTCAATGGTATCCTTCAATAAATTATATAGAAATCTCTTGGTCATTATGATAACCACACTAGTTTTAAAACCACTCAGTGGGGAACTTGATGTTTATTGTCGTTTAGAAAGACATGGATTATTTCAGAGTTGGGATCGTACCCGTAGATGGTCTACCTACGTATCCTTGTTAGAAAAAGAATGAGAACCCATGTAGTTCTAGTGAATAAGTATGAGGTTTATGCATGATTAATGTATAAAGGAGAGATGTCATAATTACTTTTAGAGTCTAAGCTCATGTGAGTCATGCTCAGTGTGAGAAACAAGAGGTATTAGTAAAACCTGACGATTGTGCCACGAAAGATGCAATCATAAGAAATGAAGTGGGGAATACGTATGTATGACTACCCAAGTAAATTAATATTAGGAATTAGTTCAGGAAAGAAGCCTAGGATCAGGGTCCATAAAGGTATTTTTTTCTTTATTGAGATTTGGAATTTTAACTCGGGACTTACTCCTGAAAAGGAAGCCCAAAAATTTAAGAGGGACTTATGATTGGGTTTTATTCCCGAGAAGGAAGCCCAAAATCAAAAGGAATTAATACTGGGGCTTACTCCATAGGAGGATTACCATATAAAGGGTAGTTTTAATCTGGGGCTTACTCCTAAAAAAGGAGGCCCATGTTAAGGAAAATTATGACTAGGTCTTACTCCTGAAAAGAAGGCCCAGGTTTAGAGGACTTGGAACTTGGGGCTTACTCCTAAAGAGGATGCCAACTTGGGGCTTACTCATAAGGAGGATTCCAATATTAAGGAACTTGGGGATTACTCTTAAGGAGGATTCCTATATTAAAGGACTTATCATATTAAAGGATGAGGTTGAATGAGGAAAATCTCTATCCTTAGTGACATAATGTTATGTAAATCATGAGGTTTTGAGAGATGTTCCACAAAATTCTTTTCAGATAAGGAAGCCAAAAGAGGAACCATTCCATAAATGGATTTGAAGAGGGTTTTTAAGGCTTAATATTTAATAGGAGAGGTGGATTTGAAGAAAAGAGGTGAATAGGTAGGTGAGGCACCCAAAAAGAGGCAGGTGGGTAAGTCTCGTTTTGGCGTGCAAGTCTTGGTCATGCAAGTATACAAAGCACAATGTACTTTCGGTATAAAATTAAACCTTATATCATAATTTCCATGCTTAATTATGTTAAACTATATAGAATAATGTCTTTTCTATGTGAATTTAAGCTTCAAAACACAATTTCTTGGAAGAATGAATATAAACTTCATTGCATAATGTCATTGTTGTTTGAATTTAAATTTCATAGAATAATGTTCTTCTTGTATGAAATTAAAATGCATTCCATAAAGTCCTTGATGTATGAATTTCATCTTCATAGCATAATTTTCATGCTACATGACATTAAAATGTAGAGCCTAATATCCTTACTGTATGAATTTAAAATTCTTATAATTATTTTGTTTCTATATACCTTAAACTTCATAGCATAATTTCCATGTAGTATGACATTAAACAACATTGCATTATTTCCATATTGGGTGAATTTAAACATAATATAATATACGTACATTCCATGCTTGGAGTAGGTGTATGTTCCCGCTCCTGTTCTCCTTTTCCTGTCAGTGAATTCTAACAGTACTCACATGTGGGGGCAGAGTGTTGAGTCTGGTCAAAATTTGTCGTCGGAGCTTTCTGATTGACTTCTCTGGGTGCTACCAACAAGACTGTTGGCAGGCTTGATGAACATTGGTAGGTTTATATGCCTACTTTGTATTCTTCATCATGTATGGTTGACGAATATCCTTCAATACTGGAAGACGAGACTTCTGACATAATTGTTTATTGTAAACAGGTGTATGTCCCTGCTTATCAGTTTCCACCATATTAGATTGGCGAGATTCTTTGGATGCAGTCAGACGAACCTGCTGACTGGATGATGAATTATAAATAGGGGTATATGCCTGCCTATAATACTCCACCAGAATTGCCTGGCGGGATTGGCGTGTTACTGCCAGATGAGTCTGCTGGGCAGTAATATCAGGACAGACGGGTGTATATGCCCGCTCATTGTTTTCCATAAAATTGGCTTGATGGACTTTTCCGGAGGGGGTAGAAGTAGGTACCTGCTCCATGTTGACTAGATTTCACCTCTGACTGTTCTTCTTGCATGCTCGGGTCTGAGGAACCTGAGCTGAACCCCTAAAGGTGATACCCTCATCATGTTGAGGGTGCATTTCCGCACGAGTCTGGCGGCGATTATTGATGGGAGCCCTCGGGAAAGACTTATGTCTTCCTGAATTAAGGCCTTGAGTGAACTTCTCATTCTACTCCCCATAATATGGGAGGGACTGGTGATTATATTCCAGGGATAATGACCTGAAATGGTTGGAGATGGAGGTTGGGACCACCTGCTTCTTGACCACTGGTCGTCGCTGTCCGGACAACCAGGGTGAGTTGTTAACATTGAGGTCTGGTCGAGTGGCCTCCAGATTCGGAATGGTACCATGTTGATGGTATTCCTTAACCAATAAATTTGAGACCCAGCGTTGAAGACACTGAGTAGGTGATGTTTTCCTCATAGCGGACGAGGATCCAATAGGAGTAAGAGCTGAGGCAATCACAACTATGAATTTTAAAGAATCCATTTCTGTAATGTAGAGAGATCTTGGAAAAGAGTGCATGTTTGGTATAACAGAAATAATCAAGATAAGTTTGGACAGACTACATATTTTGGATGAGCACATATGTTATTTATTTCTTTGTTGGACCTCACATTAAGTTAAATAAGGGCCTAACAAATAAGTAAAACATCATTTAACTTGGTTAAGGATTCACTTCGAGTTCACCATTTTTCTTCTTTCGGAAAAGGGGATGACCTTGTTTGTTTAAGGTTAAAACTTTCCAATCAGTTTATAATGGGTTTATTCGTAGAACCAGAAACATCCAATGATTCTATATCCATTTGGACCTACTTTTCCAAAGGTAGGTGCTCATTAGTTGTGGACTGACGAGGCTTAAGAATTTGCATTGGTCAAGAGGATGGGAGGTCAGTCTCATCACACCTTTTTGAGGGGAATTATTCCATACTCCATGACTCTCTTATAGATTTAAGTTATGTTCATGAATCCTTATTAATTCACCAAGTATTAAAATGAGTTTTCCTTTAGATTTGTCAATCAATGATTGATATGTATGAGATTTATAGAATCTTTTATTTGTATTTGAGGTTCTTCATCGATAGAGAATCATCCGTATTTACTAGAGATTTTTAGTCAATGGTATCCTTCAATACATTATATAGAAATATCTTGGTCATTATGATAACCATACTGGTTTTAAAGCAACTTAGTGGGGAAATTGAAGTTTATTGTAGTTTAGAAAGACAGGGATTATTTTAGAGTTTGGATCGTACCCGCAGATGGGATACCTATGTATACTTAATAGAAAAGGAATCAGAACCCATGTAGTTCGAGTTAAGAATTATATGTTTTATGCATGATTAATGGCTCCAAGAGAGATTTCATAATTACTTTTACACTCTAAGCTCACGTGAGTCATGATCGGTGTGAGAAAGAAGAGGTATTAGTAAAACCTAACGATTGTTCCACAAAAGATGCAATCATAAGAAATGATGTGGGGATTATGTATGTATTACTGCCCAAGTAAATGAATATTAGGACTTAGTTCAAGAAATAAGCCTAGGAGTAGGGTTCATAAAGGTATTTGTACTTTATGGAGATTTGTAATTTTAACTCAGGACTTAGTCCTGAAAAGGAAGCCCAAAAATTTAATAGGGACTTATGATTGGGTTTTATTCCTGAGAAGGAATCCCAAAATCAAAAGTAATTAAGACTGGGGCTTACTTCTATGGATGATTCCCATATAAAGGGGACTTGTAATTTGGGGCTTACTCCTGAAAAAGGAGGCCCAGGTTAAGGGAAATTATGACTGGGGCTTACTCTTGAAAAGAAGTTCAAGGATTAGAGGACTTGGAACTTGGGGATTACTCCTAAGGAGGATGCCCAGATTATGGAACTTGGGGCTTATTCATAATGAGGATGTCCCGGGGCTTACTCCTACAGAGGATACCCAGATTAAAGGTCTTCTCATATTAAAGGATGAGGTTGAATGAGGGAAATCTCTAACCTTAGTGACATAAAGTTATGTAAATCATGAGGTTTTGAGAGACGTTCCACAGAATTACTTTCAGATAAGGAAGCCAACAAAGGAACCATGCCATAAATGGCTTCGAAGAGGGGCTTGAAGGCTAAATCTTGAAGAGGAGAGGTGGATTTGAAGAAAAGATGTGAATAGGTAGGAGATGCACCCAAAAAGAGGCAGGCGCACTAGTCCTGTTTGGGAGTGCAAGTCCTGGTTGCACAAGTATACTTGCGCAACATGGGTGTACTTGGGCAACGGTTAACCCATAGGGTAATACTTGGGTGACTTTGAACTCAAGACCTTAGTATTATCCCTATATGCTTTCAGATGGGTGGCGCACAAGTTTCCTTGAAGGGATAAGGCGACGCTCAAGTGTGGCCACTTCCCTTAAGGGCTGGACACATATGTGTGCAATTTTTGATGAGTTCTAACACTTAGGCCTTATTCCTCCTCTTTAGATCTTCCATTCTAGGTAAGAAATTACCTTATAAGTGTTCAGAAGACTTCAAGCAGAGACTAAGGCATTGAGAGATTAATTCGGAGTTTTTAAAAAATCATTCCTTGAAATGGGGGGCCCACGGGGGGTATTTATAGGCCACCTGAGGTTTGGGAGAAAGTTCATTTAGGATGCTCAAGTCACATGCGCGCCTCATGTATGGCATGCAAGTGACGTGCACGCCCAAGGATGGCGTGCATGTATACTTGTGTGCCATAATTTCCCTGTGAAATTCTTGATGTTCTTCCCTCTTTTTTTTCTTGAGGTACTTCCTTTTAGTCAATCTTTGTACTTTTTAATGGAACGGAGTGTCAAAAAAAGTCCCCCCTCAGAGTTGGATCCGAAAAAAGGAAAGAGGGTTTAACTCTAAGGTAACGGAGAAACCAAGATCCAGTGGCGAGCAGGAATGAGGCTCCCAGGTTTTGAGCACGCTGGTAGCAGCACGCAGGGGTATGGCATGCAAGTTTCTGGATCGCCTATAAATATAGGTGTCACTTCGTGCAATGAACCTGGATTTCAAACACTTCTCGCTCTCATTGCACATGTGTCTTGGTTTTTTTATCATCTGCGCTTCTGTTTTATGCGTCGCGCTGCTTCAGTCTGTTTCTGACTTGCGCGCCAGTACTGGTGCGTTAAAACTTGCGCGACCATCTTAGACTTGCGTGGAAAAATTATACTTGCATGCCTTAATGACTTAGCCATTTTTTCGATTTCTACACAAGTTTTATGAAAAAACTAACTTACTTAAATGTTAATTATTCAATATTTGGGCAAATTCAATAGCTCCAAGGAGGATTGGATCAGATGAAGAATTAGATAGAAAGATAATTTATGATATGATGAACATCGTTGGCCATGAATATTATGCTATCTGCAACAACACTCTCCCAGATTTGGCCAATTACTTTAATAAATTTCATGTCAATTTCCCATAGAGAAATTACTTGCCTTTATATGGTCATGGTCATCTGCAAGGAGTCAATATTCTAGATCCAAAGAACTATCTCCCGCATTCCTGGTTTCAGAATTACATCAAATTTTCTTCAGCAAATGTTTCAGTTGCATGATAATTTGTTAATGCTGGAACAATGGAGAAGGCCTAAATAATGCATCATAGTCCTTGTTCCCCAGATCTGAAACCACACAAGCCTGAGCTGCAGCTGCATTGTTATCCCTCAATCCTCCAAAATTCTTAGATGGATCAATCCAAAGGCTGGAAGAAGATTTGGGACTTCCATCCTGGAGGGGGTGTGAAGCCGACTTGGATGTGGGAATGTTGGGTGTGACAAACCTGTGCATAGTTTGTTGAATATCTGAAGGGATCTGCAATATATGAAGCCGTCTGGGCTGGGTAGACATATGTCTACAGTTATGATAACTTTGTGATGGAGCTAATCAGCCACTGGAGCCTTGAAACCAATTATTTCCATCTGACTCATGGAGAAGTAGGCATCAATTTGTGGGATGTCTACAAGATCTCAGGGGCTCCAATTTTCAGTGATATGTATGATGAATTCATCCCCCCAAGGTGACTTGGATTGATTCAGAGAAGACTCCGGCTTTGGATCAAGAATTATTGAAAACTATCCACATGATAAAGAATTAAAAGTCCACCAAAACTCATTCTAGAAAGGATATTCATACAGAGGAGTGGATGGATATGTTTCTTATCCAAAAAATAGAGAAGGGTCCCACCTATACTCGTCCTACGAGCTGCCCCAGAACAGAGAAGAGGGGTGCGCTTGGCACATTCTGGACAACTCTAGAAGCGGCAGAGTTTGAAAAGTGGGGGTACGAAGTGGACCAAAGAATCACAGAAAAGGCCTTTCTGGAGGGCTTTTTAGATTTGTGACTCAAGGTTTATCTTCTGATAGTTAGGGATTCGAAGGGAGGCGTCAGGACAAGGACCTTCATTGTTGCAGCCAAGTTGACTGAGAGGAAATTGGTTTGGTTGGCCACCCCAATTTTATCAAAGATTCATAGGAGCTTAATCCATGTCTATATGGGTAAGTCTCCTTTTAGAATAGTGGGACAATTCCATGTTTTGTGTGGATGGGTCACCACTCACTTCAGGACATACATTGTACAGAGCGGAGTGTAGGTTCCTGGAAGTTCTTAAAGGCCATCAGTGCAGGCATATTATTGAATTCTTTTATTTTCCCTCAGCCCCTATGATATGAGGGTGAGGCTGATTATGTTCAAGGAATTCCATTTATTTCCTTATGGAAACCCACCAACCGGGCGGTTCGTTGATGATGGAACGACCAGCCTGGAGTTGAGGTCATACATGCTTACTTGTAGAGATGGTGTATTGGACACTGGAATTGACAGAGAGATTAGATGCGAGGCCTATGCTCTATATAGATTTGGACACCAATTCAAGTGTCTGCAGAATATTTTTGTATCCCCTCGTGTGCATGTCAGGTCAGAGTAGCATCCAATGGTTTCCTAACAACTATAGTTGCTGATAGCTATGGAGAAGACCAGGGCAGTGTTTGATCTACCTGTTGCTGGAACGAAGAGTCACTTGACTACATGGTATGCCGAGAACTGGTTAGCATCATACCATGAGGGGGTACTGAATCATTCGGTTCCTTAGGTGGGGAAAAGAAAGAGATCTATTAAGAAAGAAACCCTTCATCTAGAAGGTGACTCTTCAACACCCGGAGCTGATTCACCGGGTTCCTCACCCGTGGCTGATTTACCGAATTCCCAGGATGGGGATGATGAGGCATGACATGATTTAAAGCGGCCTTGTGCCATATATAAGCCTCCTTCCAATGTTAAGAGACCTACTCCATTGACTCCTGGTGAGTGACATCATTGAGTAAATTTAATCACCATTATTTTATAGAGAAACAAGTTTCATTTTCTTATTCTTTATATGTGATTGTAGGAGTTGGGAAGAAGTTGAATTCCAAGATTGTAGGACCCTCCTCATGGTCTTCTGGTGCACATGTTGAATATTTTAGACCAGTGGCTATCCAAATATGGTGGAGTTTATATTGCAATGTTGAAACCGCCTGGCTGGACTTATGTGAAGGGCTACACATCCCAAGAGTAGGGAATCTTCGGGCTTCTACTGATATCCGTTTCAAGGATAACCCCGATGAAGTGTGGGCTTGCATCTGAGAGATGGAGATTCTCATATATGCCACTGATGATTCCATTCCTATCACCAAGCGGTTGAAGGAAATGATGGATCGTGGAACCATTGAGGGGATTGGTGCTTCCGTAGATGAGGAGTGGCACGATTACGTGGCTCCTGAAGATGTAAGTCTATTTCCTTATTTTTATTTTCAATTTGATTTCTGTTAAAGCTTTATTACTCAAGGAAATTACTTTATTCATCCTGCAGCTTGTAAATAAAGGAACTGCTGAGGTCCCTTCACCATAATACTACCCTGGTGGCACTACTATCGAAGATACTAAATCTCCCCGTGAACCAGGAGAATTATCTCAAGGATGGAAAGCCATGGACGAGGAATTAGAAAGTTCTTTTCATTCTCCAATACCTGTATTTGGAGGTGACGATGTCAACATGCCCAAAAATCCAAAGAAGCAAATACATTGAAGGAAGAAGTCCACAGCTAAACACTTCATCAGTAGTGGTAATTTCTTCATATAGTCATGAATCCTAAATCATGAAGAGATTGATCATATTTCATGGGATTGCATGGGCTTATTCAATTTCTCCTCTAATGGAGAGGACTGACCCTCCTCTGAGGATGACGGAGGGTGCTGGTGAATAGTCACCAATTCATGCTGACCTGGTTGCTCCTGTTGCTGCTGCATGGAGATAAGATCCTACTTATAGTAAATTAACAATACTTCATAGAAAATTGAATGAAGACATCAACTGATTTCCATTCTGTGATACTTTAGGTTCATAACCTGCACCAGAACATTTGGTGACAAATGCAACTAACTCCGCAATTCTCTCTGAAGAAGATGTTTGGGGTCGGAGGCCACATGATGAGGGTCGCCAAGAATATATAAAAAATTCCCCCACTGGTGAGACTAACCAAGAATCTAAGATATCACTGGGTAAAATGATGAAACTTGGCGTATCTTTTGAAGAAATTTTAGAGCATGTTAAATTACCATGTAATTTAAGAAGATTTTTTACATGAGTGTTATTCTTCATCATATTAAAAAATTTATTATTACATCTCTGACCATGATTGGTTGAAATGAGCAGTTCTATCTGATCAATCTATTGACCTGCCGATGCCTGAAGGGGGTAGAGACAACCCTATCATTGCAGAGGTGATAGATCAAGTGGAACTTAACCCAGAAGAGCTTCCTGAAACCCATCCTGAAAATCATATTGAGGCTAGGAAAGATGGGGAGGAGCCTTCTCACATTGATGATCTACCGTTGGGTAAGAGATGATAATATTTCTGACTGTACTTAATTTGTAAGATATCTAATCAACTTTTTTTGTCCTTTGAAACTAACCAAAACATTTAATTGACTATAGAGGGCCATCAATTTCAGTGGCTAGATCTGGGGGTGAAGCCTCAGCCTCCGCCCCAACGGGAGTAGAAAGTGAAGTACCGAGGGTCAGGGGGGATGGATCAGAACATGGCACTTCATTAAGTGCATTAATCCCGGACTATATTCCCACCTATGATAGTGATGCTGAGTCAAACCCAGAGATCCAGAAGGTGCTCTAACTCTCACGTTGCAAGGAATTAAAGAATATACGAAAGATCATATCTGAAGTGCCTCTTGAAGAGATGTCTTCGATGATCCCATGACTGTCGTCCTTGTTTGTCAGGTTAGGACCTGGCGGTTTGGGATATCAAGAGATCCATCCCGCGGTAAAACAAGTCATCTTAAGGAGGGTGAAGGAGAAACAATACCATCAAGATCTGACCAGAGCGAGGCTATTAACCAATATCAACAAATTCAAGGCTGTAGTGTCCCGAGCTAAGGCTGATCATGCTGCAAAGTTGAAGGATATGAAGCATAAGATCAAGGAGAAATTTTTCCAGCAGATGCATCTTCATCAGTAGTTAGATTTTTTTACTGGGGAACTTGACTAGATTAACAATTCACTGGAAGGAGTTCAAATGAATGGTATGAAAGCCATCTCAGATGCCAAGAAGTCTCTCCATCAATCTTAAAAGAATGAAGCTGGTCGAGTGAATGAACTTCAAGTGGACGATGATGAAGCTCAGGATGCCATAAATCAAATGAATAGTTATGTTGGAAGCCTCTTGTAATTATTGAAAAAGATAAGAGACTCAAATATGTGGATGTCCTTCCAACTCTTGTGCATCAATGAAAAACACTTTCATCTTCAATCATTTGTGACTTCATTCTCTTGCTACCTGCTTTAATTAATTTTATCTAATCCAACAGGCCTGGTAAGCATAGTTTGATTTTTTCTAGGGTGATACAAACAACCCCACAAACTTTGCATATTTTTTTCCTCAATATTTCCTAAATCATACAATATATAAGTTTAGCGAGCTAGGACTCATCTTTTGTTCAGAGTTCCTTTTACAGGTTCCCAATTTAATGATCACCCTGCCTCTTGTTGGCAGTTTAAATTCATGCATTTCGGACATAAAAAGGCTAATGTTTAAGGTCAAATAGCTTTGAACGATTGGATTAAAATTGAATCAATTCCTTGATAATTTGTTTGAAAACATATTACCACATTCATGTATGGGAAAAAACATGTAGACTATGACCTAAGAAATTTTGAATCTGAGGGATGATATGAAAATAGGTCTAAAAGGAATTAGAGGAAGTATTTCCTAAGTGTGAAGTTACCACTATTTAACAAACCCATTAGGGGGTTAAATTATACAAGGCCACTTAAGGGAATTGGCAGCATAGTCAAATAATAGCATCTTTTGGATGACAGGTCCATTATGTAGACTACTTATACAAGGCCACCTAGGGGCACGTGCTTTATAGTCAGGAAAAAGAACTCTCAGAAATTTTACTTTTCTATTGCTAAAAAACCAGTGTAAGTTTATGGAGATTCAAATTTTCCAAAGCATTGAGTTTGCAATATGGAGATAGGTACTTGAATATGGAGAGGATATTCCCAATCAAGATTGTAAAATAATTGGATGAATGTCACTCCTGCAAGGTTCTGACCCAAACGTAGGGAAGAGAAATATAAACCATAGAATTTAATACTTTCAGATCATGAAAAAGAGTATGGGATAAATATGTTAAGGATAGTTGTTTTTGCGGATCCCTACATATCGTCGGTAAGACAAATAAGGACAAAAGAGGTTTTCCTCCAAAGAATGAAATTACCACTATTTAACAAACCTGTTAGGGGGTCGAAGTATGCAGGGCCACTTAAGGGCATTGGGTGCATATTCAAACAATAGAATCTTTTGGCCGACAAACCCATTATGTAGACCACTTATGCAAGGCCGCCCAAGAACACCTACTGCATAGTCAGGAAAAATAATTCCTGGGTATCAGACATTTTGTGACCAGAAGTCATGAAACGGGTTATAGAGATCTGGAAGTATTTAAGGTTAGGAGTATGGCAGATCAAAATGGGCATTATCCAATGCATGAAGGAGATACACAGACTAATGCTAACCATAATCATGTTGTGGCTTGGTCCTGAATTGAAATGCTGGAATTCAGTACATATCTCATTAGGATGAGAATCAATCCATATGTAGTTCTTGAAATACAGTTTAATGTTATGTGGGATGAGAGTGTAGGAGATCATAGTTTAGGGTTGTCGAGTTCAGACCATAATGAGGAATACACATTGTGTGTTTGATAAACCTGATGTGAATGAAGACCAGGGTTTCTATACCACATTCATGTTTTCACAGGGGGACATTTCATCCAAGGGACTAAAAGTGGAATTTGGGGTTAGGCCCAAAGACTTGGGGCTGGATTCGAGGGATGCTCGAACATTCCTACGTATCCCATAGGGATGGGAATCAAGCCATATGTAGTTCTTGAAACACCCTCTGTACTGATTTGGTTCGTACCAGTGAAGGGTGAAAGGGGACCTTAGTGCAATGATGGTTTGACCCAAGGTTAAAGGTTTAGTCATTACCATGTATGCACGTAGTCTTTGAAATATGACATGATTGGAGATCAATGTCAATGATGATTTCCTCTTAGGGAAGGGACAATGGGGGACTGTATAGCTTAACATCATATAACAAGGAACATGATGAACCAATGTGAATATATTGGTTTGGGGGGGGCTTCACGAAGCAACATCGTATGAGATGGAGGTGGACAGATTTGAAGATATTGGTTTTAGGATTGAACCTCAGGAGGTTACCTATGTACCCAGCCTAGAAGGAAAGGATCAAAGTCCACATATTTTTATTAAGAATGAATTGGTTATCAAGTTGTACTTGAGGATAACCCGAAGATGGTTTTGGGACTTACGCGTGGTTAGCAGCCCAGAGAGGATGTTATGGTTGAAGTTTACTCTAAGATCACGTGAGTCATACTCGGTGTAAGAAACAAGAGGTAGAAAAAACCCTAATGATGCACAGTTTAGTGTCATGTAGGATATATAAGGGACTGGATACAGTTTAACGTCATGTTGGACAATGAAGGGACTATGCAGTTTAAAGTCTTGTAGTGAGGACTATGCACAGTTTAACATCATGTTGGACGATAAGGGGGGACTATGTAGTTTAATGTCATGCTGCAAGGACATAGATAGTTTGAGGTCATATGCATGGACCAGTGCTGCACAGTTTAACGTCATGTAGCTATTACAAAAATGTATGTATTTTTGTTACACAAAATACTTCTTCAAGAATCTTGCACTGGTTGGAGTTGTAATGAGTTCTCCATCCATTGAGATTAAAGAATAACCTCCAGTGGAGTAGACCTTATGTATTGAATATGATCCTTCACACTTTGGCTCAAGCTTGGGATGTTTCTTTCTAGGTATCATTGGAGTTTTGAGGACTAATAAAAATTCTACTTGAATGAATGAATGAAGATGAACCTTTTTGTTTAAAGCCCATGGTATTCGATTATGATAGACTTCCAAGTGGTTTAGGGTGCACAATATTTTTTCATCCAATCGTTCCAATTAATCAAATTGCTTATGAGATTGTTCATCTCTGGATAACTGATCATAAATGGCTACTCTGAGAAAAGGTAATTGAACCTCAATGGGAAAGACTGCTTCTGTTCCATATACCAATAAATATAGAGTTGACTGCGTAGTAGTGCGGGTGGTGGTCTGATAATCCCATAATGCATGAAAATGTTTATCTGGCCATTATTTCTTATCTTTATCCACCATCTTTTGCAGTATGTTTGAAAGAGTCCTATTTAAGGCTTCTATTTGGCCATTGGCCGCTGCATGATACCGAGATGAATGGTTGGATTTGATGTTGTATTCTTGATACAAAATCCTTACCTCAGATGAACAGAACTTGGTGCCATTTTCCGTCAATATGGTATGAGGGACACCAAATCTAGTAATGATGTTAGACTTGAGGAAGCTAACAATTCTTTTAGAACTAACTTCTTTGAGAGGTATTTCTTATGCCCATTTGGAAAAGAAGTCAGCAACAGTAATAATATACTTAATCTGCTTGGATGTAGCTGAAGGGTAAGGTCCTACTACATCCATTCCCCATGTGGAAAATGGCCATGAGTATTTAGCTGTATGGAGCAACTCTGGTGGTTGATGAATGAAGTTGGAATATACTTGGAAAGAATGACACTTCTTAGTGAAATGAACACAATCTTGTATCATTGAAGGCCAGAAGTATCCAAGACTTCGAACTTGATCAGACTGTCTATGTCCAGACTGGTGGGCACCACAGACTCTTGCATGTACTTCTTTCATGACAGCCATTGTCTCTTCACCATCAATACATCTAAATAGAATTCCATCAGAACCTCTCTTTTAGATGATTTTTTCTAGGTGATCTGGTCTATCATAAAGAGTAAAATTGACCACACATTGCCAGACTTGTTCTTTCCCAGCTCTATCAGGTTGGAGGGTTCCATTTTGAAGGTATTCCCTGATAGCTGCCATCCATCCTATAGTATGACCATATGGTTCAGAAATGGGACTAATTTCATTGATTTCCTCTATTCTGATTTGAACATAAGGTGAAACTGTACGACGGTGGGAAATACTGATGATTGTTTCATCCCGATTTGGATCTGCCAGAGCTATGGCTACATTAGCCAGTGCATCATCTTGGGCATTTTGTGATTGCAGGACACAAGAAAATGTTGGTTTCAAAGGAAATTACACCCTTAACTCTCTGACATAATCATACAAAGGGATTAACTCTTCTATTATGATGGCATAATCCCTATTGACTTGTTTGATTACCAGGTCTGAATCACCTTTAACCATTAAGTGATAAACCTGTTCCGGAAGCGCCAACTCCAATCCTATGATGAGAGCCTAATATTCTTCTTCGTTGTTTATACCACCTTCTAACAATAAGAAAGAATAGGGTAGCACTGCCTTTTCTTGGGAAATAAGCATAATTCCTAACCCAACTTTTTTGGATTTAGTTCCTTCCATCTTCTTCCTTGTTGGACTTCTAGAAGCACCATCAAAGTACATTTCCCATGTTTGAAGATTATCTTGAATAGAGAAGACTTCCTCATCAGGAAGTTCAATATCTAAAGATGTATCTTTTACTGAAGGTTGTTTAGTAAGGAAATCAACCAGAGCTTGGCCCTTTATTGTCTTTTGAGAAACATGCTGGTTATCAAACTATTGCAAAATAACTTCCCACCTTGCCAGACGTCCTGTAAGCATTGGGCGACTAAGGATAAATTTGAGAGGGTTATTGCGAGATACCAATTGTACTTCGTGATGTTTTAGGTAGTGTATCAATTTCTGAACTGCAAATATTATCTCTAGGAAGCACTTTTCAATACTTGAATATCAAGTTTCTTCCTCAATCATAGTCTGACTGAGATAATAAAGGCTGTTTTCATTCCCATCATCATTCTTTTGGGAAAGGAAGGCACCCAATGATCACTCAAAAGCTTTCACATAGAGGACAAGTGGTCTTCCTTCAACAGGTGGAATTAATACTGGTGGAATCAAGAGATATTTCTTGAGGATATCAAATGCCTCTTGGAAATCTTTTCTCCATTGGTAGGTAACTCCCTTCTTCATTAATTTGGTGAAGGGTATAAACTTTCCTACCAAATTGGCAATGAAACCCCGAATATAGGCCAAGTTTCCTTGAATTCCTCTTAATTCACTCAAATTTTGAGGAGGTGACATACCAAGGATTGATTTTTTTCTTCTGAGGATCTACTTCGATACCACGATGGCGTACAAAAAAGCTGAGAAATTTTCCTGAGGTTACCCCAAAAGCACATTTCGAGGTGTTCATATTCAAATTGTGTTGTCAAAGTTTGTAGAATATGATTTAATAATCAGGAAAGTGATTAGATAGTTGTCTGGATTTAACCATCAAATCGTCCACATAACATTAAACAAATTTCCCTAAAATGGGTTTTAAGATACGGTGCATGGCACGTTGATATGTTGAACCTGCATTCTTCAGGTCAAAGGGCCTTACCTGATAGCAAAACACAACTTAAGGGGATCTTAAGGATGTAGATTCTTCATATTCTGGAGCCATTCGGATTTGATTATACCCAGAATATCCATCCAAGAAGGAAGGTGCTTCATAACCAGTTGTTGCATCAATTAAGATTTATGTGATCGGAACCAGAAAATCATCCTTGGGACAATGCCTATTATGATCTTTGAAGTCAATTAAAACTTCAATTTTTCCATTCTTCTTTTTCCTAGGGACAATGTTAGCCAGCCATTTGGGATATTGAACTTCTCTGAAGAAATTAGCTTTGATAATCTTATCCACTTCAGCTTCAATTTTGGAGGCATAAGTTGGGTGTGTTCTTCTTACAGCTTTCTTGAATCCTCGATGTTCTTATAGAAAACCCAAATGATGAGTGGAAACATCAGGATCAAGACCTATCATTTCTGTATAATTCCAAAACAATATATCTCAATTTGTCTTTAAAAAATAAATATACATTTATTTCTCATCAAGAGTCATGGACACACTAATTAAAGTGGGGAATGGATCTTCTTTTGTACCCAGATTTATTTCTCTGAGTTCACCCACAGTGGTAGAGATACCTTCTTCAAATTCTTGAGGAGAATCCTTGAGATCCTCCTCTTCTTCTTCAACATGTGTCACTTCTTTTGATTCTATTTTCATAGTAGATGGTGATGTAGAATTTCCATGATCAGAAGAGAAGTTAAAATTTGAACATCTTGAAGATAAAGCTACCATTTCTGACCCTATTAATGATGAAGGGTATTCCTTGGGTAATAAATAGGAGATGATGGATTGATAATCAAAATCATCATTTATCTCTGACAATTCCATAACTTCTTCTAGCTTGGTTGATGAAGTATAGAATTGCTGGATTTCAGTAGACGAAATAAAGACATCTCCATTTGAACTATCATTATTGCCTGGTGAATCAACAATTTCTACCATGCTGTCTGTCTTGGTTTTCATAATTGACATTATGGAAGTTTCTATAAGAGTATTTGGATTTGGGTCTATCCTATCAATTTTACTGATAGGAAACACATAATCTGTTCTCACATGTATGAATGAGTTTACTAGAATCTTTTCCAAACCATATGAAGCATTAATTTTGGTAACCTCCTTTGTCATGGATATCTATTTTTCCTCTATGTGATAGAATTCTACCTCAATGTATTGAGATTCACATGTTTTGAATGGGTCTTTATCACAATACAATGTCCCAATTTGACTATTGAAACAATATTTGAGACATTGATGGTATGATGAAGGTATAGCCGCATGTTGATGTAGCCAAGGTCTTTCAAGAAAAATATTGAAGGCTGTGTCATGACGAACAACCATGAAATATGAATTGGATACAACGTCTCCAAAATAAGTTCTGAGTGTAATCTCGCCCAGAGGTTCTTCTTCATTTTTATCATATCCTTGCAACATCAAAGTAGAAGGAGATAAATCAGATTCGGTGAGGTCCAATTGACAAAGTGTACGAATAGGGATGAGGTTGACCCTTGAACCATTATCAACGAAATCTCATCAAATGTCTACATCATTGACCTTTCCAGATAAATAAAAAGGTCTAATATTTCCATGCACAATATCATCTTCATCTTCATCTGTAAAAGATATCACTGCATGGAATTATGTAGGATCATTATCTATATGGTAGACTTCAGCCACAATAATTTCAGTTTTAAATTCCTGTGGACTTGACAAAGCCTCAATGAGTGCCTCTCGAAGAACCTTTAATTGATAGATTCAAGGCATATAGAGTTGATAACTTGGATGGTACATGGGACAAATGTTTCAATACATCATACTTTTAGTCCAAAGTTCTTAATTTCCCAACAGGAACATGTGGTTTCACAGGTTCCTTCGAAGTTGACGCTTTGGAAGTAGATGTATCTTGTATTGGGGTAGGAGTTGGAAATAATCCTGGCTTTGGAAGATTAGACCAATTAGATCTATTTATTTTATGAGCAGAAGAAGGTGTAACCTCTAACCGATGCCCAAAAACAACTGTTCCAGGATTGAATATGCCATGTGTGGAAGAACTTGCTTGTTCTTGTTGAGCCTGCTGAAGGGCTTTTCACGAGTTTCTGCTGCATATACAGTTATAGTAGGGGTAGTATTGAAATAGTGGCTTTTGGAATATCCATGTCTTCCCTTGTTTCCAAGACCTATGGAACTCCCTCTAATTCCTCTATTTGATACAGGAAACTCAGGCTCATCAAGATCGAAACTGCGACTGATATAAGGATATGTTAAGTGAATCATGTTAACAGAACCAAAGATTAGCTCTTCATCTAATGAAGACTCTGCATGATGAACCATTTAAGGTTGTTGCATTTCGTGGGGGGGTGCCCTTGATTTTGAAGTTGATGACATAAAATCTCCCAGAGTAAAATACAACTTGGGCTTTAACACGATCTCATCTTCTTCTGACTTCTCTTCTTTCTTCGAATTATGCCGCCTCTTTGAGGATTTCCCTTCTAACGAAGGGAGTTTTTCTATGGAATTCATAGCAGAAGGCACAATTGGTTTCTTCAATTGTGTTTTTAAAATGGAATGAGTTTGGTCAATTGTTCTCTTGACCATAAAATCATCACATTTCTCTGCATTTTTAGTTTTGACTTCGTGCTAATCGCCTTCTTCCTCTAGATCTGTAGCAGTAACACATGCTACCTGGGCTGAAGAACCTTTCAGTTTGACTTGTCTTGAGTCCACCATATTTTTCAGAAGGTCTTTGAAGACAAAACTCTCTTGAATGGGATGCCCCAATATCTTATGAAAAGGTAAATAGTTGGGGAGGTCTTCATCTTCTTCCTTGTTTGGCCTTTTGGGCCTTGGCAACTGAACTAGGTTGTTTTCCAGAGTCGAGATGAAGTAACCTGGAACTTTTTCATTCCAGAAAGAATAAACTTTGTTCTTAAAATCTTTGAACTGCTTCCGTCTTTGATCTCTTTGATCATCTTGATGAGACAACCTCTGTTGTTGACGCTCAGAAGGTAGATCCCTTCGATAAGATGAAGGTTTTGAAGTGGAAGCCAATACAGGTGCTTATTTAAGTGTAACTATAGCAGTCTCTGCTCTCCCCATTCTTCTTACTTGAGCTGATATAATGACACGAGTTTTAGCCTTAGTCACTATAAGAGAATCTTTGATCTGTTGAGTGATTTAAGTAAGGTCTCAAAACCCTCATGTGTAGTTCCCAAGGATCAACTGTGCACGTAATTCCTCACACAAATTTTCCACACAGATTGGAAACAATTCTTCTTGAAGGAGTGCTAAAAATAAAAAATATGTTAATCCCTTCCAGTAAGCAATGAAATCTGAAACTCTTTAATTTTCCCTTTGCTTACAATTTGTAAGATCAAAAACTGTCATCTTTGGAAACATTGAGCTAAATTGAAGAAGAGATCTTTGACGAATATCTTCCCACCCGGTAATTGGCCAGGATTACAAGCTTGTATACCAGAAAAAAGTAGGAGCTTATAATGACTGTACAAAAAACCCGAGCTTAACTTATTCTTGTTTTTGAGGAGTTACCATCATAGGATCACAACGAAAAACAAAATGTGTTATGTTTTGTTCCAGATCTCCCAAACCATTAAAAATTGGTAATGTGGTACTTGAAAAATTTGATGGGGGGAGGAATTGCATCCACTCATTCAGGGTAAGCTCTCTTTTCTGGTTGAATTTGTTCATGATTTCCTTCCATAGCTTCCAACCGAGCTATTAATGACTCAATGGTACTTATTAACTTTTGAGAAACATCTGGTTGAGCTTGGACCTAAGCATGTACAATAACTAGAGTTTGGACAGGTGTGGTGACTGGTACTACAACTGAAGGTAGCACTACTGGTTGTTGTTGCACATGACCCATAGGATTAGACCTGTGAGGGTGTACTTGTAAAGGAGGACATTCTTGATCCCTCCCAGTAGCTACAAAAAATTCCTTTGACTGACCAACTCCAGTACGCTTAGGAGGAAGACTACCTTGAAGTAGTTCCACATTTAACCTCCTTAAACCCCCCATTTCTTCTTCCTGCTTCGCAAATCTTTCCTCTAATGAGAGTTATTGGACTTCTCCAGAGGAAGGGTGGAATGTAACCTGACTTTTACCCTTCTCCTTGGTATGGGCCTTTCTGGAGTATGAAAGGGAATTACCCAAAGGAATATCTTTCCCATAGGAAACCGTCTATATTCTGGTATTCACACCTTCTTCATTTGTTTCCGTGTGAACAACCTCTTGAACAAGAACTTCTTCATCTGATCCCTCTAAGTGAGCCTCATATTCTGGGGAATCAGTGACAATGAAATTGATGACATTTATTGATGCATAACACATTGCCTCCCTTCTATTGAAATTTCTGTGATACTGTCTTCTTCCATGTACTTTATGGGATATTGCCTTTTGTTGAGTTGATCCCTTAGGAACTTCTTGATGAACTGTAATTTGGAGGGAATCTCTAGATAAATTGGCTCTGCGTTCCTATTGTGGATTCTTCCCTAATCGAGAGAAGACTGACTTTCACGGAGGAAGAGATTGAGGATTTGAAAAATTCCCCAGCCCGATGGACTGGGGATATTCTTGCTTTCCCTGCTCAACTCCTTGAATCCCATTGGTTGTTCCCAAGGGTTGAGCTAAAAGATTCCCCTGCCTAGCAAGCTAAGGTGGCTCTTGAGCTACTACATCTGTGACATTCTTATAAGCTCTCTTGATTTTTTGGACTTTATTCTGGAAATTTGCCGGATGCATCAACCTACATCCACTCAAATCACCTGGCTCAAATGACCATTGGATGGTTTCTGACACTTTTGTCACTTGATGATGCGCATGCTCTAAATGAGAAGCTTGTTCAATATTCTCATTTTCTTGATGCAAGAGTAATTCGAAAACTTGTTCTTTGTATGCCTGAATATGGGAAGAACTAGTTGATGTCTGTTCTTAGGCAAACCTTTTATTACACACAAAACCTGGTATTTGTGGCCATCCAGGGGAAATAACATTGCATGAGACCACTTTTGGTGGGCTTTTTTGATTGGAAAGTACAGTGAAATGCAGTGCTCTAGGAACACCCCATCCCCTGATATGAATACCAGATGGGGCATTGGTAATTAACTGGCGCAACCTTTTTAGTGCGCCAAAGCATGCACGTTGAAGGGCTCTCTGCTGCTTTTCAACCTTTGGATATCGGGAAACTGAGAGAGATTCCAAATCAATTTTTCATTATAACCCTTCTATTATCTTAACATGATTTTCATATTCTTCATAAGATAATATTTTATTTTTCAAGTGACAAATAGTTTTCCACATGTTGAGACGAATTTCATGAATACAATCTTCCGTCAAAATTTCTGGAATATCATACTGAGAGTCAGCCAAAGTTCAAAACATGACTGATACTTCACCTTTCACCAGTTGTTTTCTAATATTCAGCACTTCCTCCTTATCATTCGATGAAAATTCATCTACCTGATTAGACCAAAGCTGGTGCATCTTTGTTGCTTCATTAGATTCAACAATATTGTTAGATAATTAATTTGTCAAATTAGAAGATGAATGACCTAGGGGTGGTTCAAAGAATGACCTACAACCTGGGAAATCTTTTGATTGAGAAAGTATTTCACCTGCTAGAGGTAAAGCATCAGAAATTACTGGCTTCACATTTTCAAGTGCCTCAAGATAAGAGGGCTTTCTCATTACTGCATTGTCCTTTGAATAATTTTCCTAGCAATGCGAATTACTATTGTGAAGAGGACTTTCACAGCTAAACTCATCATCATGGGGAGGACCACCATGGTGGGTTACAACAAAAGATGTAACCTTTTGATCTTTGGACTTCTGGTCACATAGAGGGTTATCATGGCTCTCATCTGAAGATGATACTTTAAGATCGATCGAACTTCCATAAAGAAATACTTCATGAGGAAGTGTCTGATGAAGACCTTCAGAATTATTGTTCCCACTATTGGGAAATGAGAGAGTAGAATCTTGAGTTGCAATAGATAATTGTCTGAGGGCTTCAAAAACACCAGCATCGAGCAAGGCATTATTTCATATTGGCTCTTCATTTCTCAATTTTGATAGACATGTCTTTTTATTAGATGCCTTCTTACTCACTTTAGAAACCACTTGTTGATGATAGTGGTTATTATGGGTAACTATAGTAGTCTCTGCTCTCCCCATTCTTCTTACTTGAGCTGATAGAATTACACGAGTTTTAGCCTTAGTCACTATAAGAGAATCTTTGATCTGTTGATCGATTTAAGTAAGGTCTCAAAACCCTCATGTGTAGTTCACAAGGATCAACTGTGCACGTAATTCCTCATGCAAATTTTCCACACAGATTGGCAACAATTCTTCTTGAAGGAGTGCTAAAATTAAAAAATATGTTAATCCCTTCCAGTAAGCAATGAAATCTGAAACTCTTTAATTTTCCCTTTGCTTACAATTTGTAAGATCAAAAACTGTCATATTTGGAAACATTGAGCTAAATTGAAGAAGAGATCTTTGACGAATATCTTCCCACCCGGTAATTGACCAGGATTACAAGCTTGTATACCAGAAAAAAGTAGGACCACGTAATGACTGTACAAAAAACCCGAGCTTAACTTATTCTTGTTGTTGAGGAGTTACCATCATAGGATCACAACGAAAAACAAAATGTGTTAAGTTTTGTTCCATATCTCCCAAACCATTAAAAATAGGTAATGTGGTACTTGAAAAATTTGATGGGGGGAGGAATTGCATCCACTCATTCAGGGTAAGCTCTCTTTTCTGGTTGAATTTGTTCATGATTTCCTTCCATAGCTTCCAGCCGAGCTATTAATGACTCAATGGTACTTATTAACTTTTGAGAAACATCTGGTTGAGCTTGGACCTAAGCATGTACAATAACTAGAGTATGGACAAGTGTGGTGACTGGTACTACAACTGATGGTAGCACTACTGGTTGTTGTTGCACATGACCCATAGGATTAGACCTGTGAGGGTGTACTTGTAAAGGAGGACATTCTTGATTCCTCCCAGTAGCTACAAAAAATTCCTTTGACTGACCAACTCCAGTACGCTTAGGAGGAAGAATACCTTGAAGTAGTTCCACATTTAACCTCCTTAAACCCCCCCCCCATTTCTTCTTCCTGCTTCGCGAATCTTTCCTCTAATGAGAGTTATTGGCCTTCTCCAGAGGAAGGGTGGAATGTAACCAGACTTTTACCCTTCTCCTTGGTATGTGCCTTTCTGAAGTATGAAAGGGAATTACCCAAAGGAATATCTTTCCCTTAGGAAACCGTCTATATTCTGGTATGCACACCTTCTTCATTTGTTTCTGTGTGCACAACCTATTGAACAAGAACTTCTTCATCTGATCCCTCTAAGTGAGCCTCATATTCTGGGGAATCAGTGACAATGAAATTGATGACATTTATTGATGCATAACACATTGCCTCCCTTCTATTGAAATTTCTGCGATACTGTCTTCTTCCATGTACTTTATGGGATATTGCCTTTTGTTGAATTGATCCCTTAGGAACTTCTTGATGAACCGTAATTTGGAGCGAATCTCTAGATAAATTGGCTCTGCGTTCCTCTTGTGGATTCTTCCCTAATCGAGAGAAGACTGACTTTCACGGAGGAAGATATTGAGGATTTGAAAAATTCCCCAACCCGATGGACTGGGGATATTCCTTCTTTCCCTGCTCCACTCCTTGAATCCCATTGGTTGTTCCCAAGGGTTGAGCTAAAAGATTCCCCTGCCTAGAAAGCTAAGGTGGCTCTTGAGCTACTACATCTGTGACATTCTTATAAGCTCTCTTGATTTTGTGGACTTTATTCTGGAAATTGGTCGGATGCATCAACCTACATCCACTGAAATCACCTGGCTCAAATGACCATTGGATGGTTTCTGACACTTTTTTCACCTGATGATGTGCATGCTCTAAATGAGAAGCATGTTCAATATTCTCATTTGCTTGATGCAAGAGTAATTCGAAAACTTGTTCTTTGTATGCCCGAATATGGGAAGAACTAGTTGATGCCTGTTCTTGGGAAAACCTTTTATTACACACAAAACCTGGTATTTGTGGCCATCCAGGGGAAATAACATTGCATGAGACCACTTTTGGTGGGCTTTGTTGATTGGAAAGTACAGTGAAATGCAGTGCTCTAGGAACACCCCATCCCCTGATATGAATACCAGATGGGGCATTGGTAATTAACTGGCGCAACCTTTTTAGTGCGCCAAAGCATGCACGCTGACGGGCTCTCTGCTGCTTTTCAACCTTTGGATATCGGGAAACTGAGAGAGATTCCAAATCAATTTGTCATTATAACCCTTCTATTATCTTAACATGATTTTCATATTCTTCATAAGATAATATTTTATTTTTCGAGTGACAAATAGTTTTCCACATGTTGAGACAAATTTCATGAATACAATCTTCCGTCAAAATTTCTGGAATATCATATTGAGAGTCAGCCAAAGTTCAAAAAACGACTGGTACTTCACCTTTCACCAGTTGTTTTCTAATATTCAGCACTTCCTCCTTATCATTCGATGAAAATTAGTCTACCTGATTAGACCAAATCTGGTGCATCTTTGTTGCTTTATTAGATTCAACAATATTGTTAGATAATTAATTTGTCAAATTAGAAGATGAATGACCTAGGGGTGGTTCAAAGAATGACCTACAACCTGGGAAATCTTTTGATTGAGAAAGTATTTCACCTACTAGTGGTAAAGCATCAGAAATGATTGGCTTCACATTTTCAAGTGCCTCAAGATAAGAGGGCTTTCTCATTACTGCATTGCCCTTTGAATAATTTTCCTAGCAATGCGAATTACTATTGTGAAGAGGACTTTCACAGCTAAACTCATCATCATGGGGTGGACCACCATGGTGGGTTACAACAAAAGATGTAACCTTTTGATCTTTGGACTTCTGGTCACATACAGGGTTATCATGGCTCTCATCGGAAGATGATACTTCAAGATCGATCGAACTTCCATAAAGAAATACTTCATGAGGAAGTTTCTGATGAAGACCTTCAGAATTAATGTTCCCACTATTGGGAAATGAGAGAGTAGAATCTTGAGTTGCAACAGATAATTGTCTGAGGGCTTCAAAAACTCCAGCATCGAGCAAGGCATTATTTCATATTGGCTCTTCATTTCTCAATTTTGATAGACATGTCTTTTTATTAGATGCCTTCTTACTCACTTTGGAAACTACTTGTTGATGATAGTGGTTATTATGGGTAGGTGTATGTGCCTTCTCAGGAGAAATGGTCTGGTTAGGCTGATTATCTCCATTCAAATCGGGTGTATGTGCCTGGCTTGAATATCTGTATGACATGGGGGAGTACGCCCCACAACCCTCCTGGACTGGGAAAAATGTGTGTATCTATTCTGGGGTGACATGTTGATGAGTAACTCCACTAATATGGATAGATTTATGATTCCTTCACTGTAATGCTGCTGAAGTTGTTATAATATTCTGACAGGCATCCAGAATATGGGCAGAGATTTGCTTTTTCTCTTTCACCATTGTCCGAATGTGCTTGGTGACTTCAGCTACCAGAACAGGAATATACGTCCATTCTGTGCTTGGAGTAGGTGTATGTTCCTGCTCCTGTCCTCCTTTTCTTTTCAGTGATTTCTGACAGTACTCACATGTGGGGGCAGAGTGTTGAGTCTGCTCCAAATTTGTCGTCGGAGCATTCTGACTGACTTTTCTGGGTGCTACCAAATAAGACTATTGGTAGGCTTGATGAACAATGGCAGGTTTATGTGCCTGCTGTGTATTCTTCATCATGTATGGTTGAAGAATTTCCTTCAACACTGGAAGACGAGACTTCTGACATAATTATTGATTGTAAACAGGTGTATGTCCCTGCTTATCAGTTGCCACCATATTAGATTGGCAAGATTCTGTGGATGTAGTCAGACGAGCCTGCTGACTGGCTGATGAATTATAAATAGAGGTATACGCCTGCCTATAATACTCCACTGGAATTGCCTGGTGGGATTGGCGTGTTACTGCCAGATGAATCTGCTGGGCAGTAATATCAGGACAGACGTTTGTATATGTCCGCGTGTTGTTTTCCATCAAATTGTCGTGATGGACTTCTCCGGAGGGGGTAGAAGTAAGTACCTGCTCCCTGTTGACTAGATTTCACCTCTAACAGTTCGTCTTGCATGCTCGGGTCTAAGGAACCTGAGACGAACCCCTAAAGGCGATACCCTCATCATGTTGAGGGTACATTACCGCACGAGTCTGGAGGTGATTGTTGATGGGATCCCTCGGGAAGGACTCATGTCCTCTTAAATTAAGGCCTTGACTGACCTTCTCATTCACCTCCCCATAATATGGGAGGGACTGGTGATTGCATTCCTGGGATAATGACCCGAAACGGTTGGAGACGGTGGTTGGCACCACCTGCTTCTTGACCACTGGTCGTCGTTGTCCGGACAACCAGGGTGAGTTGTTAACTTTGAGGGCTTGACGAGCGGCCTCCAGAGTCGGAATGGTACCGTGTTGACGATATTCCATAACCAATACATTTGAGACCCTACGTTGAAGACGCTGAGTATGTGATGTTTTCCTCAGAGTAGATGAGGATTTAGTAGGAGTAACAGCTGAGGCATTCACAACTGTGAATTTTAAAGAAGTCATTTCTGTAATTTAGAGAGATCTTGGAAAAGCGTGCATGTTTGGTATAACAGAAATAATCAAGATAAGTTTGGCCAGACTATATCTTTTGGATGTGCACATATGTTATTGATTTCTTTGTTGGCCCTCATATTAAGTTAAATAGGGGCCTAAAAATAATAAAAACATCATTTAACTTGGTTAAGGATTCATGTCGGGTTCACCATTTTTTATTTCTTCCGGAAAAGGGGATGACCTTGTTTGTTTAAGGTTCAAACTTTCTAATCAGTTTCTAATGGGTTTATTCGTAGAACCGGAAACATCCAATGATTCTATATCCATTTGGACCTACTTTTCCAAAGGTATGTGCTCATTAGTTGTGGACTGATGAGGCTTAAGAATTTTCATTGGTCAAGAGGGTGGGAGGTCCGGCTCATCACACCTTTTGGAGGGGAATTATTACCTACTCCGGGACTCTCTTGTAGATTTAAGTTATGTTCATGAATCCTTATTAATTCACCAAGTATGAAAATGAGTTTTCATTTAGATTTGGAAATCAATGATTGATATTTATGTGATTTAGAGAATCTTTATATGTATTTGAGGTTCGTCATCGATAGAGAATCATCCGTATTTACTAGAGATTCTTAGTCAATGGTATCCTTTAATACATTTTATAGAAATATCTTGATCATTATGATAAACATACTAGTTTTAAAGCCACTCAGTGGGGCACTTGAAGTTTATTGTAGTTTAGAAAGTCATGGATTATTTCAGAGTTGGGATCATACCCACAGATGGGCTACCTATGTATCCTTATTAGAAATGAAATCAGAACCCATGTAGTTCGAGTGAAGAAGTATTAGGTTTATGCATGATTAATGGCTCAAAGAGAGATGTAATAATTACTTTTACACTCTATGCTCACGCGAGTCATGATCGGTGTGAGAAATAATAGGTATTAGTAAAACCTAACGATTGTTCCACGGAAGATGCAATCATAAGAAATGATGGGAGGATACTTATGTATGAATGCCCAAGTAAAAGAAGATTAGGACTTAGTTCAGGAAAGAAGCCCAAGATCATGGTTCATAAAGGTATTTGTGCTTTATGGAGATTTGGAATTTTAACTCGGGACTTAGTCCTGAAAAGGAAGCCCAAAATTTAATAGGGACTTATGATTGGGTTTTATTTCTGAGAAGGAAGTCCAAAATCAAAAGGAATTAAGACTGGGCTTACTCTTGAGAAGGATGCCCTTATAAAGGGGACTTGTAATTTAGGGCTTACTTCTGAAAAAGGAGGCCTAGGTTAAGGGAAATTTTGACTGGGGATTACTCCTGAAAAGAAGGCCAAGGTTAGAGGACTTGAAACTTGGGGCTTACTCATAAGGAGGATGCCCAGATTAGGGAACTTGGGGCTTATTCCTAATGAAGATGTCGAGATTAGGGAACGTGGGGCTTACTCTTAAAGAGGATGCCCGGATTAAGGAACCTGGGGCATACTCCTACAGAGGATATCCAGATTAAAGGTCTTCTCATCTTAAAAGATGAGGTTGAATGAGGGAAATCTTTAACCTTAGTGACATACAGTTATGTAAATAATGAGGTTTTGAGAGATATTCCATAGAATTACTTTCAGATAAGGAAGCCAACAAATAAACCATGCCGTAAATGGCTTTGAAGATGGTCTTGAAAGATAAATCTTGAAGAGGAGGGGTGGATTTAAAGAAAAGAGGTGAATATGTATAAGAGGCACCCAAAATAAGGAAGGTGTGCAAGTTTTGTTTGGGAGCGCAGGTCCTAGTTGCACTAGTATACTTGTGCGACATGGGTGTACTTGGGCGACGGTTAACCCATAGGGTAATACTTGGGAGACTTTGAACTCAATCCCTTATTATTATCCCTATATTCATTCAGAAGGGTGGTGTGCACGTTTCCTTGAAGGGATAAGGCGGCGCGCAAGTGTGGCCATTTCCCTTAAGGGCTGGACACCAATGCGTGCAAGTTTTGATGATTTCTAAAACTTATGCCTTATTCCTCCTCTTTAGATCTTCCATTCTAGGTAAGAAATTACCTTCGAAGTGTTCGGAAGTCTTCAAGCAGAGACTAGGGCGCCAAGAGCTTAATTATGAGTTTTGGAAAAATTCTTCCTTGACATGGGGGGCCCACAAGGGGTATTTATAGGCCACCTGAGGTTTGGGAAAATGTTCATTTAGGGTGTACAAGTCACTTGCGCACCTCATGTCTGGCGAACAAGTGACTTGCCGGACCAAGGATGGCGCGTAGGTATACTTGTGCACCTTAATGCCTCTGTGAAATTCTTGATGTTTTTCCCTCTTTTGTTGCTTGAGGTACTTACTTTTAGTCAATCTTAGGACTCTGTGATGGAATGGAGCGTCAACAGTTGCGACCAATGTATATATTTTTTTTCTTGAAAAGAGATAATTATGAGAACTAGAGTAAATATTCTTATCACACATTTAATCAAGGCACTAAGCACACACCACAACATGAAAGACCATTCCAGGGCTGATGAGTGTGGTGTGCACATGTTTTGGCACCCGTGAAATAAAAAACCATTTCACATGAAAACCTATTATATTCCAATGTTAATGAAAATTTTCGTATTTTATTACAAGGAAAATAATATTTCTAAGGATAGTACGTACAATAAATAAGTTGTTCTTGCAAGAATTAAGGGTTGTTCATAACATGCCCCTTGTGTACCATAGGCAACGTCAAACAGACAATATTGCACAACAGATCTCTAAAAAAAATGGTAGAATCTACACAAAAAATCTATTTCATACCCAAATACTTACACAACCACTACTAAGGATTTCAGATATAAATATAATGTCACACCTCCATTGTAGAGGCTCTCTGGAAGATTATGTGTCACTATACTGTGTGTAAAACTGATCTTCCATGATAGCATGCAACTTGGAACACCCTAGGTTGAGACTCTTGAGTGAAAGACCACCTATGGGACCTAACATAACTTTACCTATAGTCAAGTAGTGCTCTTGCAATAACTTTTAATGTAGTTTAAGTGTGTGCAGGAGGACAAACCTTCGAATGACCCTGCTCTGCATGCAACCCAAATCTTGAATGCACCTATACCCCCAGACTCCATGTCATTCTCTTGTGCTGGAGTATCCTACTCCCAGAACTCTTGCATGAAACACTACAACCATGCATGAAAAAAATTCTGAGTCCCCTAGTTGACGTCCCCTATGCCTTCAATGAAGCTGCTATCTGACCTACCACATTTGTGCATGGGTACGCTAACACCAGTTTCTTTTTAACACATTATCTCTAATGTGGACCTCATGGATGACCACTCCTCCCATCATTGTACCCTAGAAGTACCAAATCCATTCCCCATCCAAAGGCACAAGACCGATTCTCATGTAAAACCTAGGGGTAAGGAGTGAGTCTACCCATGTCTAAGCTACATGAAGTAAAACTACCTAGCTCCACATCCTAGTCATATGACATTAAACTACATGAAAAAAATCCTCCACACATGACATAAAATTGTAGTCTTACCTTTTGTGATAATCACTAGATTCTCAGGGTATGAGTGGTATGGGATGACCCCCAAACCCTTACCACTCATATAGAATGAAATCCTATTGGGAAACTTCAATTATTAAGATGAAAACCATCCCTTGTCAACTCTCCTTTTGTGACATGATATTCCTTATTACATGATATTAAACTGCATGGATCTATCCAGTCATGAAACCTTAAACTACATCATCGTACAATATGAGTCTTTTCCCCGGTCTTCTAAACAAGGCACATAGAAAGCCTTCTTGAGGTTAAATACTGACCAGTGGTAAACCTAGGTGATCCATCCTAGTGACACACCTCCTTGATCCTACACAAGGAGTGTTCTGATCAACCTTCTAGATCCATATCAAGGAGAATTCTAATCCATCCATTTTGGGTTTGCCTCAAGTGGTGTTCTCACCAAATCATCCAGGTGTGACATCTCCCTTTACAGGGACACACCTCCTTGATTTTCCTCAAGGGGTGTTCTAATTAACCTTTTAGATCTATCTCATGGTGAATTATGATCCCTCCATATAGGGTTCACCTCAAGGGGCACTCTCACCCATTAACTCAAGTGTGACATCTTCCCTTCCAGGGACACACCTCCTTGATCTGCCTGAAGAGGTGTACTGATCCACCTTTTAGATCCATCTCAATGGGAGTTCTGATCCATCCATTCAGGGTTTACCTCGAGGGAAATTCTCACCAATCAATATAGGTGTGACACCATTCCTCCTACAAAGAACCTCACAAATCAGCCTCCATGGCACATTCTAATTCACAACTCCATGTCTACCTCCACCGAGCATTCTGATCCATCCATTTTTTCCCATAAGAAAAAAACCTTGTGCCCATTTCCATAAGATGCTAAACATGTTCCCCGATCTGTCTCAACTAGACATCTTGATCCATCTCCACAGGATGTAGAACTTTTGACCAAACAAAAAACAAATACTTTATAAAAAACATGGGATGCCTTAGGAAAAAATACTTGGAATATTTATGCCCCAGGCGTTGTTACCTCATGATCGACATGGGATGCCATGTAATGTCCCAATGTTTAATCAATGGAATTCCATTATTATAATTATGTATTATAGTACAATAATACAATATTACATATAGAACAAAATTCAAACCTTTAAATGAATAATGATTAAAATATAAGGTATCCCTAGAAGTTACGGAACTCATACCGATGAAATAGTAACTTGACCTTTGGAATAGTCAGGTGACCATTATGAATAGTAAACTAGCCAATTGAATAGTAAACTCACTAATTAAAGTATAAATAAAATTTATCCATCTTATAAGTGACAATATTATATAAATATATCATAGAATAATTAAGTAAATATTTTAAAAATTATTAATTAATTATTGGTATTTTTATAAGTCATTTATATTTAATTATAGTATTATGATTAGTTTAATTATTTAAAAGAAAATTTATTTCTATACAATGTATTGATAAATAAGTATTTTTATGAATTATTATTATATGATTATTTTAAGAGACCTTAATTAATTTTTCAAAGTGTTAGAAAAGCAGTTTTAGTTTTAAAATTTCTATTTTTCAGGTAAATTATGATATTAATTAAAAATTAAATTTCTTATATTTAGAAAATTATTTTCATAAAATGGAGTTCATTTTTTAAATTCTATACTTTGAAAAATTGTTGGGGGGAAGTTTTGGTAATTTTCTAAAATACTTGAATTTTTTAGTGAATTGTAAAATAAGATAATTTACAATAAATGCTAAATAAGTGAATTTATGCATCATTCTTGAGTCAAGGATGATGTAAATAGAATTTATTTAGAACTCATTTGCTCTATTCAATCTTTTTAGTCATAATAATTGATAATATTCATATTCTTGAGCAAAAATATTAAACTAATGATTGAAATAATGGGAAACCCCACCTCTCATCCAACGACCCAAAGGCCTTAAATTTTTTTTATTATATGATAAGGCCCCCTTTTAAGGGATGAAGGGGGTGGAAACCCAATGAAATCATGGACATATGACAATTACATGTGAATGAAGAAAGAGTAAAACCAGGATAACAACACTGAACGTCTCCTCCCCAGCAATTGAACATGAAGACGCTCTTCATCGTTGCAAGGTAATTCGGTAAGCAAGTGTCCTGAGTCAAAGCTGAAGCCCAATCTGATGGATGACGCCATACCCTATCAAACAACCAAATCCAAAAAACACTGCAAAGATGAATTGCGAGCTCTGAAACCCCCATGGAGTCAATTCATGAAGTTGAGTCCAGATCACAAACTTCCCACCTTAGCAAACCAAACCATTCAAGAAAACACCTACCACCATTCCATAATACTTTGGTATCTTCCAAAGACCAAATACTCTTCCATAAATAGGGTCTCAAGGAAGATAAATTCAAGAGGTAAATTCCTCTTTTCGTTTCTTTTATTTTCTTTCAAGTTCGTTTCATTCTTTTCATTTCCTAACCTCATTTCATCCAAATGTTATGATAAATATAGTAAATTACATGTAATGTAATTTTTTATGATAATGTAATAATTCATCATCATCTATCCTTTCACCTCATATTACTCTATGAATGAAAACACCATTTGAGATGTGTTAATTTATCACATCCATCGACGACAGGTTTTCAATTTCTATTACCGTCTTTAGTTATGGACGTGAAACCATTTTTATGGTTGAAATGGATTTTATAATATGTTTTATGTGTTATTTAAGTTCCTGGAAACTTTTTAACACATGATACTAATTTATAAATAAAAAGGTGTTTGTTGTGATAACAAAACAGCCAATTAACCAAAAGGGTTGTCATTAACGTTTTAAATAAGGATTCATCTTCACTACAAATAACCAAATGAATTTTATAACCATGTAGTATTCTATATGTTCACTAATATCATATAACTCTAATTCTTTACAACAATTCTCATCTTATATGTTTATCCTTACATGTATATACATTAAACAATCATGAAAACCAAGGAAACAAACTCTCCCCAAAAATGAAATTGAACATATTAACCCCTAAAAAGGCCATGAATGAACTTAATAAGGCTATAATAAATAAATTAAATGTATAATAGGTTCTGGAAATATTAATTAATGAATTTAATTTGGTTACCCAGGACATTAAGATCAAGTGAATTACACTTTCAGACCTAAGGTAAGGGATTCTGCCCAAACCTCCTTTATTCCTTCCAGTTTCTCTATCTTTATTTTTACCCAAATGAAGTTGTCTTTTATTTTTATGTAATTATTATAAATTATTTCTATATTATCCAAACTCCTGAATCAATATCCATTCATCATTATCTTTCAGGTATATACATGTTTTTAAATGGTTCCCTCCTTAATACTTCCCAAAAAGCAAACATGTTTTAATGGAACTTCCCGAATTCTAACTAAATTTCAAGTGCACTGTATAATTTGTTTTAATGAACCATTGTTTTTATTAAATCAGTATTTTTGTTATGAAAAAATTCTAGGTTCACTTATGGTTTTATATAAAATATTATTTTATTTTTTATTTTAAAATCTCTTTAATATTTTCCTTAAACTGCAGTAAAATGTTTTAATTCTAAATTTTATTAAATAATCTTTTTTCATGTTGTCACTTTTGTTTGATATATCATTTCATGATCTATGAAAATTTTACCCATATGAATGTCCATGTATGATTTCAATCATTTATTTCATGGAAACCATTGTGATATTCCCTTATGTTATTCCTTTTTGACATGATTTTGATACCCACTTCTTACCATGGGTAACCCTTAAATTTATGTATGATAGATTATGTATGATTATGTACGGGGAAAGAAAATTCATGAACATGTTATGATTGGTTCTCCTAGATAGAACTCTAATTAATTGTGTAAATCTAAGTCTCATGAGAAGTTATGTGAAATGGTCTTGGCAGTTAGCCTTGACTCATGCTACCATGTACAATGGTCTTGGTGGTTAACCTTGACTTGTGATCCTCTATGTGCAATGAGCCTTGAATTGTGATAAAGTAATGTTTTATGTTTATTACACATTATTATGACTCCATGAATATATGATCCCATGTTTATATGTTATTATTCAATATGTTCCTTGCATTTTGATATCATTAAGTCATTCCTTCTAACCCATGTGCTAAAGATTTATTATTATGATTATTCACTTACTAGGATTTTAGATCATTTATTTATTCATGTTATCCCTAGGTTATCCTATGAATATGTTTTAACAAAATGTATGTTAGGATATCTTAATGAATATTAAATAAATAAATGTTTTATTAGTCCCATTTTTTTAGTTTTATGTACCTAGTCTTCCAATATACTAGACTTTACGATCCTTGGCTTGTAATATGATGCATTATTATGATTAAAATCATGTAATGATATGTGTAAAAGTATAGGGTATCTATAGTTGGTATAAGAGGATGGTATAGTTATTTTTGGAGAGTTTTAATAGATCACTTTAGTGAGATCCTTATGGATAATACAAAGTATAAGAAAACATCCCTAAATTTTGGAAAGTATAGAGTAAGTGGTTTATCAAGAAAATAAACCCCTATCTAGATAAGAACAAGTGGATGTGACTCTATGATAGATGTATTGTCAGGACCCACATTCACTGAGATAAGGGAAGGGATAAAAAATTGCCAGACCCTCCCTTCATCAAGTTGAAGGAGAGATAATGACCCCTGAGTCCCGCCTTCAATAGGCCCTAGAGTGGAGACTGACACCAAGGGTATAGAATCACACGTAATATGGAGGGAATTTCCATTTTTATTTTGGTAGGATCGGGAGATACGATGGTAAAAACCCAAAAAACAGCAAAACTAATGGTAAAAGTAAAGCCAAAACCCATTCCCATATGCATGTTCCAAGATAAACCCATTCAAGTACACGAAAAACATCAATGGAAAAATACTATAAGAAAGAAAACAAAAATGACCACTTTATGGATGTCTGATCTAGTATTGTCTTGCACAGTCCCCGATGTCCTCATGGAAACCTGAAAGAAATTTTATATACATAGGGTGAGTATATAGGTATAATCAGTAGGAAAAACCAAAATCTCTCGTGTACAAGTTAGGAGACAATCTAATGCACTGTGAGAAGATAGAGATAACCAAAACACCTAACAAGGAAATCTATCCACCCAACCTCACCAAGGCACTATCCCCAAATAACACAAGTTAGGTAAATTAATAGTAATAGAACATATACATTTGGGTACCCCAAACCACTTTCCCACGGGTTATTTAAGGCATCCTATGCATCAGACCTCCCCCGCAATTTTCACTTCAGTCCCACTGCCGCCCGAACAACAACCTTATGGGCCACCACAACCACATATCCTACCTGCGGAAACCTGGTCCACCAGAAACACGTATCCTGCTTTCAGACACCTGGTCCACCACAACCATACGTAACCACGCCCAAAGACACATGGGTTAGAACATCTACCACCATGCCCGAATACACCTAGGCCTCATCTCGATGACACTTGCGAAACAAACCTGCCCACACACACCTAGGACAACAACCACAACATTACCTCCCTGAAAAGTCTTGGGATATAAATGGATCTCAGGCCATCACAGCTTGCCCGAAGAGTCTTGGGATACTCGGGCGAGGGCGTACAAAAGGACCTAATATCCAGCCACCCAATTGTATGTTGGAAAAAACACCCTCCCCCATGAAATTGGGGTGTTCAGCACGAAGTTCTCAACTTGGGTGGGGTGTGAATAAGAAACACAAAACACAATTTATATGTATCGGTAAAAAAGCATCCATCACAACCTAAGGGTTCCAAAACCAGACCATACACAAGCACCCTCATTACCATTAATTCATACAAAAGAACAACAACCACAACCAGAGCACAACTCATTCCTGGAAAACAATTCCCCATTAAACCCATTCTTGTTATCATATTCAAGTGATTCCATTTAAAAGAAACCTTCACTACTAGGAAACTAAAATGAATATCCACAAGCCAAAGAAGAAAAAACAACCAAGCGTCAATTTAAGCATTCTGACCTGGATCTCTTGTAAATTCACAATAACAAAAGGGATCCGTGAGACCCCTCCATGTACTGGAACCAAACAAAGCCCCATCATATGGACCCACAAGATATCATATCCAAAAACCAATAACTGAACAATAGGGGATCCCATACCCATTCACATCACCCCACAAGTATCAAGCAGAACATCCATGCTTATTTGTATAAAAAACAGGGGAGTTTCTAGATTTAACCACAACATTTATCAAGTTTTTTATTTTCGTTTGGTTAACCGGGGTGATCAAATAAGGATTACTCTTCATTGTTCATCCATTTAATCAACTAATTTTACATGATTAACTAGTTTACATGTTACATCCATTCAATCACAAGCTTATACAGAAAGAAGAGGTTCATTAGTGCACAAGAAAGGACTTCCAACAACCACTATTTTCAATGGGCATGAGCCCGTATGAATCACAACATATAAGAAAAGATAAAATAGTAAAAAAACATTGTCAAACACCCCCCATAATTCTTTATAAACCATTTATTATCTTCATTAAGGTTGGGTTTCATCCACCCCCTAAGGAAAAATTATCATACCCACCCCACATGATACTCAGTAAAGAGAGACAAAGGGAGACCCTAATTGGATGATCTACGATCGAAGTTTTTCTCTTCGTGGATAGAACTAGGGGTGCGTGACTTGCAGGGGAAGAAACGCTGAGGACTCCAAGAGTGAGTAGAAAAGGATCCACCATAGGCGCACCACTAGCATCGAGAAGGGGGACTCTAAATGCACCAAGGGAATGAAAAGAGACCATCCAAGAAGAATAAATAACCCTCGTGCGATAAAAGGAGAGATCCTAGAGTTATGGAATATGATATATTGAATGGATTTAAAGGCATATCATTGTTTCACCATGCGGTTGGACATTTACACACAATCAAATTAATTTTTATTTAATAAATCTCATCGAAGAGGTGGCCACAACAACCGTGAGTTAAAAGATTTCATTTAAACAGTGGAAAATGCATAACAAAGACACAAAGTTTGGGTCAGTCAAGGGTCTCCCCACTCTTGGAGATATTGAAAATCATTTATGGTTTTTAAAAACATCCTCAACCCACCTTAAAGAGTCATTAAACCTTAAAGTAAGCATTATGAGAAACTGAGGAAAGAAACTCCTGACAACCCCATGGAACTAATCAATGACTCACCGATCAGGTACACACCGATATGTGAGACTGATCGGTGACACATAGATCAACAACTCACCGACTGGGGACACACTGAGTGGTGAGACCGATCAGGGACACACCGATCAGTGAGATCGATCAGGGACTCATCGATCGGTGAGACCGATGGGTGACACCACAGTGACACCCTGCCACCGACACCACTGCCCTTATGACTCACTGATGGGTCCAGGGTGCCCCAACACTGGAAATTAAAAAATAAAAGGACCAGGAGGGTCTGGGCCATTACATGTATCTAAGGTTAAAACAAGAAAACACCACTTTTAGCTAGACTCAAACAGGAACTGGTACACAACAATGATCATTTCTGCACTCCTAGATTGAAAATCCTAGGGTATATTTTTTGATTAATTCATATTATTAGTGTGAAACATTATTAAAGGAATAAAAAAGAGCCCATAAGAATATAAGTTAAGAAATAGATCAAGGATAACCTAGATTTAAACATAGGGAATCACAAGTTTGGATATACTTTTCCCTTAATATTTATTTCGTTTATGTTTAATGTTTCTTTTTATGATTATTGGCTAAGAATTCAAGACCCATAATTGTGCTTTATTTTTTTATTGGTGGGAAATAGAAGAACACATGCTAATAATCAATGTGATAGGAAATGTGAAGATTTCCCTTGTGACATGGAAAATATGATGGGAACATATGCTCAAAACTTCATGAAAATACTTTCTTAGCTGGCTCAAGTTATGAATAATAACATGAATCATGTGGATTGACCTCATCATCCAAGTGAAGAGAAAGTTTCCATAGAATCATTCATGTGAAAAAGTCCAACCATGTTTAGTGGATCCTACAATTCCCTCCTCATGGAATAGTGGATTAACTCTATTGAAAAGATATTCTCTGTCCTCTAGTTCTCATAAGAATAGAATGTCATGCCGATAATCTATCATTTTGATGAGGAAGCTGACTAGCAGTGGACACTGATCAATAATACTAATTCCCAGGAGGAAATTAATTCCATGGATTGGGAGGAATTCTAGAAAATGTTTTTAAATAAATATTTTCCCCGAACCCTCTATCTCAAGATGAAAAGAGAGTTACTCAATCTTAAGCATATGGAATATGATTCCATCAGGGTGTATGAAGAAAACTTCACAATTATTGAAATACACACCTATGTATTTTTCATGGACACCAAAGGAAAGACTGATATCTTCTTTAGAAGACTGAAGATGAGTCTATAAGAAGTATTGGAGATTCGAAACATTAAAAAATATGAGGAGATTGTTCATTGTTACCTCAATGTTGAAATAGAGATTAGAGGCTCTCAATGGTCTCGTTGTCTCAGTGAAAAAAAGAATAAAATAGTGTCTAATATGGGTGGTTCAGAAAATAAATTCCATGATAGAAAGAAGATCAAACATCCCACATGTCAAAATTGTGGGAAGAATCATCCTAGGAACTGTCTAATGGGAAACTGGAATTGCTTCTAATGTGGAAGAATGGTACATATAGCTAAGAACTGCTGATGGGATATAAAGAATCCCCCTAATGTGGAATAAGAAAGGATGTTTTGGATCAATTATCAACCATTAGTGTAGTGTTTAAACTATAATGAATATGGGAATTATTTGAACAATTTCTCTAAGACAAGGGTTTTCGGAGGTAATCAATAACAACCTCCAAGGCAACAAGGAATGGATTATGCTATCCATACTGTTGAGGTGGATCTGGAAAATGATGTGGCAACAACTACACTAGTTATTCATTCAGGAATAGAGAATTTACTATTTGATTATGGTGCTACGCATTATTTTATATCATGCAAGTTTAATAGAACTATTCAAATTCCAACTCAAAATTTGAAGATTGAGTTATCTATGAGAACAAAAAATGTGGAAATTATTGCATCCAAAGTATATAAATCCTCCATGGTTAATGTTTTTTTACTAAATGTCCTATAAAATCTCGTCATACTTCCTTTAGTGGAGTTTGATTTTATCTTGAGCATGCATTGGATATCTTTATACAAAGCCAACATTAATTGTCAAGAAAGGGAGATCACTATTCACATCCTAAATCATCCTATTATTATTTAAAAGTTTAAGGAGGAATATAAATATCCTTTAGAATCATTGTATCAAGTATGCATATTTTTTTCTTATGAAAAATCATGTCTAGCTCAAATGATTGAGAAAAAAGGATAGAATAATGCTTGAAGACATGCCCATTGTAAGGGAATACACTGATGTATTTCCCAAAGCATTGTCATGGCCTTCCTCCTGACCAAGAGGTTGAGTTCTCAATTAAACTTATTTCTATATCTCTATATATATCGAAGAAACCTTATAGAATGTACCCTATAGATTTGGAAGAGATGAAGAAGCAGTTATAGGAGAATCTAGACAAGAGTTTTATACACCCGAGTGCTTCACCTTGAGGAGAACCAGTCCCCATAATCAATAAGAATGATGGATCAATGACCCTATGCATTAATTATTGTGAGATAAATTAAATCATGATAAAGAACAAGTATCCCCTAGATCGGATAGATTAATTATTCGATCAGCTACATGGGGTCAGTTTGTTCTCTAAGGTGGACCTTCGGTCGGGATATCGCCAATTAAAGGTGAGGAAGGGAGATATTCCCAAAACTGTATTTTTAACGAGGTACGGACACTATGAGCTCATAGTGATTCCATTTATACTCACTAATGATCTATCAATATTCATGTATCAAATTAATATAGTATTTATAGATTACATTGAGAAATTTTTGGTAGTCTTTATCGATGATATTCTGATTTACTCCATGAGTAAGGAGGAACACGAGGAGCATTTGAATACTGTGCTAAAGACATTTTGAAGGAAAATACATATGAAAATTATAGTAAATTTGAGTTCTAGATGGTGGAAGTATCATTATTTGGGAATGTTTTCACCAAAAAAGGGATATTTGTAGACCCTTCTAAGATAATGGAAATCGAAGAATGGCCCTGGCCAACATTTGTAATGGATGTTCGTATCTTCCTTGGTATAGCTTTGTATTACTGATGATTTGTGAGGAACTCTTCATGATTGTAAAACCTAAAGAAAAGGATGATATGGAAGGGATAAAGTTTTTTTGGACTCAAGAATGCGAGAAAGGCTTTAAGGAGATCAAAAAGAGGCTTATCACTGTTCCATTACTCACACTCCCAACAAGTGGGGAACTCTTTGTGGTGTAAAATGATTTTTCAAAGAAAGGAATATGATTTTTACTAATTAAAAGTGATAAAGTGATATAATACACATAAATAAATTTGAAAATCCTTTAAAAAAACTATCCCATACATGATTTAGAGTTGGAATCTGTGATATCTGATTTGAAAATATGGTGACATTATCTCTATGGGAAGAAGTGTGAGATATATACTGATCACAAGATTTTCAAATATATATTCACATAGAAGGAACTTAATATATTCTAGAGAATATGGTTAGATCTCGTCAAGGATTATGAATGCTCAATCCACTACCATCTTGGTAAGAAAAATAAGGTGGAAATGGTTAAAGTAGAAAGGATCCTGCATCTTTATCAATGATATGAGTTTAGAAGGATCTAATCTTATTATATTTTCAAAGGATGGTCATGGGAATCATTAAGGTAGGAACATCATCATTATTTTTCAAGTGGTTTATCAACCATCCCAAATAGAAAAAAATAAAGGATTCATAAAGAAAATATGTGGAAATTTTGAAAATGTTGGAAGCTATTAGAAATCGTAAATCCTTTGAGTTGAAGATTTATGAGGAATGAGTAGTAAGATTTGGGTCATGATTATGTGTACCATCTAATATAGAGATAAATAATGATCTTATAAATGATTAAGATTGCTAAAACTTCTATATTAACCCAGGGAGCACAAAGATGTATTGAGATCTCTGAGAGAAATTTTGTTGGGATAATATGAAGAAAGAGATTGCTGAGTATACATCAATGTGCTTGGTATGTCAGCAAGTGAAGGTTGAAAGAAAAAAGTATAAGGGGATTTTGAAACCACTACCCATACCAACATGGAAGTGGGAGAACATCACCATGGACTTTTTCACGGGACTTCCAAGGACCTTTGGATGAAACAATGATATATGGGTCATTTTGGATATTTTTACAAAGACTACTGAATTTATTGCAATTAGAGAGTACTTATCACTGGATCACATTGCATGGATATATATCAAAGAGGTAGTAAGTCTACATAGAGTACCACTATCTATTATATCTGATCGAGATCCAAGATTCACCTTGAAGTTTTGGAAAAGTCTCCAACAAGCTCTAAGAACTGAGCTAAACTTTGGCACAAACTATCATCCCCAAACTGAAGGCCAATCTAAGTGAAACATTTAGACATTGGAAGATATGTTGACATAATGTTTTATTGAAATTAAAGGAGGGTGGGACCAATATATTAGACTGGTCTAATTCTCTAATAATAATTGTTTCCAATCCAGCATCTGAATGGAACTATATGAAGCCCTTTATGAAAAAGGTGAATAACATCAGTGTGTTGGGATAAATTTGGTGAGAGTAAGATTCTTGGACCTGAAAGGGTAGAAGAAATGGAAGAGAAGGTGAAATCTATTCAACAACATATTAGGGAATTGCAAAGTTCACAAAAGTGCTATACAGATAATCATCGATGAGACCTTGAGTTTAAAGTTGGAGACACGGTGTTCCTCTACATATCTCTATGGGAAAAGGTCACGAGATTTGGGAAGAATAGAAAGATAAGTCCCAGGTACATCGGACCCTTTGAGATCCTTGATCAGGTTGAAGATATGGCCTATACACCATCACTTCCACCTACCATGTATAAAGTACATGACATATTCCATGTATCCCTATCAAGGAAGTACATACCAGATCCTTTACATGTACTCTCTTCAGAGGTGGCATAGTTGGAGAATGATTTTCTCATGAGGAGCAGCAAGTAAAGATCATGGATCATAGAGATAAAGTTCTACGCAACAATACTACTCACATTGTCAATTTACTATGGGAGAACCATATGTATGAAGAGGAAACAAGGGAACTAGTGGAAGCAATTTGGGGAAAGTAACCACATCTGTTTACAACTTCGAATGTAAAAGGAAAATTTGAGGTAAAGCATTCATAAGGGGGAAGAATGTAACGACCCAATGTTTTATCAATTGAATTACCTTATTATAATTATATATTTTTTTATAATCATATAATATTACATATAGAACACAATACAAACCTTATAAATGATGAATGTGTAAAATAGAAGGTATCTCTAGAAGTTAAGGAACATATACCGATGAAATAATATCTTGACCTTTGGAATAATAATGTCACACTTATGAATAGTAAACTAACCAATTTAATAATAACCTCACTAATGAAAGGATAAATAAAATTTATCCATCTTATAAGTGACAAAATGAAATAAATATATCAAAGAATAAGTAAGTAAATATTTTAAATACTATTAATTAAATGTGGGTATTTTTATAATTCATGTATTTTAAATTAAAATAGTGTGATTAATTTAATAATTTAAAAGAAAATTTATTTTCATAAAATGTATTCATAAATATATATTTTGATGAATTATTATTATAATATAATTTTAATAAACCTTAATTGATATTTCAAAGTTTTATAAAAGGAGTTTTAATTTTAAAATTTTTATTTTTCAAGTAAATTGTGTTTTTAATTAAAAATTAAATTTCTCTTATTTAGAAAATTATTTTCATAAAATGTAGTTTAATTTTTAATTATACTCATCAAAAAATGGTTGTGGGAAATTTTCAGGATTTTTCTAAAATGATTGATTTTTTGGTGAATAGTAAAATACGCTAATTTACAGTAAATGCTAAATAAATGAATTTCTACAAGATTCTTGAGACATGGATGATGCAAATGGCCATTGGTTAGAAGTCACATGATCTATTTACTATTTTTTTCACAATAATAAATTCTATTCATAGTCATGAGAAAAAAACTAACCTAATGATTAAAATAATGGGAAACCCCTCTTCTCTTCCATTATAAATACCACCCCTCTTTACCACCTCTTTTCACTCCTTTAAAGCCTTCTGACTTCTCTAAATTCGGATAAAATATTCTCGAAAGATCCTCCACACATCCAGAATCCCTTTATTTCTTTCAAATATCAAATCCTCTTCCCTAAAGAGGCTCTCAAGGAAGATAAATTCAAGAGGTAAATTCCTCTTTTTGTTTCTTTTATTTTCTTTCAAGTTCCTTTCGTTTTTTTCTTTCCTCACCCCCATTCATATAAATGTTATGATAACTCCAGTACCATACATGTAATATGATTTTGTTATTATATTGGAATAATTCATCATTATCTCTCTTTCCCCTCCTTTTATTCTTTGAATGAAAACACCGTCCGAGATGTGTTAATTTATCACATTAAAGGACGACGGGTTTTCAACTTTTATTGTTATCTTTAGTTCTGGTCATGAAACTTTTTTAATGTTTTAACTAGACTAATATATATTTATTATGTATTATGTAAAGTTCTAGAATATTTTGAACGCAAGATATTAATTTATAAAGAAAAAGGTGTTCGTTGTGATAAAAAACCGCCAATTAACCCAAACAGTTATCATTAAATTTTTTCTTATAAGGATTCATCTTTAGTCCAAATAAACCAAATGAATTTTATAACCATGTAATTTTATGTATGTTAACTAATAAGATATAAATTAAATTATAGACAACCATTATCATCTAACATGTTTATCCTTACATGTATATAAGTAAACCAATAATGAAAACCAATAAAACAAACGATCCCAAACAATGAAATTGAACCTCTTATCCCACCAACAAGGTCATTAATGAACATAATAAAGATATTATAAATCAATTAAATGTTTAATAGGTTCTATAAATATTAATTAATTAATGCAATTTGGGTATCCGGAACATTAAGATCATGTGATGGACACTTTCAGACTTAAGGTAAGGGATTCTACCCGAACCTCCTTTATTCCTTAGGATTGCAATATCTTTCTTTTGACCCAAATGAAGTTTTATTTTTTTTATTTAAATATTATAAATTATGTGTATGTGATAAAAAATCATGGATCAATATCCATTCATCATTATCTTCTGGGGATATACATGTTTTTAAATGGTTCCCTCATCAATACTTCCCGATAAGAAAACCCATTTTAAGGGAACTTCATGAATTCGTACCCAATTTCAAGTGAACTGTATCATCTGTTTTAAGCTACCATTGTTTTTATAAAATATTTATTTTTATTATTAAAATATTCTTTGTTCACTTTTTGTTTTATATAAAATATTACACCATTTTTGGTTTTAGAATCTCTTTAATATTTTCCTAAAACCATACTAAAATGTTTTAATTCTAAAGTTTCTTAAATAAAATTTTCTTGTGTTTTTGATTTAGTTTGACATATCATACCATGATCTATGAATATTTTTCTCTTATTAATGTCCATGTATGATTTAAATCTTTTATTTCATGGAAACCACTATGATATTCCCTTATGTTATTCCTTTTTGACAAGATTATGATCCACAATTCTTACCATGGGTAACCCTAACATTTATGTATGATTGATTATGTATGATTATTTATGTAGAATGAATATTCATGAACATTTTATAATTGGTTAACCCAAATAGTGCTTCAATTAATTTGGTAAAGTTGAGTCTCATGAGATGTTATGTGTGACCGTTTTGGCAGTTAGCCTCGACTCGTGTTACCATGTGCAATAGTCTTGATGGTTAACCTTGAATTGTGATCCTCTATGTGCAATGATCCTTGAGTCATGATAAAGTAATGTTTTATGTTTCTAAAAAATTATTATGACTCCATTCTTATATGTTATGATTCCATATGTTCCATGCATTTTTATATCATTAATTCAGTCCTTCTAACACATGTGCTAAAGCCTTATTATTATGCTTATTCCCCTACGAGGCTTTTAGCTCATCCCTTTTTTCATGTTATCCACAAGTTATCCTATGAATATTTATGAGCTCAAATGATGTTATGATCTCTTTATTAAAAATAAATAAAGGAATTTTGTATTTAGTCCCATGTTTTTAGTTTTATGTACCTAGTCTTCTAAGATTCTGGGCTTTATGAGAGGGAGAGCAATGCTTCGTGTCCTGAGAAACTCGATGAACCCTAGCCCTCTGAATCTATCTCAAAGTGCTGAATCATTCACTTGATTCGATCGATTATGGCTGGTTTCGACCCTAATTGGGAACTCACGGTGGTTTCTCAAAAGCAAAATGAAAAGAAAATCTCGGATATGGAAGTTCCAGACTCAGGGAATGCTTCTCTGGTTTCTGGTTCTAAGCCTCCAATCAGTGGTGCACCGCGAGGTATTTCTTTTCTTGAAGCTCTTAAAGGATCCCCTGTTTCCTCTCCTGCAGATGAAAAATCTTGCTCGACCATCAAGAGATTGGATGATGGAGGTTTTGCAGTTGAAGCAGATCCTAATGCAATTGCACAACAACAAAATCTCTGTAAGTTTTCCTTAATGGGACGTATCTCATTTGCTAAAGGAGACAAAACTTGGTCCTATGTTTATTTGAACCAACGAATATCAATCTGCTGGGGAATTAAAAATTGGAAAATGATCCCCTTAGGTAAATGATTTTTTCATATGCTTTTGTACTCTCAAGATGATCTAAATTCTGTTTGCAAGTTAGGGAACCTTTTATTGAAGCCTGGTTTTTTGAGACTCTCGGATTGGGATTTTTCTTTCAATCCAAATACACAACGAGGCAAGTCTGCACAAATTTGGGTTAGGTTTCACAATTTAAACTGGTTTTTTGGCACCCTAAAATATGGAATGATATTGCAGCCAGCATTGGTACACCCCTCAAAATAGACCAAAGGACCATTAATGCTGAGTTGGGTATGTATGCTAGGGTCTTAGTGGATGTCAATCTGGAAACCAAGCCTCCCAATTCTATCTCTTTTCATGCTACTGATTATAAGACTGTAATTCACCTTTAATATGAAAATATTCCCTCCTTTTGTGACTATTGTAAGATTATAGGACATTCTGTTCAAACTTGTAGACTTGTTCATGGACCTCCCAGCCATCATAACCCTTATGACTGGTCTGAAGATAGGAAAAATAAGAATGATAGAGTCCCCCCCAAGGAAAAATCTGAACCTTCCCAAGCTAAACCTGGAAGGTGGATGCCTAAAACCCCAAAGGAACCTGGGATAACCTGGGCTGACCAGGTCAAAAACCAGGAACAGGAATCACAGGACCAACCCATCTTGGAAAAACTGGAAAATGTTGACAACCATCTTATTCATACAACTGTCCCTATCCCCTCCCTTATTTTGGGTCATGACTCCATTCCTGAAGATCTACCTCTAGTTCCAATTTCACAGACTTATAAGGGAGAGTCTTCCTGTCTAATTGGACCAGCTCCTGGAACCCAGCTCAACCTCCCTCTTCCTCCTCTTGGGTCTGCCAGTTCAACTTCCTGTCTTCAAGACCTTTGTTCTTCTGAAAAAATAAAATGCAGTAAGCAGGTTATTTCCTCAACACCCGGTGTTGCTCCCTCTGTAGCTTTGGATAAAAACAACCCTTCCTCTTCAACTGTCTAGTCTTCTGATCATGCTAACCAAGATGCCTTGTCTACAGATGGTCCCCTCTCTGTTTCCATGCAAGCTGCAGACTCTCCCATCACTGTTTCCATTCAAAATGCTCCCAATGTTATGATTGATAATAACCCATCAATCACAGAACCTTCTGAAACAATTTCTTCCTCTGATTCGGTGACCCCTCATCAGTGGAGTTCTGTTTTGGAGAGATACCCCCCTGTTTTGGTGGATAACACAATTTCTAACTTGGAGCCCTTGGCTCCAGTTTCAATTTTCAATCCTGTAGAAATTAAAACAGGAGGTAACACTGCCAACCCTCCTATGACAGGAATGTATAAAATCTGTTCCCCCATCAAAACCACCTCCCTTATGAAAACTAGAGGACAAAGTGCTGGTAATAAAAAGAAAGGGGGGCCAAACCCAAAAAGTAAATAATAATGCATATTCTCTACTGGAATTGTCAGGGGATTGCTAACCCTGGAACCCTTAATGTTTTGAAGCATTTTATTTTTACCCATCGTTCTATGTTGATTGCCATTGCTGAACCTAAAATCAACTTTGCCCATAAATTCACGCATCTGTGTAATATTGGTTTCTCCTTTTGGGTGCTTGTAACAATGGTTATGTGGACTCTCTCTGGGGGTTTTTCCACTCCTCTCTGCAAAATGTTAACATTTTTAGTCTCTCTGCTCAAGATTTGACGTGCGACTACTATCTTGATAGCACTCACATCTATAATACCTTTGTTTATGCCAAAAACAATTACCTTGATCGAAGATCTCTTTGGAAGGAGATCTATGACATCAATAACATGATTCAAGATCCCTGGGTTTTGATTGGTGACTTTAATGCTATTTTTTATCCCTCTGAAAAAATTGGCTACTCCTTCTCCTCTATCTCTGCCAGAGAATTTAAATTTGTCATAGAAGGAAATAATCTCATTGAGATTAATCTTACTGGTGCTCAGTTCACTTGGTATCGACATCATTACAACCGCGTGGTGGTGAGAAAACTTGATAGAGAATTCATTAATGAACCTGCTCTTGATAAGTTTAAATAGATCTTGTGTGCTACCCTCACTAAACTTGCTTCTGACCATCATCCTATCTTAGTCAGTTTTCCCCAAAACTCTCGAAAACCCTCCTTTCCTTTCAGATTTAATTTGGCCTGGTCTTCAGACCCAGATTTTGTTTCTCTTATCAATTCTTCCTGGACTAATATGGGCAATCATAATGATGCCTTTGCATGCACCACTAAGCTGAAAAACCTTAAAAATATTCTCAAAAAGTGGTGTTCTAATAAAACTAATTTAATTGACAATGATATCTAGGGCTTGGAAAAGGACTTGTCTCTCATTCAAAATAATAACACTTTACCCAGTTTCAATTCTGATCACCAGGAGGAAATCAACATCTCGACTAACTTGATCTATCTTCTAAACATCAAAGATAACTTAAAAAAGAAAATTTTCAAAACTAAATGGCTAAATGATGGAGATAGAAACACCAAATTCTACAACTCTCTTCAATGGGTTGGAAAAGCTTGTAAACCTCTCTCTTGCTTAAGAGTTGAGGGCAATCTCATTGATTCGGAGGAACAGATTGCTAATCATGTTGTCCCTTACTACTCTGACATTTTCAATGGTCCTAACATCAACAAAGATATTCTCCCTAACATTATTCCTTGCATGGTCTCTGCTGTGGATAATCATCTACTCAACTGCACCCCCCTTGATTCTGAAATCAAGGCCACTGTCTTTGGTCTAAATCCAGACAGTGCCCCAGGTCCCGATGGTTTCAACAATGGTTTCTATCAAAAACATTGGGATGTTCTTCAAAATTATGTCTGCAAATTAGTGAAATCTTTCTTTGAAAAAGGTATTCATCCCCACGCTCTCAACTCACAATTCCTCACGTTAATTCCCAAAGTTGAAAATGCCGATGAAATTCACCTCTTCCGTCCCATTGCTCTATTAAATTATCTCTTTAAAATTATTTCAAATATCCTTTCCAATAGACTCTCTAAAATTAGCATCAAAATTGTCTCCTGGAACCAGTTTGGATTTATCAAAGGAAGATCTATACAAGATTGTATTTTCCTCACCTCAGAATCCACTAATTTATTGAACAGAAATACCAGAGGTGGGAACATTGCTTTTAAACTGGACATCACTAAGACTTTCGATACGATTGAATGGGCCTTCATATTTAAGGTCATTTCCAGTTTTGGATTTAATGATTCCTTTATCAGTAAAATTAAAATCATCTCCAGCTCAGCCAATATCTCCATTCTTATTAATGGCTCTCCTAGGGGATACTTCAAATGCTCCAAAGGAGTTAGACAAGGAGACCCTCTCTCTGCTATCATTTTTTCTATCGCTGAAGACTATCTTAGTAGACTCCTCTACCTCAATGTTGAGGGAGGAAAAATAAAACCAATCATTGATTCTAGAAATATTCATGCTCCCTCTCATCTTCTCTATGCCGATGATATCATTCTCTTTCTTCAGGGAGACAAAAGAAATGTTAACAATCTTAAATCCATAATTTCTCACTATGAGGAAGTTTCTGGCCAACACATTAACTGGAAAAAATCCTTCACTTACTTTGGTAAAAACTTCCCCTCAAATAGAAAAATGCTTATCACCAATGTCTTAGAAGTTAAGGAAGGATCCCTTCCTTTTACTTATCTTGGTGTCCCCCTTTTCTGGGGCCGACCTAAAGCCTGTTTTTTTCATAGCATCGTTGATCAAAATCAAAAGCAACTCTCTTCCTGGAAAGGTAAATCCCTCTCAATGGCTGGAAGAATTTGCCTTGTTAAATCCACTATTGTTTCTAAGCTGGTTTACTCGATGATGGTTTACAAATGGCCTTTGGGGCTGATAAAAAAAATTAAATACAGCTATAAGAAATTTTATCTGGAGTGGAAGCACTCTAGAAAAGAAGTTGGTAACGGTCTCCTGGGCCACTTGCTGTAAACCTATTGAAAATGGAGGAATCAGTATTAAGAATCTTAAAAATCATTAATGAGGCCCTTCAGGCCAAACTCACATGGTCCCTCATTCATAATAACACTCATTCCCTGAGATTCCTCAAATTCCGATTTCTTGATAAGCTTAAGTCTGGTTCTTCCAATTACATGACTTCTTCTATCTGGCCTTCGATTAAAGCCTCTTTTCACTCTATCATAGAAAATTCTAGATGGCTTGTTAGTAAAAATACTTCTTTAAATTTTTGGTTTGATAACTGGACTGGCTCCCCCCTCATTTCTAATATGCCTAATACCTTTCCCCTAATCCTTCTAACTGATCCATTAAAGAGATGCTCAACTCCCCTGAACTTCAACTTCCAAATCCTATCAAGGGAATTGTGGACAATTACTATTTCACCCTCAATGAGGATCTCCTCATTTGGGAACCTGCTCATAATAGTCTTTTAGAATCAAATTTTTTTTATCACTTTCACTTCCCTAACGGGGATGAAAAGTTTAATTGGATGTCCAATTTCAATAAAGCCTGGATTAAGCCTTCTCGTCTCACTCTTATGTGGCGGATTGTGCATAAAAATATTCCAACTGATGTTTGCTTGCAATCTTATGGTTTTAATATTTGCTCTAAATATAGATTATGCAATCATCATTGCGAGGACCTAAATCATCTCTTCTTATCCTGTGATACTGCTATGCCCCTTTGGCATTACATCTTTGACCTTTTTGGATGCAGATGGTGTTTAGATTCTTTTATTTTCTCTCAGCTTAAAAGAGTGGTGGAATTCCCAAGATCTTCCCAAATGAAGAATCTATTTCTTACTGCTGTTTCAGAACTTCTGCACATAATATGTTATGGTAGAAATGACTCTTTTTTCAACAATAACACTTTTTATATAAATACAGGTAAAATAAGGATTCTGATGGCTATAAAAGAATCGGCTACGATCCAAACAGCATGCTGTGACAATTCTGTCACAGATTTTGAAACCATTCGCCGAATTGGTGTCAAAGGTATTTTCCTGAAGCCACGCTATACTATTGAAGTTTTCTGGCATGCACCCCCTCCTGGATGGATTAAGGTAAATGTGGACGGAGCCTCAAAAGGAAATCCTGGACTTGCTGGATGCGGTGGAATTTTCAGAGACCATCAAGATCGGATCCTTGGATGTTTCTTTGGAAGCTGTGGAAATGATTCTGCACTGGAGGCAGAAATTCTTGCTACCATTCATGCCATATCCTATGCAAAGATCTTCAACTAGAAGAATATCTGGATTGAAAGAGACTCCACAACTATTGTGCAATCCATCTGGAAGGGTGATGTACATCTTGCACGGTCTCTCACTCCTAGATGGATGGACTTCCTAGCTGCGCTCACTGACCGCAATTTCATTTCCAGCCATACCTATCGGGAGGCGAATATGATCGCTGATGGACTTGCCAACTTGGGATTTTCTCATGAGATTACCTGGAGGAATGAACTCCCGCCTGAGTTGCTTCCTTCTTTTATTAAGGATTCTAGAAAATTGCCCTCTTTCTGTTTGTTGTAACTTGTTTTTGACTATTTCTCTTTGAATAATGCCCTTTGTTCTGGTCGTTTGACCAGAACCCACCTTTTTAAAAAAAACTCTAGACTTTACGATCCCTTGCTTGTAATATGATGATTTATTATGATTAAAATCATGTAATGATATGTGTAAAAGTATAGGGTATCTATATTCCATGGGTTATAAAACTTAAGATACTTCATGTGAGATTCCCTACAAAGAGGAAGAATATAGGTGACCAATGCACCCAGTGTCGAGACATGCCCAGCGATGCCCAATGTGACTGATCTCTTGACCAAAGGTTGCTTCGCTATCCAGAAAAAAAATAATTCCTACACAGAATCATTCTAATTAACGGATTTCAAAAAATCTATGGCATCATGAATGATTTCCTTGAACAATAATTAAATCTACGAGGGAGACCCGAACTAGGAACAAATCTATAAGGAGAAATCCATGGAAGGAAAACCCACATCCCATCATTTCGTTTTGATCAAGGAGAAAACATAAATAATGAAAGATATGAAATATTCCAACTATTATAATGTAGGAATGTGGGGATACAACAAACAAGTGGGTTCATGTGTCATGTTAACATGTACACAAGGCCCCGACGAAAGCATCATAAAAAATAACAATGAAAGATTGTTAATAAAATGGCCATTAGATGTTAAAAGTATTCCATGCATGGTATTATTGGTATTATTATGATTTTGGTTTATAATTATAATAAATTTAAATTTATTATACAGGAGGTTATAGAGATTACAATACAAGATGGACTTGAGGTAATATTTTTACATTACAATCATATTTTTACTGGGATTATATATGATTATATTTTACAATGATGAAATTATTTTATATATCTATCCCAAGTTTTATGTATTTTATTATCCTTTTTTAGTTATAGATATTTATTATTTTCCTTTTATTTTACTCTCATTAAGTGCGAAATATATCAAAATAATGATTTTTAGTAAAACTGACCTTATTTTATCTTCTTCTAGAAATATTTTATTCCATGTCCATATTTTGTTTAAAATGTTTTCAAGAATGTTTTTTTAAATTCTATAAATATTTATTAAATTAATTTTTGAATAAAGTTTATTTTCTTTAATAAGGATTAAAAATAACATTATTATCATTTTCCAAATGATGTACTTTTTAATATTTACTGATAATGTGAAAGGATTTTTTATTTTAATATACACCACATGAACGGATTTCCATTCCATTAGGAATACAATTTTATTTTAATCTTCCTTTATAAGTTTCCTTTTTTTATTTTAAAATAATTTATTTCCTTAATATTTTGGATATTTAAGATTATAAATTTGTGTTTTAAAATAAAAAGGGTATTTTCTACAAGAAATAATTCAGTGATATTTTAAATTCAATTTCATATATAACAACATCCTTTGATGTTTCTTATGATTTAATGGGGATAAAATTTAATGTTACCATCTTTATTCTTTTTTATGGATGGTTTATGATTTTTATTATGAAATGTTTATGAAACTCATATCCTTTCCATGGGTTATGATATGATGATACAAAGAATGTTTTATGATCTTGTGACACACATATGTATGTTTTTTGTTATGTGACGACTAGTTTCATTATAAAACAATGATCTATGGTTAGATTATAAACAATGGTTTGGTGGGTATGTTATAACCCTCTAATGAATTGGTTAAATATGTATCTCTTATGAGATAATAATGACTAGAATGAGGAGTTATACCAATTCAGTAAGGGATGTTTTCTAATAAGATAGTGTTGGGAGTGAACCTTGACTAAAGAAATTATGGAATGGGGAGTGATCCCAATACACTATGATAGTCTTGGTAGTGAGACTTGACTAAGGAAATGTTTTTCTATATTTATTTTCTTTCCAAAAACTTAGGTGGTATTCTTATGATATGTTCTCATAGATCATGATTTATTATTGAAGATCCCACACTATGATGTCTTATGAAATTTTTTGAAAAAATCATATGCCAAATTTCATGATTAAATATATTTGACTAAGTAGTTCTGATTTATATAAGTGTTTATCATGTTCTCATACACATATTATTATATTTTTCTCATGTATAATCATAGATTGATAACTCTTATATTTACCCACACTGAGAATCAAAGATCTCCCTTTCATATGTTTCCCTTCCCCATGTTATGAAGAAATGTTTTAAGTATGATATGTTTATGTATGGAACTAGTTGTGAAGAACATAATACAAAATGGTTTATTTATTTTTTATACCAATTGTTTACATTTCCATTTTTCCAAAGACACTAAACCAATACAGTCCTTAGGTGTTTATTATTATGAAATATATTTAAAATTCATATAAAATGTTATAATATTTATGTAAGAAAATATTGGTCACTATATAAAAAAAATAATCATCTTGACAAATCAATTCCATGATTCCACTCACCTTCTTGTACAAAAACCGGACCTCCCAAAATGGTCCTATGATAATGGTGAATTCCATTCAAGATATATTCATAATAGTTTATTTAAAAAATATTGTCATGTCAATTTCATATATCCACACACACACACACACCCCTATGCATAACTTAAACCTCCAAAAATAGTCATGTGATCATGGTGACTTCCATCCCCCACCCATTTTATAGATTCCCAAGGAGACACACAATCCAAACCATTTCAAGAACACCCATTGAAATCTATTTGATTTACTGAAATTTTCATTTTTCAAAAAGATCATTTTTAAATCCTATGTGGTGTCACCCACACCCCCAAAACCAAGAATGAGAATAACCTAAGAAAAATTTTTCAGAGTTTTAGCTGTTTTTTGGGAATAAAAATTTCATTAAAATAATCTAAAGTCATTAAGTGGGATTATATATTTCACATTCTAAGAAAATTTGGAAGGAGGGATAAGACTCTTTCCTCATATTCATTCAACAAAATGATTATTTACATTATCTTGAAGATTTGACCCTTCCATGTGTTTCCCTATCAAATACCAAGACAAACTTATAAAAATTACCCTGATACCATAGATTCAGGTATAAAAACTCAAATATAAGGTTCCATTCAACAATAAATGTGAAAATAAAATATGGGAAGGAAGGACATAGTCATAACCATGGATTTATAGGATTAAAAAATCATTGAATCATCATAATCAGAGTCCAAAACATGAGTATGATCAAAATTTAGCTAGAATAGGCTTTTTGTTAAAGTTTCATGTTTTAAATTCAATTTATCAAAAATTAATTTTTCATTGAATGGTTAGACCTAGTGATTGAAAAAACCATACGCCCACCATTAGAATTATCTCTACCCAAAAAAATTCCATGTTGCATGGTTTGTAGAGACTATGTGCCTACCTAGAGACCCCCAAACATGTCACACAGTTTCCTTGATATTTGATTATGGTTTCTCTATACTATGATGAAAAATTATACCTTAAAAAATGATTTTAATGCCTTATAAAACCATCCATAAACATTACAATTATTTACCCACACATTCCATGACTATAAATATCACAAAAAATAGGTAAATCCCTCAAACCAAGTGTGATACATTGATATCTACAAGGATACCCATGGACCACCTTGAATGGAGACATAAAAATGGTTGAATGAGAGATATTATTATAGGTAAACTCAACCAAGGGTTTGTCCTTCTACTAAAATCCTCCAAAATACAAAACACATGAATGAGAAATGTCTTCTAATGTTTGAATATTCTACCCTATCAAACCATACGTATTACGATAGAACACTATTCTATGGCATAACCGAAACACAAAATAATACTAAAGATCCTTCTAGAATCACGAGGTAATTGAGGATCATGATCAAAGATAATCACCCTCAAAACCCCACGAATCCAGAAAACCGCCTCTCTATACTACTTTTCCAAGTCATCCAATACACTTGAATCCTTAATCTCTCATAAATGATCCGAATTAATTAACCAATCCTTGATCACCCAAATAACATCAAATACTCCCTGATCACCAGAAAACCATAGATTAAATCCATCGATATGTCTTTAAAATTTCATTTACTAAAATATAATTTATATAGTAAACCATAAGAAACATGATTCTTATATTTAAAACAATGAAAAACTATACATATAGACATAAACTCTGCCACTAACCTCTATATCCTTAGATACAAGAACTGAATCCTCAAAGCATGACACATCCTGGTGATACCATAATGTATTAATCATGTTATATTATTATTCTCATGAATTTATATCTCATTAAATTCCAATATAATAAATATCTTCCCCTAAAACAACAGGAGATGTTGATCAGCCTCCGAACATCCCTTAGAAGTATCCATACTGATGATATAATCAAACTGAACTCTACATCAAGATCCCCCAACTAACCCTATGAATTAAATAAGACTAGTCCATCAACAAATATATACAAATTCTATCACTGGACTCCATTATATTGAGATGAAATGTGTAGATCTCATCTATGAATCTCCTTGCATTTATGAACTCCGAAATTGAACCACCAAGAGACCTCTTAATCATCACATCACTAATGCTATTCTCTTTCCTTTATGTATAGAAGATCTAAAATTAAAAATAATTTCAATAAATCTATCCATTTACACTAACAAAAATTTAAATTACATTTTAGGGAAAATATAACTTAAAAGATTAACATTGAATACCACAAATTACTTTTCAATGAGGTAACACTAGCATAAATTCAATGAAAACACTAATACGTCCAACTTAAGATCATGTGTTGTGTAGTTACACTCATAATGATGTAACTTATATGACCCATAAAATATCATTTACCTATTCTATATTAAAATAAACCCCAATTCTAAATGAGGTGCATCATGAAAGTCCTTAAACATGAATCTATATAGAAAAAAAGAACATGATAACTGATGATCTTCTCCTTCATATTTTCAATTACTACTTAAAATTGGTTGGTCCAAATGAAGGATTAATCTTTCTTATTCAAAGTTTTAAATGGGGATATAATCCTAGATAAATTGGATAAAAATCTTATATATTTACTTGTAATAATGTAATGACCCAAGTTTTTGGAACGAGCCAAAATCCCCAACCGGTTTGAAATTTTCATCTAGTGGCGATGAGACATTTTTTAGTTGATCAGAACTCAATTATGAGATTTCCTTTGGCCTAAAATGGTTTTTTGGATTAGTTTTGAAGTTGGAGAGTTCCTCGAGTGTTTGGAATGGTTTTGGGAGTGTCAGAGGTCTGAAGGCCTAGTTTTTGGAAAATATGCTCAAACACACTATTTAGGAAAACCGTGCGTGTGGTGGCGCACAGCCGTGTGACCACCTCTGTAGATTTGAAAGTGGTTATTCACACGGTATTCTAATGGTATTTTAAAATGTGCTTGTTGGCTATGCGGTCCTTGGTTCTTAGGTAATGGCTTTCGCATGGTTTGGAAAACAATGCTGGTAAACCGTTTGTCCAGTGTTGGGTAATTTTTATTAATATTTTTTTTCTTTTTATTTCTGTTTCCTTTTTATTTCCTCTTCTCCATATTTCTTTTATATTATCACGCACATAGTAGGAGGAAGCCTCCTCTTTCTATCTTCTACAGAATTTGATCCCATCTCTCTGTCCGACCTCTGTTATTCGATCCATCAGAAGCTGTAGGATCTCTATGGTTAGGATAACCCCATGAATACCTCTTCTTCTATGATCTTTCATCGTATGGACTGTTATTTCCATAAAATCCAATTTCAGGGTTTTATATGGTAACTCAGATCTACATCAATTGTCTCATAATTGGACTTCTATATCATACGTTCATATGTCTACAAGTCTAAGGGGGTGGTGCATAACTATTTTTTTAGTTTTTGCAGACTTTTGGGGAATGAGTATTTTTAGTGCAACAATAGATTTTGAGAGAGACCCCTTCTTCATCATATTGAGTTGAACATATTCCGTATAGGATTCCATTGGGAATTCCCTTACCATTTTTATATGAGTGAGGTTGTTTTAGAGTCTATCACTCCATGGGTTGTTTATCCATGGGTGTTTAATTCAATTAAATTATTTTGTTTTAAATTGAATTGAGATGGTTATTCAATTTTGAGGAATTGAAGACCTCCATGTTAAATTATGATGATCGTTGAGATATGAAATTCAATTTTCTAAAATGAATTTCTTGTTTAAAATGTGCTATTTTAATTGAATATATGTAATTACTTGAATTTCATTAGATGGGACCCAAGGGGTTGGGAAGGGTGTGGCCCAAGATGAGGTTGGGATGGAATGGAAATCCAGATTGAGTGATGTTGATCACTGGGTGGGCTTGGTCCAGATTTTCTTGAGTGGTTTTGACCATAGGATTGGGTGTCATGGAAGTCTAATTGAGGCAGTGAGACCATCAGGTTGGACAAGGTTGTGATACGTGGATGGAAAGGCCATAATATTTGAGCTACATGGTCACAGGGGAACAAGGTGTCATAGTTGATGTAGCTTATGTTCTTATTTAGGGATTACTACTCACCCATAATGGAAAAGAACTGGTTGAGTCATGTGTACATAGGTTGACTCTGTGATAAGGTGGTTTTAACCACTCGTGTGGGTAGAGGCCTCCAATAGTTTCATCTTAGGTATTTATGGTTGGGGGTGCTTGCCGTAGAAAGCTACATGGAAGGTGAGAAGCCTTCAGTTAATAGAAATGAGTCTATCAGGTTAGGGGATGAGGCTCTCCATTCTTGAGGCCATGATCATGGATATTTATTAGGGAGAAAACATTTTTTTCCTCCAGTTTTTGTGCCATGGTCCATGTGAGATTTCGAGCAGGGGTTCGTGAGATAGGGATACTATTGTTCGGGCGTGACTTCAAAATGTTGGTACTTTGAAACATGAGGTGTTAGGAGGCACATGTTGCTGATATATATGATTGAGGTGGAACTTGAGGGTTCATCAGGAGCCTGGGACTATAGGGGTACCTTGGGCCATGGGCAAAGGACTCTATTTTCTTTTGAGATTCCGATGTTGGTCAAAGCAGGTGACACTCCATGGTTGCTGCTGAGAACTAGTAGATGTTCTGTTGATTTATTTCATCATACTGTTTACTTTACATAGATATTCATATAAGCTTAAACACCTATAGTAGGTACAAACCATTGGGCGATATCCTATTAAGATTCATCTCACACTAGGGACAAACCCTTCAGGATGCATATAGACTTTATGATTTTGCATACATGTAAAGGTTCAGATTCATGAGTTGGATCTTAGTACTGTTTGGAATGGACCTTGAGGTCATGCCTAGATGGAGTTTTACTTTTTTTTAGTTTCTTTTTCAATTTCAGCAAGAATATATATGTAGCTACTATTTTCTAACATGGTAAACAATTTTTATATTGATATGTATGACCTGGAATGGAATTCATGTATTTATTTCTTTATTTTGAGAGGCTAAAACTGATTTGCTGGCATGCTGTTTTTTTTACTTTCCACTACAGTTGTTTCTATATTGAATCTATTTTTTATTTCTATTGAATTTTCTTTCGCTTTGTGGGTCTGGTTCGAGTTCGCTGATTCAATTATTTCCACTAAATGTTACATTTTTATACTCGAATCAGTAAATTATCTATTCCCAGAGGGTATATCCTCCACAATATGCATGTTTACACACTCACTACTGGTCGGCGAACTTTGGAATTTGAGGAGGTGTGCCTTAGGCGAGTGTCACCCATCCCATTAGCATTGTTCGGGTGGCTGTTCAGGTTTCAGATACTACAAGGGGTAATAGAGAAGTTTCTTTTACATATTTTCTTGGAATTACTTTTTGGGGTCATGGTAGACTAGAGATAGGTTGTTTTTATAACTAGATTTAGAAATTTTTCTTGGGTTCTTGTAGCCCCATGAATGAGGTTTGGATTGATTTACCTTGTGTGGGTTATGCTATTTTTCTTTATCTTATATTAACGCTTATATGGTTTCCACTTTGGGGGATCACTTTATTTTTGATGATTATTGATTGTGATATGTGACCTTTGACCTGATGCAGTAAGAGATAATTGGACCTTGGCCCGGTAAGGAAAGGTGTGGTTGTTGGATTTTGAGAGGCACATTTTTAGGGTAGTTTAATTTCATATATTCACGTATGATCTTTAAGTGATAATAACATGTTAGATATGTCAATTTTCGTGTGAAAAGAATGAAATTAGTGATAGAATTGCTTATTTTTATGAAATGTGATATTCTAGTCTTTAAATTTATGTAAAAATTACATGTGGAATTAGAATTCAGAATGGATTTTATAATAGTAGGAAGGTTTTATGGTTGAGGTGATTTTTATCATTATGAATGGGTGACTAGGTCGTAGGTTTGAGGTAATATTGGTTGTCAGGATGGGAATGGCCGAAGGATATTGTGATACTTCGATCTATTAAGGGCAGGTAAGGAGGCCTTGATACCGAGATGCCATGGGGCATGGTTGCGATAGGGTAGAGTGAGGGTAGTTGTTATTCTCTACCTCTTTAATGATTACCCTACCTATATTTAATATATTATTATTTATATATGGGATGTCTGAAGATTTTATGGTATTCATCTGGTTCCTCCGAGACGACTTGATGAAGCATTATTTGGGTGATGGTACAGTGCTAAAGGATCATTAATAGGTTCACACCCCTGAGGGGATAGAAGAGAATGATCTATAGGTATAGTCTCAGGGGCATGATCAGGCTCAGGATCCAATGTGGGTAGGATGTCTCCAAATCTTAACAGCGTTCGAGCCATGGATCGATGAGAAACTTTGGCCTATCTTGGTACTTGTTTTTAGGGGATCTATAGATGTACTAAGTGAACATATCCCTCTATGGCCTATCATACTCAAGAGTTCTAGTCACAACACCCACCACTTTTTTAGGGCAAGGGTGATCCGAATAAGGTTGAGAACTATATAGAGAGAATGTAGATGATCTTTGAGAAGATTGAGATGCCTCTAGGGCATAGGGTCAAGATGTAGATGTATGTGCTCAGATAAATGATGAAGTTTCGGTGGGATGTGTAGGTGAAGGCTCACATACATTATGGACTATCCAAGATGGAATTTGATGAAAGCTTTTTTGATAACTTTTTCCCTAAGATGTTGAGGGCCAAGAGAGCTCCGGAGTTCTTGAGTATTCAGTAGGGTGACATTTCTGCCGAGGACTATGCATCTACTTTCACTAAGTTGTCTCTCTTTGAACCAGGTGTGGTAAGAGATGACACCTTGAGGGTGAGGAACTTTGAAGATGGATTATAGAATTCAATATGGTTATAGGTAATTTTTTTAGGTTGGAATCATTATCAAAGGTGGTGAATCATGCTCTCATAGCCAAGGGTAACCTGACAGAGAAGTCCCATTTGGGTTGGGTGCCCATTTCAGGTGATAGTTCAGATGGCAGGAAACAAGGCCGAGATGAGTTCCAGTAAGGCAGAATGACTAATGACCTATCTAGAACACCTCAGGGTAGCTCAGCGGTGGTTCCCTTTTATTGTGGATAGCCAGGTCATGTCTGGACTCAGTGAGATCAGCCTCCAAGGGAGTGCCAAGCATGTGGACAGTGGGGAATCTTGAGAGGTTCTGTAGGAAGCCTTCTCAGATAGTTAGCAGGTAGGGACCGAAGCAGGGAAAAGATTTAGAGATCAGTACGGGATCGAAACCTATTGAGGGTTTCTGAGGTTCATCTACATGAATAAGACATGGAAGAGATAGTGGGACCCATCTGTGGGGTCAATGACTTGTGGCTAGTGTAGTACCATAGGGAGGTTAGGCTTTAGGCATCCGTGTGTTGGGCTAGGTGTACGCTGGGGAGCTACCAGGTGCTGAGCAGACTGGATATCCAATGATGGTTAGAGGTACGCTGTGGGAATGGCCATAATTTGTTTTGATTTTCATTGGCATGACCTATTTGGGCATGCCTATTTTGGCACGACCTATTTTGGTATGTATTTTTTGAGTGCACAGGTTTCATATGATCTGACCAAGTACTGGTCAGTGGGTTGGCACTGTCTAGGGTGTGTGAATATATATATGAGGTGCTTGGCATTAGGAGCATCGTAGGATGAGGGTTACTTGAGGTGCCTTGGGCATCGAGGCATTCGAGGGATGCATGATTACTTAAGATGCCTTGGGAATCATGACATTGCATATGCAGATTAGGATTTATGTGCGGGGAACCATATTTGTTTTGAGCATCCGTGGGATGATAGACCTCGTTGTTCCATGGGTACCATTGTCTCGAGGGGGAACTTATGTGGGGCAGGATATGACTGGGTGTTGGGAGTGACATGGGAGAACCTAATGAGGTTTAGGGATAGCGATGCGTCATGGGAGGACCATGGGTCTGAAAGTAGTTCTATGGACCTTTGACTGATTTGAGATTTGGATCGGGATAGACTGAGTTAGGCAATTCCTAAGGTGGGGATCCTCTTTAAGAAGTTTCCATATACATTGAGACTGGGGTAGTATGGGTTTCATGTATGGGGTGGGTATGTTTGGTACCATCTTCGTGTTTTATTTATATCCCATGGATGATCTATGTTAAGGTGGGGAGATTGTAATGACCCAGGTTTTTGGAACAGGTCAAAATCCCCAACCAGTTTGAAATTTTCAACTAATAGAGATTCTAGTTTTTTTCTTAGTTTACCGGAACACAATTCTAAGAGTTACATTGGACTTGAATGGTTTTTTGGGTTAGTTTGGAATCTAGGAGAGTGCCTCAGGTGTTTGAAAGGGTTTCAAGAGCATCATAGGGATGAAGGACTAGCTTTTGGAAAACAGGTGTAGGCGCTCATTTTAGGGAAACCATGTGAGTGGTGGCGCACGACTGTGTGACCACCTCCTTAGTTTTGACAAAGGGTTTCTACACGGTTTTTTCAAGTTACATAAAACCATTTGAGATGTCCATGTGGTCTTGGGATCTTAGGTAGTGGCGTCCACATAGTTACCACATGATTTGGAAAATTCTACGGGTAAACCATGCAGCAAGTGAGGGGTAATTTTTATTTATTTTTTTGTTTCCTATTCCATTTTATTTCATCCTCTCCCTATTTATTCCCCCTTATCACACACATAGTTGGAGGAAGCCTCCTCCTCCCCTCTTCCAACCAATTAAATATTGTATCTCCGTCAGACCTCCGTTCTTTGATCTGTCAAAAGCTATAGGATCACCTCAGTAATTCTAACCCCACACATAACTCTTCTACTTTGATATTTTGTCTTATGGACCAATATTTCCTTCCAAGAAAATTTTAGGGTTTTAGAAGGAAACTCATATCTATGTTTATCCTCTTAGAATTGGACTTTGATATTGTATGTTCCTATGTCTACGAGTCTCAGGTAGGTGGTTCATACCTTGTTTTTAGTTTATGAAATTTTTGGGGGTTTCATCTTTTTATCACGACATCAGTTTTGGGAGAAAGACCTTTTGCTTCATATTTATTTGACCATATGCCTTATGGGATGACTTTGGGCATTCCTTTACCTTGTTTATGCGAGAGAGGTCATGTTAGAGGCCATCGCTCCATGGGTTGTTTATCTAGGGGTGTTTAATTCAATTGAATGGTTTTGTTTTAAAATGAATTGAGCTTTTTATTCAATTCTAAGGAATTTAATATTAAATTATGATGACTGTTAAGATATGTAATTAAATCATCTAAATTAAATTTCTTGTTTAAAATGTGATGTTTAAATTGTAAATATGTAATTTCTTGAATTGCATGAGATGGGACCCAAGGGGTCGGGATGGGTGTGGCCCAAGATGAGGCTAGGATGACATGTCCATAGAGGTTGAGTGATGTTGATCATTGGTTGGGCTTGGACCAAATTTTCTTCAGTGGTTTTTACAATAGGATTGGGTGTCATGGAATTCAGATTGAGGCAGTGAGACCGTCAAGATAGGAAAGGTTGTGATACTTAGATGGCAAGGCCATTAGATTTGAGTGGCATGGTTGCGGGTTTATGAGGTGCTAGAGATGGCTTGTCTGAGGTTCTTATTTGGTGATTTATTCTCAACCTTTATGGACAATGTACTAATTGAGTCATGTGCATAGAGTTTGACTCTATGATGAGGTGTTTTTTTACCACTCATGTGGGTAGAGGCCCCCGATAGTTGTGGCTTTAGGTATTTATCTTTGGTGGTGATTGCTGTAGAAATCTACGTGGATGCCGAGGAGATTTAAATTTATAGAAATGAGGCTATTAGTTTGTGTGATTATTCTATTTGTGTTTGAGGCCATGGAATTGGATGTTTATTTGAGGATAGACATCTCTATTCCTCTGGTTGTCATGCCATGGGCTGACATGAGCTTTCGAGTAGGGGTCTGTGAGACCGGGATACTATTGTTTGGGGGTGCCTTCCGAACAACGGTACTTTAAGACATGAGGTGGAAGGAGGAACATAGTCTCGAGATATATGATTGAGGTGGAACCTGAGGGATCAATAAGACTTTGTGACTACAAGGCTTTCTTGAGCCATGGGTGAAGGAATTTCTCGGCTTCTGAGATTTCAACATTGACTGGAGTTGTCGTCAGTCCTTGGTGGCTACTGAGCACCGGTTGAGGTTATGTTTATTTATTACATTTTAATGTTTAATTTACATATAGATGATTATAAGCTTAAAAAATAATACTAGTTAATCACCATTGGGTGGTATCCTACTGAGATTTGTCTCAGACCCTATACAGCCCCTTTGGGACGCGTGTAGACTTTATGGTTTTATGTACAGGTAAAGGGTCATCTTCAAGATTTGGATCAGAGTACTATTTGGAATGAAGATTGGCATGGACCATGTGGTCATTCCAAGCTAGAATTTTACTTTTTTGGTTTCCTCTTCAGTTTCAGCATGCTTATATATGTAGATACTGTGGTATTCTATGGGAATAACTTTTTATATTGACATGTATGACCTAACATGGATTGCATACTTTTCATTCATTGTTTTGAGAGGCTAAAAGTGATTTGATGCCATGTTGTTCTATTTACTTTCCTCTAAATTTATTTCTATATTTCTTATGATATTTATTTCTATTGAATGTTCTTCCACATTGTGGGTCTCTTTCAAGTTTTTTGTGTCATTTATTTGTAATGCATGTTATAAGTTTATACTCAGACAAATATATTATCTATTCCCAGAGGGTATAGCCTATCTACTATACCTATTTACACCCTCACTACTAGCCGAAATCCTTTGGTGTTCATGGAGGTGCACCTAAGTCCCACGAAACCAGGCCTGTTAGCAATATTCGTGTGGATATTCGGCTCGGGGATGCTATAATGACCAAGAAATATATGAAACTATGCAACATTCTTTGAAACAACCCAAGATAAAACCATATCATTTTTAAAGGATCCACTAATACTCCTATTGAGACACATATTTCTCAAGTAAATTCACATTGTGGGTCTAAAACATTCACTTGGATAACTTATCATATAACTAATTTCATCAAAGAACCCTCATAATAGATCTTAGATTCTCAGTATGATCCTACCCTAATCTTGAGTACATGAGGATTATATTGATGAAAACGGCCATAAAATCATTTAAAAACTAATGGAACATTAAGTTCATCATATCCATGAAAATAAATAGCGCATTCATGAAAATAAATAAAATTAAAATGAAATAAATGTGACCAAAGGCACACCTAATGGTGGTCTTCATGATACCTTCCTCATTCACCCTCATCTGATGATTCCCAAACCACTAATTGATCTTCAAGTTCCAACTAGATTCATTCAAATGATCAAAAAAATTTCCAATCCCTGTGAGGGGATAACGATTCTTTAACATTACATGGTTAAACCACTAGTAGTCTATAAACAACCTTTTATTAACATATAGTTTCTTAGAGAAGAATATCAAGTCCCCCTAAAGTGACACACTTAATCATATGGAACCCTTCCACAATAGATCATCGATCTAAATTCAAAACATCTGTAACTCCAAAGGTTCATCTGATAGAGAGATATAAAAAACATGGAGACACTAAGCTACATACATATTATGATATTAATATCAAATCAAGGGGTATCATCATAACCTATTCTAGAAATGTATCATGAAAAATACTTCTCATACTTCCAACAACAATAATATTGACTCTACCAACTGACAAGATAAGGACTCCATACATCTTATATTGATTTTATCCCATAACTTTCCTATGAACACCACTCTCCCTCCTTCTAAATCAAATAAAAAACCTCTATATGAAATAAATTAATGAAATGATACATAAAATAAAATAAATATATGATAATAATGAAATCATGTGGATTTATTTTTAATAATAATAATTCTGGAAATTATGGATGTTTACCTATCATTAGTTCGCAACCGTAACACTCTTTAAACAAATTATATTGAATTGAAACATGTGTAGATAAAAACAAGGGAATTGGAATCCTCTCCACCCAAATTCATAGATCTATAAATAAGTTTGACGCTAAAAATGATTTCAAAGATCCCAAATCAAAGAATGCATAATCCAGGGTAGAAGATAAGAAGATGACACCTTACATTATCTCTAGTCTACCTTGTGCCCAAAGCCCCATGGAATGGAACTGACCATGCCCTGCTCCCAAATCTTATTGATCTTGATTATGTGATCCACCATGAATCTGCTCAATCACATGCATTAGAGGAGAGTGGATGTTAAGAGGACAACCTCTATCCAATTTATCCCCTCTCTTCTATTTATAATTCCACTTAAATGTTTTTTTTTCACGATAAGGTGTTAGAGGAAACTATTACTACTACTATAGATTTATTTGACTACCTACCACACAATGAACTCAAAATATAGTTGGGTGTTGGAACCGTTGATGAAGAATACCTCAGAAATAAAAAACATTAGTCCAGAAAACCCATAAAAGAACTTATATATATAGAAGAAAGAAAACGAAGGTTGAGATTTACCCCCCATGGGTGAAAACCATGCCTGTCTAGTAATTTATAACTTTCATTTATTAACTTACCATGTATAATTTTTTTATTAATTCCCTATTGAGATGAAATACTCTACACATGTATCTTCTCTATCATTTTTCCTTGTCTAACACCTCTAAATATATCAACAATGTAAAGGGGCGACTTGGTGCAAGATCTATAGGTATACCACCACCTCTGGATTCTATACCATATAGTATCCTCATCATGTAGAAAAAAAAACAAAAACAAATAATATTCTTATACTAGATACTGATCTCCCACACACTCAAAATCCCCTACCAACAAGGGAGCATCTCTAGCCAAATAGACACCTTCAACATTTAGGAAAGGAACTCAACACAAAATATCTTATAGAAATCATCATATAAAATTAATTATTCCTCACACCCACCAAAGAACAAGACACACTATTGGTGAGAAACACACCTCAATAAACTAACAACCAATGAAGTACAATACACATTATATGCATATATCATATATAAAAGAAATATCAATCCCCTTTAACCATTTCTATGACTCCTAATATGATACAATCCTTACATACTTCTCAAAGATTTAACATAGTAACTAATACATCATCTTCCTCTAAAAATCCTCCTCCATTGGGTTAAACCTCCTCCAATCAAAAAGATCATCCTATTGTACCTCTCCAATCTGGACCACATGAGGATGGTTCCCAATATCCATTTATAAAACATGGATTAATAAACTTGTAATCCTTGGGACATGGAATTCATCTGATATATTTTGTTTAGAATCATTTTAATTTCCTTAAATAATGGAAATTGTTACACAATAACATTCAAACATGATGAATATACCACACCTAGGTCTCTACACTATAATTATCATAAAATTATACAGTATATTCATTAAGCTTAAGGTCCTCAGTTCAAATCATAGGGGGACCTATATGCAAGTCTACTACCTGATAAATCTTGACGTTATCACAACCAAGCTTAAATAATGGTGTTTACCTACTAAACCAATTCAATTATCATCAGTAATTAACTAAAAAATCCATCCCAACTCTCATCCATATCTCTGACACCACTCTATCATGACCAAACCCTATTGTATTAGTCACTCTCATTCCCTAATTACAATTTTTTTGTGTTCCTATCTATTTAACGCTTAAAAACCCACAACTACACAACCAAATCGCAAACATAACTTTATATCAATAGCCACATCACACCAAAAACACTTACATATATCGTATCACTAGATGACAGCCACACACCACATATTTATCATAGTAGGGTAATGTGAACATAGAGGACATAAACCTCATGACCTCCTCCTTCCATGGATGTACCCCACTATTTATCCATATCTCAACCCCAAAACTATGTTAGCAAGTTTATATATACTATAAACATTAACCATTATAGTACAAATATATACCTAAACCTTGAGTGGGGAAGAGGGAGTAGTCAACTGTCAGTTCCATCTATTACTCAGATATTGAGGAAAACATCTAGAACCCAAGAACTCATATGGTCTTCAGTATGGTTACCCAACTATGGTGGAAGTGTGTAAGAAATAACAAGGAAAATATAGTGAATAAATATCCACAAAATCCTATCACAATGGTAAACATCCAAATACTTTATATTTATCATAACGACATACTAGAAAAAAACCCAACCATATCACACCAAAAAATACTGTCACAACTACCATGAAATATATAATCCATAAAAGTACCCTATAATGGTCAAAAAATAATTAGAACATTTCATTTAATCACATTATTACCTAATTCAAGATTTACCATTTACTAGAAATATTAAATTTATTATTCCACATTTAACTTTAATCCATTCAATATTCTTTAATCAAATTCATTCCATCCTTTAACATTTTACTTCAACCTTCCCATTTATTATTTTATTAAAAATCCATTTGTTCATAAATTTTATCCCATGAACCATTTTTAGTTTAACTTATTCCAACTAGACTCTATGTTACTGTGAAATTACAACACAACCACTCAAAACCCTCCTCAAATCCATATCCATTGCTAAACAATCCTAGACAACATACACCATAGAAAAGATACCATAAACACCATATATTCCTATCAATTTCTACATAAAGCATGTTAAAAATCACCATGATAGTAAAACATTATTACCCCAAAAAATGAACAATAAACCACTATCAAACCACTCTAATCACAATAGGTATAAACATAAGAAGATAAACTGAATTAATAATAATTTTAGTTACAAACCATGTTAGACAATCTTTCTTAATCATACTTCAATATCTATTTTACACTTTAGGGAAAAACCATATAAACATAAGTTTTCATAACCCCCACAATTTATTACCATATTTAAGTGATGAAATGATTATAAATGGTGAAATATATATCAATAATAATAAAAAGGTCATCAAAATAGCACATATCAACCAATAAATAAATAATTTTATGAAAATAACCAATAAATCATATAAAGAAAATGAAAATCATATGTCCCATTTAAATTTAATAATTCCAGTTCAGTACCATCATTACGTTAATTCCAAAATTATTCCCATTGAATAAATTATCATGATAATTATACATTGAAATATATTAATGGAATAGAACTTCAAAATCCCCCACCTCAATCATTTCAATAATAACTACTAAATAAGAATGGGGATAAATATGGATCAAACCCCAATAAACTCACAATGATCCTCCATAATACCTAACCACTTCAAAATCACATCAATTTGATGTATTGACATCATTAAACCAAACTAAATCAAAGGTAACCTACTACCAAAACTTATTAAATAGAAAATAATAAGATATAGACAAGGAGAAATAAGGATAATAATAACATAGATAAAAGGATATTGGCCATAAAAATACCTAGATAAAATATCTAATAAAGGTTTAATAGATAGATTACAAGATGAGACAAAATAGACATATAGATTAAAGGAGGTAAAAAGAATTATATATAATTTTTTAGGGTAGATTAATTTATATTAAAAACAATGAAAACATAATATCATGACATGATAGGCTAAGTCAAAATTTAATGGTTGCTTGATCTGTAAATAATGATGTAGTACTACCCCAATATAAGATATTCAAACCATTTAAGTTCAACATATCCAATGAATATCATGATTCAGTAGATAGGGTTATCCCAATATTCCTAAACTCTTGATAATCACTATAAAAACCATAGACCCAACATAAGACTAAAAACTACCCTAACCAAGACCCTGACCTAAAAAACACCCTGGTACATCAATCACCAAAATGGAAGAACCAATGAATTCTATATATAATGGATCCCTAAAAAACTCCTTTCCCCACAATGTATGGGTTTCATGTGATATTTTCTAAAAAACCTGAGGAATCTCTATTATATATCCAGAACAATCATGGCACAACCAATAATACCCAACTAAGAAGAAAAATATCAAAATCTATGGCCCAAGATGCATACCCCAACACATATTATAACACTAAAAACTTATTTTTCATTATTCATTATAATATAATACAAAAACTCCTCTCCTCTAAGAAATAAACCACACAAAAACACACATGGTCACTATGTGATAATTTTTTCTAGCTGGAATATCACCTAAGACTCAAATTCTCTCCCACTATTCACCTCCAAAATAATTCCTCTCACCCCCAATATCCAGAGGAATAAATTAGTTTTTTGGGATATTTGGGCCTTTCCATGAACCATTACCTCTCAAGATACTTATCCATACATGATTGAATATTCTTTAATCAACACTGGTTGAATTATCTAAAAAAGTAAGTTTTATATAGGAATAATTGAACATTCAAATTAATCTATATAAAATAATAATAAAAAATAAAATCAAAATAATATTGATAAAAAAACATAAAAAACATAATACAAAACTTAAAAAATTCCAAAAAAATATAAATAAAAATATCTCTAAAAAAGAAACAAAACACATTTTTTTATAGACTAAAAAAATATGATATAATTCTCATAACCACAATTTTGTGACTCTATATAGATATAAAAAGGAAATATAACTTATCCATAAGCTATATAAAATAAAAAATATCCTCTTTTGAAATAAATATCCATTAACCATATGGTATTACCATGACTTGGATTCAATTAATCTTCGCTATTAATCTTTAATTATTCAAAATAATTGACCATGATGAGGAAAAAATGGCCAATTTGTATCTCTAAATATCCTTAAAACATATGTAAATAAAGTAACTTTATAAAAAAACATAGTAATTTGAATTCATATTATCCATTTATTTCACATGTTACTTTAAGATTTTAGCTCTTTTAGTTGGTAAAGTTTGTCAATTTTTCTCTTATGTGAGAACCATGACGTAACGACTGTCCTTCCAAGTCATATTTTATGCTTACTACCTTACAATCCTTCTAAAATTGTCAATAGTGTTTAATTAGATCAATATACCAAAAAATGTTAAAATAAGAAATAATTTGGTAGTATAAATTACTTTTCACAGGAAATTTCTACTATAAAAATAGGTACTAAAATAAGTTATTGAATTTCCCCACACTTGATCTTTTACATATCTTGAAGAAAAAATATCTGAATGAAAATCACAACGAAAATATACTATGATAAAGGAATTCCATAATGAATCATGATAATAGTAAAATTATATAAATAAAATATTTTAAATTCACATATGCATACTCTTCAACTCACCAATTATAGGGTAACCAAGATAACCATAAAATATTCTAAACATTAATTTTATTATTTTTATGATCATTAATTATAATTACCTAAATTATTCATTTGAATCTCATATTTTATAAATTTATATTCTAATTCATACTCATATAATTAGAATGTAATTATATTTTCCTTTTCATTTATTTAAATCAAAATTTCACTTAAATTCATGTTAGGATAATGTTGGACAATCACTAATATTATTTTGTTTAACATATTTCTAAAACTAATTGTAATAATAATAACATGATTTTTAGATGAGTGTGTATTATCATTAAAGAAACCCAATACAACTTTATAAGTTAAACTAAAGATATCACATTTATCCGCACAATCGATTTTCTCCTGCAACCATTTTTGATAGTTAGGTCAGGAATAGGGAATATTTACTTACCTTAAATAAATAAAAAGTAATTTCATCATTTTTAACCTCACATTTTTTATTTTTTATTTTTTTAATTTATTTTCAAATAACATTATCTACTAAAATTACCATTTTCACATCGAAAAATCAATAATTTAATTTATATTCAAACAACTATAAGAAATTAATATTTATTAAAATAATAGATTGGGTATTCGGAAGTGGTAATTCAGGTCTGCTATCAGATTGAATTTTTATATATAGACCATATCAAGGTGTCAGTGTATTTTGGTGTGGGTTTGGAATCAATTATAGGGAGTTGTCCTAGGTTAATGTTGGAGTTCTGTAGTGATATGAAAACCACATCATGGTATTGGTAAACATGATGTGGTTAAGGGGTTGAATCATATAGAGTTTTATGGGGCTAATCAAGGACCATGTCATAGAAAAGGGTAAACCCAATGTGATAGGTTTAATATAACATTGTAGTGTTTGGATAAGTCTAGGATAAAGCCTAGAGATGTCTAAACAAAGGCTAAGTCCTCATATATAGGGGTCCTCCAGCTCATGGGTCCTCATGCATAAGGGTACATCACTCTTACTAAAAATTACTTTAGTTTTTATGTATAGAGGTTTTAGTATAATGTGTAAGGGTTATATTGTGATACATAAGCATTGAGTCCATGATTAGTAGGTTTTAGCCTATGATGTGGAAAAATAGTTTTTCTAATATGATAGTGTTAATAGAGTTGGTCAAAAAGTTTGTAAAGTATCTAGGTGAAGCCTAAGGGTTATATCTAGATGATTCATAAGGGTTGGTGCTGAGTGGTAGATAAGGGTTATAAAAATTTCAAATATGGATTTCGGTGATATGTAAGAGTTAATCTATGTGATAAAATAGGGTTATAAACTTTACAATAGTTGTGTGTGGTGGTCTAAATGGTGAATCTTGACATGATCTAGGGGGTCACACTATTATGTGTTGGGTTGTGTTTAGAGAGGGAGTCATGATGTGTGCCAATATGTCATGTTATAATGTAGTTACTTCACGTTTTTCAATATAATATTTCTAATTAATCAGTTAAATTAAATATTTAAGGAGGATTTTTTACATTTTCACCATTCAAATAGTGGCCACACCCTAACTCTCTCACTCTCCCTCTCATTATTTCTTCCATATTCAGAGATATTAGTCAATTGTAATATATAATCCATTATATTAATTATAATAAGTATCCTTGATTAATGATATATAACCTTAAGTTTATAATCATGGTTTCCCTTTTTGTTTCCACATTTTTTATTGGTTGTTACCTAAATCAATGGGTTTTCTAGATTACCTAATTTTTTTGATTGGATCCAGATCGACTAGAATGTCTCAAAAAGTGATGTATAACATGTAAAATGATATATTATTCATATTAGGGATTGTATTTATTGGTTATTTGTATTTTGGGTTTGATGGGCATGATGCTTCATTATATGTATAAATATTCCTAGGATATGGTGACTGAAGTAGTTCATTAATAATAATATGGGTGTAACGAGTGTGGGTATAGGTGATGATGATTACGAAGAATGGGATGATGTTGTTTATTGTTGTGATGCATATTTTTTCACCATTTTTTTTGTAAATGTAGGTTTACCAAGTTATATAAGTAGGTTGTTGATGATTACCTCTAATTTTTGGGTAATACCATTGAGGTCTTATATGCATAGAACAAGGGGAAAGAGGTGGTTTTGACCACTAGTTATTGATTGTGTCTTATATAGATTTAGTATCTTAGTGATGATGGTGTTGACCATCATTATAGAGGTGAACTACACCATAACTAACCCTGTGATATTAGTGGTGATTTAGATCACAAGATGTGAGCAGGATACTCACTATATATTTGAGTTATGTTTTGGATAATGAGATGGCATTGTTTAAGGATGGGTGTATCCATGCCTTGGGTTTGAACGAGATATTTATATGATAGTTGGTAAAGGGTTAATATGAGCATGGTGCACATGATATGGTTTTTGTAAATTCCATTGGGGTGTTGTTGTTGATTTATGATGGTATTTGGTTATGAGTTAGTGTGTGATGTCATGTGTCATAATATTGGTTGGCAGGATGAGGGCACTTCTAGTAAGACATGTTATGGATGAATCTTTCCATGTTGGAACTAGAATAATCTAGTATATGATCACTCATGGATGGTAAATCATGAGTGGAGTTGGTTTAGTGGGGTTCCTATATTCCCATTTACTACACTTTTCTTACACTTTTATATGTATGGATATTACCCAGGGGCACTGTTAGTGGAATCCTACTGAGTTCCTACCCATAACCTCTAAGATACCATTGGGAAATATTCCTACATTATGGTTTATGTAATAGGTATGGATAAGGGATCATGATCATAAGTATCATGGAAATTGTATTTGTGGTGGTGTGTATGCTAGATATTATGGATTTATAGATGGGATGATTGTTTCCTTGGTGCCAGATTGGTAGTTTATTTTTATTAATTTTCTATAGTACATTTGTGAGCATACTATTGGATATTTGGTTGATTTTTTTATGACTAACATGTAATGTTAGATTTTTACTTTACTCATAATTTGTATATTGTAGCTTATTATTGTATGATTTTTAGTGATACTTCCAAAATCGTTGATTGATTGTTATTATTTGTCTTTATAGGATCAGTATCCACACTATCCCCCCTTAAAACCAATTTTCAATTCAGTAGCCTGTATTATAATAGGAGACATGCTTGAGGTCTAGTGGTTCTTAGATCCAATTACTGTAGAGTGATTCGGGTTGAGAAATTACAATGTATTATTAGATCATGTTAAGATAAAGTTTTACTAGAATGTTTTGTTAGTTTGTTGGGATGTGGTAGATGGAGGTTTGAGGAGGTGTCAGAACTTGGGATTGATGACATGCTTTGTGGTTAACCAAAAAAATTATTGAATGAAGTCTAATTTATAAGGGAAATTTTTATTTTATGTTTTTTTTTCACATTTAGGATTGAGTTATTTGATTTGGATAAATTGGTGATTGATGTTATGTATTTTTTTTATTTAGTTTTCCTTAGGAGGAAAGAGGTTGTACTCATGCATCATATTAGACATGTGGGTCTCACATGAAATGCATGTACCACATTTGATTTCCATTTTGGTTCTAGAATAAAAATGGGTTTGTTTTTGTAAAGTGTTTGTAACATCCTATATGGTGTTTTCCCATATAGCTTCTTGGTGACATTCTAATTAGCTAGAACAAATTTTTAGTCCAAGATGTGATCATATATATGGATCGTATGTGTGTAGTGTGTTTGGTAACTAGACCTGACATGGGTAGGTGGGACAGTGGGGTATAATGGTATGGGAATTGGGTGTACTAGGGAAGTGTAAGGACTTGTGGGTTGTGATTCCTTTTACAACGTTCCATATTTGGGATATATTGACTATTACATCTATATTTAGTATGGTATTTAGTTCTCAGTGAAATACCACCTAGATGGAATTCATTGTAGTGTAGAGTGGGTAGATGTACGGTGACACTAATTCATGCACTAGATGAGGGCCCCAAAGGTGGAGGTGAGAATGAGACTGAAATAATGGTTCTAGGTTAGGTAGTATTCCATAATGTATATTGGAGAATGTTTTGTGGTTAAAAGAGTAGTTTTTGGGTGATCCTAGCTTGGGTTATACAAATCATTTCCCATGGAGATATAGGAGATTAGTTTTACAAGGAATACATACAACAATAGTTACCATCACAATATCCTCCTTTTTATAGGGAGAGAGTAGACCCCAGTTAATAGAGTAATTTATCATGTAAATATATATTATTTTTAATTAGATTAATATACCACCAAGGTAGAGGGTAAGTGTGGCATCCGGGTCCCGGTGAGAGCACAGCCACCCCGCCTTAACATGGATGTCGGGTCCTGGCTCACTAGGTACCACCAGTTTCCCCCACAGACACGTGGGGCCCACCCTAGGGGCCACCCACATGCCTGAACGGGTCATCTGACTAATTCCAGTCCCCACATGCCAATACATGTCCTTTCCAGTGTGCTTTGTCCTCACTCTCACACCCTTAGAAACTTCCCAGAAGATCACCCATCCTCATCACTACACCAGGCCAAGCATGCCTAACTATGGAGTTCTAATCAGGCAGGCTCCCGAAAAGGAAGGTGCACCTTTTTGACATGAGTCATATCATTTAGTAATCTAACCCTTAATGATTTGGGGTTGTTACAATCACCCCCCCCCCCCTTTAAAGCACAACACCCTCGTTGTGTGCCCTACATCTCAACCCAGGTAGTGCACCGCACTTAAGGCTGGGTTCCTCCTCTGATACCAAATGTGACAACCGGGTCCTGGTGAGAGCACAGCCACCCTGCCTTAACATGGCCGTCGGGTCCTGGCCCACAAGGTACCACCAGTTTCCCCCACAGATATGTGGATCCCACCCCAGGGTCCACCCACATGTCTGAACGGGTCATCTGAATAATGATAGTCCCCACAGGCCAACACATGTCCTTTCCAGTGTGCTTTGTCCTCACTCACACACACCCTAGGAAACTTCCCAGAAGGTCACCCATCCTCATCACTACTCCAGGCAAAGCATGCTTAGCTACGAAGTTCTAATCAGGCATGCTCCTGAAAAGGAAGGTGCACCTTGTTGACATGAGTCATATCATTTAGTCATTTAACCCTTAATCATTTGGGGATGTTACAGTAAGTCTAGCTATATATATATATATATACAGATAGGAATAATGAAACATTGGTGGGATGTACATGTAGAAATAGGTAGGCATGATGGGATGAAATGGAAGTAATTTGAGACAGTGTTCTTTGAGAAAATATTTCCTAAAATTTTGAAGAAAGATAGGGCCTATGAGTCTATACACCTAGTGTAGGGAGATACTTTAGTCACAAACTATTAAATGATATTTATAATATTTACACAGTTTTTTCAAAAATTATTAGAAAATAATATCTAGAACACATAATGATTTAATGAAATTTAATGTAATTTTATTAAGGTGTTAGTAAATATCTTCATTTTGACCTCATTTTCAGAGCTGGTGAACTAGACCCAGAGAGGAGTGCGGAACCTAGAATATGTGAGTATACTAAATCAAATTATGGTGTCATGTGAGATGGGTAGTAGGGCTTAAGGTAACTAAAATAGGGGATATGAGGCAACCCAGAAGGGTCATTAGAGAATCTATTCGATGATGTGACAATGGAGTGGGTCATTATAATGGTGTTTTATGGGTGGGTAGACATGAGATTTTCGATCCCAGTGTGATTGATTTCTATAGGTGTATCGATCTTGTGTATAAATGGGACATCTGGAGTGATTTTATCGAGTGACCTCCCAACATTTTAGGGGCCATAGATTAGATCAAACTTAGGTTGGGAGTGGTACTAGGAACCAATATCTTGAATTCATCAGCACACATGTGTCTAGGTAGTGGATGGTATACATAACTTTGGGGGAATTATTGATAGTGTCTGTGAATCCCAAATGAGTAAAGGTATTTGGGAAGTTAGGCTTTGGGTTTGATACATGTGATCGGGTTGACATACTCGGAGTAGGCTTGTGAGCCATTGACGGTCAGAGGTATGTTTTGAGAATGATGGTATTTTATTTAGGACAAATACTAGTGCACAATGTGTGTCTGTGATAAATGGGTTAACTAGGTGATGGTTGAGATGTATGAATCATGAGGCCTACCACACATCACATACATAAATATTACATCATTTTAGATGAATATTTAATACATATAAAAATTACACATGTCTTTGGACCATAAAGGTTTAGTTTTTTTTGAGGTTAGATACATAATAATATTATTTTGTAAAAGATATTCAACATCTCTGAAAAATTTCTTCTCACATAGTACACTTCTTTGGCATACCCTAATTAATAACTTTCTTCATAAAATCGGGAAATAAAAAATTATAAAGGGTCACTTCATATGATCAATATGGGTAAACATGGAATATATTATCCAATAATCATATATGAGAAAAACATGGGCACAAGGGTTTGAGAATCCGAGCTTAACATTTGAATATCATACCCATTAATTCATATATCACAGTCAATGCATAAGGATTTTGAATATAATAAGAAATGAGTTATAGAATAATAAAATATCACGATCCATGAGATCATATCATAGTCATAATAACAATTCATTAAGAGTGGAATAAAAGTTGTGGCATAATCACAATAATAGAAATATTGTTTCAAGGCTATCTACCATGAAATTCATCACATGTTGGGATTAGGCTAACAAATTGTATAGCCTTTTTGTGATTTAGAAAAACTCCATTGTACCCTATTTTAGACTTGGTATAACCTTCTATATACCCTTTGGTATCTTAATCATTAAACATTGTGCAATGAAATATATTGATTTAATAGACCCACCCATCACATAATCATAACCCATTCATATATATGTTGTAAGATCATAAAAGAATTTATCTTTTCATCATAGATTAACTCATGTATATCAAAATAGATTTCACCAATATTTATTAATCATAATCATAAACCATATATATAATCAATAATGATAGTAATATTGGATCATATCTCAAATAATGTGTAAGTAACATAAATGAATGATTTCATAGATAAAAATACCTTTAAAAGTTATCTAGAACATTTATCAAGGAAAATACCATTTTAATTTTGAAATACCTTATTTAATATCTTAAAATTTCCAAAATATTATGAAAAACATCATTTGAAAATTAACATGGAAACTTTTAAATTAATCTTCAAGTAAAATAATAGTCATCATGGGGGGGTAAACCATTTGTGTGGTAAACATTAAAATAATGATTTTGTTCACACATTTAGTAAAAGTACCTCATTTGTAAAATAAAAATAATATTAATTTGAAACATTTTATATAAATTCAAACATGGGTAAAAATGACATTAATAAATCCTTTTAAAATTTTATAACATTACCAAGACCATTTTAAATAATATATGGACATGGAAGGAAATTATTCATGACCGAATAAAAAAATCCAATTTTCCTTAAAAATATTCTTTCTGGATTTTGAGTACCTAGAGATTGGAAAATGAAATAAAAATTATAATTTTCATAAATAACCAAATTATAAAAAAAATAAGTTATATTCATGAGATATAGATCATATAATTTCATCATTATAAATCTAGGCCTAAATAATATTGGTAAATAGAGAGATTATAACATAAAATTTTTAACTTAGGTCAGAATTACCTCATATAATTAATTAAAATTTATTATAATTATATAATATAATAATATTTATATTTATAATAATATAAATGGTTTACTTATAAAATATTATCACTTATTCACTAACAATATTTCATTATCATCATCATTTCAGGTGTTAAATGCTTCATTTTCATGTTTGTTGGATTCAATAGTTATGGCACTTTCATATTGATCATGGTTACATAATCTATAGAATTTTAATCATGATATAAATATTATATATAGTAATTATTTAATTTTTTATAACCATCCATAAAATTTTGAGATATAAATGTTTTTACACCGTACATGGAGATGATAGTCTTTATATATGTATGAACACTATTTTTAATTTCTAAAACAAGGAAGGGAATAAATATAAAATATAGTTTATCATCCCAAAATAATAATTATATCATAAATATGATATAGATTTATTAAATTTGTCATTATATCCATCAATATGAGGTGGTCATAGAAATTGAATCATATTGCTATGTAGAGGCGGTAACCCACACATATGCACGAGCCATACTTTCATTTCCCATTTGATGGAAAAAAGGTGACACATTATTTCCCCAAAATCATAATAAAATATGGATATATTTATTATTCTTGATTTATTATATTAGTTTGGATACAAAATATTCAGAATAAGTGGAATAAGAAATTAACATTGAATGAGTTGGTTAAGATGATTAACTCTTGTTTGAGAGACCTCAATTGTATTACACCTTAAAAATTATTAGAATGGTCTTAGGGTACGAAACAAAATTTAATAATTAAGTTAAGGAATCCAATAATGTTTTTTGACATGTATTGTCTTGGATGGAAGGCTAAAATTGTTTGAATAAGGGAGGAGGGGATGTTCCCTTTTATAAGTGTAGGGAGGGACACACATGGAATTATGTAAAATATTTAAATAATATAAAGTCACATTCTTATTAAAGTGGAAACAATGTTTATAATTTAAGTTTAATATAATATATGGCCTAAATATATTCAAAAAATAATATTTAGACAAGTTTAAGTGTCATTTTTATTCTTATCTCTTAGTTTAACCCCCTAGTAAACCCTTTTAACCTAAACTGTGGTAACCATTTTTTTTGTTTTTACAATTCATTATGAAAAAAATGAAAGTGGGATCATTAAAAAATTTAGGAATAATGAATTAAAATATGGAAACAATTTTATAAAATTCAATTCTTCTATGTGATAGAAATTCATTTTAAAATAAATTACCAAAACAAAATGAAAATATTTTTTTAGAAAATAAATTTTTATTATAAAAATGAGTTTACTTTTAATATTTTCTAAGTAAAAACTATTATATGAATGTTAAAATATTTTATTTAATATATTATATATAAATTTAATTAATATAGTTAATCAATAGAGATTTATTTAATTTATTAAAATAAAAACACACTGCGCACATAAAAATAGTTTTCAAAAAAATAACTTGTTTTCCATTAAATGATTTCATCTTAATTACTAACTATTAGATAAAAATATTATGAATGATTATTAAAAAATAACCAATAAATTTCATTAAAATATCTTAATAATAGTTCTTAACATATAAAAATTCCTTATACTTAGAAAAATACATTTCTTCAGAAAAATATGTCTTCTAATCTTGAAATGATTTATTCAAAATTTATTGATTATTTATTAGAAATTAGTAAATAAATTTAAATCAAAGGAAACATATATATATATATCATAATTTGGTTTTTGTTATTCATACCCTCCAATCCAATGTGTAGGTTATTAGGTCCATAATATATCATGCTTCATTTGGACTCCAGGTTGCGTGTAAAGTATGCTATCAAATAATTCAAATTTATTTCAAATGAATCCATATAAAATATTAGGGTGTCACATTATTGTCCAATTAAAATTAACTTTTTACTAGAAATTCCATCTATATGATTCAAATAAATGAGGATACTTCATCTTTATAACATGCCAAATTTCGCCAGTTGCTTCCTCTAATTTTTAATTCCTCTGAAGAACATTAACTTTGTGATTAGTTTTTCTTCATATCAATTTATCTCTATAATATATGTTTTATATAGATTTTTATTCATTATAAATATCATTTTCCAGTGGTAAAATGATAAATTTACTAAATGTGGAGGAATATATATTTACTTCCTCAAAAGATATATATAGAGAAAATCATAAACATGAGTGAGGTTTGGTGGAAGTTGTAATTGAGAAGCTACCATCCCTAGTAGATCCATAATATTGAAGTGGAAAATATACCTAGGGATCAAATTTACCTTTTATTTGAATTTAATAAACTTTTTCCTTGGATAAATTCATATGAATACATTCTCACCAACTTTAAATTCCCGATCTCTCAAAATTTTATCGACATAGCTCTTCGTTGGATTCTGATATTCCTTGATGCAATTATCTATAGATTTTAACTTTGTTTTACACTTTATAATCTACCTAATGTCCCAATAGCTTTTGTTATCCATATTCTTCCCATCACATCAGAGTTATTCACTTCTTTTCATAGAGGGATTCATAAGGATGCATCTGAATTCTCAAGTGAAATATATTATAATATGAGAATTGTATATAAGGAAGTTTTTGATAACAAAAACCATTTAAAACTAGATATATTATCCTATAATATAGGGTTTTAATGATTCTATTAGACTAGAAATATTTATGAGGATGATAGGTAGTACTAAAACATATATCCATATCAAGAGATTGCAAAATAATTCTGTAGAACATCAAAGTAATCATCATATCTCGATTAAATTCAATAAAATGTGGTACTCCCTATAACATTAACAATTAATAAATGTATTTCTATATACTTTGATCTAGGGATAAATCTTATCTAATAGTAATTAAATGTGCTGATTTTATAAGATCAACAATAACTCAAATAACATTACGACCTTTCGATGTATTAGGGTGTATTATGTTGAAATCTATGGTGATGTTTTCCAATTTACATACATGTATGTGTAATGGTTGTAAAATAACATTATAATTATACCTCTCGGCCTTAACTTTTGGGATTACCAAGCATCGAGATACATACTCAAAAATATATCCTTTCATGTTATCCCACTATAAATGATCCTTAAGATCTCTATACATCTTCATACTTCTATGATTAATAGATAACTATGAGAAATGAGCTTAAGTCAGTAACCCATTATTCAAATATACTATAATAATGAAACATAATATATTCCTTAACCATATAATTCCATCACAATCAAGGTTAAAATCAAGAAAATTTCTCACCCTTTTTTGTATCTATATATATTCCTTTTACACCTATTTAATCATCACATGGATAAATGGATGAACACACATTTTAGAAAGATAATATTTCTCCCATTACTTCAGTATTTCAAGGTCCATACTTTGTAAATATCCAAATATTTTATGCTTTTCAATACTCATCATAGATAAGAGAGTTTGATACTTTTGACTCAAAGCATCACTGACCTTATTCAATTTCATCAGGTGGTAATTTATTAAGCTATCATAATCTTTAATCAAGTCCAACCATCTTCTTTGGAACTTATTCAACTATTTTTGGGTGAATATATACATAAAAATTTTATGATAACTATATATGTGCAATGACACGAACAATTATAAATTAAATTCCCTTTTTAAAAGAGTGAATGCCTCATAAAGAAATGAAGTTAAAGAAAACAATTCTCTAATTTGTCTATTTTGAACAATTATATGGTATATGACATTTAAAAGGACATTATTCATCTAAAAATTGATAATATAGTCGTTGTAAAGTGGACATTAACATTAGTATATTAAGGGTTATAATAAAGTTTATTCTACACTGATAAAAGGAGGTGATGACCTCAACTAGAAGGATTATAACTTATGAGACCCATTTATCGGAGATTCTTATTGAGATAACATCACTTGGATTTTCGCTTCACCAATCCATAGAAAATACTCAAGAAATAAAGTATGAGAAAATTAATTTATAGGAGAAGTTTAGGATCATAACCAAAATCATGGTTGCCAAACTACCCTATGAGAATCTCACCATCACACACCTTACCCTTAGGGTGTTTTTTGGTGTAATAAGGGTTTATTTATCTTGAATATAATAATATGAATGTTTAATTTTTATTTTCAATAAAATTATTATTATAAATATTACTTATTTTTGTTACTTTAAATATTATTAAATAATTATTTTTATAGAAATTATATTTTAATATAAAAAAACTTAAATTGTATTTATAGAAATGTATTGTTTTAATCAATACTCTAATATTAATGAATTAAAGTATTTTTTAAATAAATTAAATTTTAAAAAAATACTATTTTTAATTAAATTTTATTAAATATTAATGAAAATAATATCTTACAAATCCAAAAATAATTTTTATATGGGTCAGAAAATTATTATTGTAAAAAAACCATCATTTTTCAATAAATGACCATTTTTAAAGTAAAAGTTAAAATTATCATTCATAGAGTTTATTATGGATAAGATAAATATTATTTTTGGAATTAGGACATCAAAATAATCCCACACTTAATTTTTCATAATATTCAGATACAACCAAATTTTTGGGTAAAAAAATTTAATATAGTATGTATTATGACATCATAATGACCCAAAAGTAATGAAATATATGCCATAATAGGTATCCATTAATTAATATAAAATTTGATTTAAAATATTATGCATTGGATGTTATTTTATTATTTTTATAAACCTTTTTTGAATCATACAAAACCTATATTATATATTAATGTTTTAAAATTAATTCTTTTTTAACAGGATTCACTTCCACATGTTCATATGTAATATTTTAATGCAATTGGTTTGTCCATATAATAGGAATAAAAAATTACCTTTAGTAGAAACAATTACCATAAATTATGTGAGGGTTTTTGTTTTTGATGAATTTATTGTATAGAGTCCAAAACCATTGTTTAAGAAATAATAAAGAACTCACTTATCTTTTCCTATATAAACCCAACTAAGAACCCATTTATCTTCACTAAATTTTTTTTACCCAACATTAATAAAACATTTCCTTTTTATATCCCTCCCAAGGTTCCCCAAATCTCTCAACAAGATCCTCCCAAGCTTTTAGAATATCTTTCCAAAGGTAAGGGACCTCCGTCTCTTCTTTTTAATTCATAAAACTTTTTTATATTTAGCATTTTGAATCACAATTGGTTATGTTTTATTTCCTTTAAAAATTCCCCATTACATTCAAATTTATGTTCTTATATCAATATATCATTTATCCCTAATCGTTATAACTTTTACGTGATATGTTATTATGTCGAAGTTAAGGAACCACTTATTCTCCTCTTTATTCTTGAACCACCTTTATATTATTTCTTTTTTCCATAACTCATGTTTGGGTATGTTATTTCACATCCATATTACTATCCTTATGTTATAAAAGTGACAAGACAACCCTTTTACTCTCATTAATATCTCCCATGATTCATTATGTAACCCGTTATGGTTTCGAAATTATAGTGTGATTTTTTTATGCCAAAACATTATAACATGAATACCATCATTATTTACAATCAAGGGAATTCACTTAGACATACCTATAATTATTTTATTGGGTAATTACATGTATTTTACCATCAATTATTAATCATGAGGTTAAAATTGAAAAAATATATCCTTATTTTGTATGATCATCATGACACACTTATGCATGTACATGATATGAAGGTGATAGGGGAGATTAGAATTATATATCCCAACAATGCATTGGGTAATTTTTTAATCTCATAGAATTACATGTATGGTGCATGAGAGATTATCTTAATAACACTATGTTATGTTTTCATGGTGCTTATCCTTAACATATTCTTATGATGTCATGTTTTATGTTGTTTCCACATTCCCATGTTTCCTTTATTCTATATTGTTATATCATGCCTCATTGTTCAAGATTATTATTATCACACTTCTTATGAAATCTTGATATTCAGCTTGGATCACATGTACCGATTTACCTTATAATATAATTTTTTTATTCCCTTACTAGTATTTATTTATCTCCCCTTACTTATGTTCATCCCTAGGTTATCCTTTGTAGTTTTAGAAGAATGATGAAATTTTATGGACATCTACGATTAGTATCCAGACAGGGATGTAGCTCTGACACTAACATACCTAGAAGAAACAAACCTAAAAAATGAGTATTAATATAGTATTAATCATAAATTGATGCATGAAAAGGACCTTGTGTCACACCTGGTTTCAAACAACCAGGGATATTCTTTAGTAAATTCATAAGCTCATTACAGACCATTATAATGGGAAAAAATTCCCATGATATTTTATGTTAGGAAAAAGAACATGGATAACTTATATTGAAGAATTTAAATTCATAGGTTAATGAATATATTTCATTTATAAGTTATCCATTTAATTTTCACATTTTCCCTTTTATATGTTTAAAAATTTAAAAATTATCATCCCTTTATTCTAGTTAATGGATGGAAATAAGAGGAATTGATTCAACATCCAATATGATGGGAAATTTGATGACTACTACAATATGATGCCTAAAACAATGAGATATAAAGTAAGATATATCATGATTACTCCAAACTATCTATCAAAAATAACTATTAAAAACTTCCACATAGTTGAATTTCCAAACATTTCAAAGAAGAGGAGGATGACATCACAAGGAAGTTTATCTGAAAAAGGTGATAAAGGGAATAAGACCCATTTTCTTTTGTACAAAAAGTTTTGGAAATTAGAACCAAGGGAAATGTTATAAAGTAACTAAGAGATATTTTATGTATGGAAAAATATGGCATACAATGTCCAATTTCCATGGAAATATGAATAATGTGATGGAGGGAAAGAAATCTAAATATAAGGTATCATTAACCATTCGTTATTCTAAATGTAAATAATTTGGGCATTATCCAAGACAATTCTCTAATATAAAGATAAAATTCATGATGAGAACCAAAAATGTCCCTTATCAAGGGAACTAGGAAAGTCTTATATAGATATGGAACATGATGAACGATGTTCACAAAACCACTACTCTAGACTTTCGTATATCTTATTTTATTTCAATTCTTTCCATATTTTTATATTTTGTATGTTTTCTAAGAACAATGTGTCACCACCCCAAATGAGTTCATATCATTAGGAAAAACGTCTATGACTATGGTATCACAAGTTGAAGTTTGTGGGAATGTTCTTGAAAATCTTATCAATATTTATTTAGTTTAATTTGACATTATCCTATTTATGGAATGGTTTTACTTTTACAAATACAAAATAAATTTATAGGATAATGAATTCATAATTTTTACAATGAATCACCCTTTTATTCTATACAAATTCAAGGAGGATAATGAATCTCCTTCTATTTCATCATCTCAAGCATGCACATTATTTCTCTACAAGAAAGAATATCTAGATCAAATGATTATGGATAAGGAAAATATCATACTTTAATACATTCCCATTGTTAGGGAATATGTTAATGTGTTTCCTAAATAATTTCATGATCTTCCTCCTATCCAAGAGGTTAAATTCTCAAGCAAACTTATACCAGGACAAAGTAACATTCATGGGGGATACTATCACTAGAAAAGGGATATTTTTGGACCTTTTAAAAATAGAGGCAATATAAAGAAAGATTATACCTGCCTCTATAAAATATATTTATTTTTTCCTGGAATTAGTTGGTTACTATCATTTATTTTTTAGAAACTTATCATGATTTTCAATCCCCATAACCAAGATAACATAGAAAGGAGTGATGTTTTTTTAGAATGATGAATGTGAGTAAAGTTTTAAAGAGTATAAAAAGAGGCTAATAACTACATATTTTATCACATTTCCCACCAGTGGGGAAGTATTTTTGATTTATAGTGATGCATATAAAAAGATATTGGGTTGTGTAATCATGCAAGAGGGGAAAGTGATAGCCTATACCTCCCTCCAACTAAAGATCCATGAGTATAACTACCCAACCCATCATCTATAATTGGATGAGTTAATCTTCATGTTAATGATGTGGTGTCATTATCTATATGAGGAGAAGTTTGAAATATATAGGTATCTTGAAATCCCCAAGTATATATTCACACAAAAGGATATTAATATGTTCCAATATAGCTGGTTAGACTGATCAAATATTATGACTATTCAATGAAATACTATCCTAATAAGTTGAACAAAGTGGCAGATGCTCTTAGAATAAAGGATAAAAAAACACTATCCATGAATAGGATTGTAAGGGGTCCAATATTCTTTGACATGAAAAGGATGGATATGGGAATAATAAAATTATATTCATCCTACCTTACTCAAATAAGTTCTAAACCATACATTCTTGAGAGAATCACAGTGGCTCATATAGTTAAAAAGCTTCTATATAATAAGGTAGTGAATATTTTAGAGTTAAAATTTTCTAAAGATGGAGTTATAAGTTTGTGAACCCATATATGTGTCCCATAAAAACTAGAACCTAAGTGAGAACTTTTGGTTGTTGTGCATAACATGTTTTTCTCTATTCATCATGGAAACACAAAAATGTATAGATATTTGAAGAAAAAAATTATAGTGACATAACATGAAGAGAGAGATTGTATAGTTTTTATTTTGAAGCTTGATATGATAGAAAGTCAAAGGTGAATAACAGAAGTCTAAGTTTATGATTCTACCATTATATGTACGAGTATGGAAATGGTAAAACATAACCATGGATTTCATCTTTGGACTCCTTGGGACATCAATTGAAATAATTCCATCTGGGTGGTATTCGATAATCTTACCAAGTCATCTCTTTTAATTTCTATATAGAAATATTTCTATCTTGACCAAATTGCAAGGATATACATAAGGTAAGTGGTAAGAAATCATGGAGGGAAACTCTCCATTGTATCTGACTAAGATCTGAGGTTTACCTAGAGGGTTTGGAGAATATATTTGTGCACTGAATATAAAACTGAGCATCAAAACTATCAATCAGCCTCATAGAGATGGATAATCTAAAATGACCATTCAAAATTTGTAGGATATGCTGAGATCATGTTAAATATATTTCCAATGAATTTGTAATGAACACCTTCCCCTAATAGAGTTCTTATATGACAACTGTTTCTATTCAATATTTAAAATGGAACATTATGAGGATTTTTATTGGAATAATTGTCAATATCTAACATACCTGGATAAAGTTGGGGAGAATAAGATAATGGGACATGGTCTTATACATGAATTGACAAAGAAGGTACAAACCATTTTTTTTTGTATTTGAAATCCCCATAAATTCGATATAAAATATATGCATACAATCATCGATGGGACCTAGAGTATGAGGTTTGAGATAATCTTTTACCTTTATATCTACATTTCAAGATATTATTGAGGTTTTAGGAATAAGGGAATGTTTAGTCCTTGATACATCATCCTATTTGAGATCCTTGATCATATTAGAGCAGTGGATTATCGACAAGAACTACCAAATTACTGGTATCAAGTACATAATATGTTCCACATGTCACTCTTGAAAAAGTACATACTAGAAACCTTATATTTACTAAATAAAGAGGTGATACAATTAGAGAATGATTTTTTAAATGAGGATAGGCTGGTGAAGATCATATATCATAGAGAAAAAGTTCTATGAAACAAGTCATCTCGCCCAATCAAAGTGTTGTGGAAAAACCGAATTTTTAATGAAGTGAAATGGGAACTGAAATATTATATGAAATAGAAGTAACCTTATTTATTTTAGTTTATGAAATGAAAATTTTTAGGATTAAATTTATGAGGGGGTGATAATGTAACGTCCTGAACATTTATAAATGAAATTACATTATTAATTGAGAAAATACCTTATTAATAAATGATGTTATAGAGAAAACATTCACACATTGGCTTAGAAATTGATAATATATTTATTGTATAGTAACCATTAAGATTTTTATAATAAGGGTTACAATAAATTCCATTTGACATATACAAAGGTAGCGGCAAACTCGACTATTAGGATCATACTCCATGAGGCCCATTTATCAGAGATTCTAAGGGAGAGAGAATTACTAAGATTTTCCCTTAATTAATACCAAGACATGATTCCAAAACTACATCACAATTGAAACCATTTACCAAATAAGTTCAAGATCATGACCCAAACCATGGTCATCGAACCACCCTATGAGAATCTCATCATCGAGCACCTTACCCTTAAGGAATTCTATGATGTAATAAGGTTTTATATATCTTGACCCAATAGTATGAATATTTATATTTTCTTTTCAATATAATAATGATTATATATATTTATTATTTTTGTTACTTTATAAAAGATAAAATAATTATTTTGATAAATTTTGTATTTTCATACAACAAAATTAAAATTGTATCTTTGGAAATATATAGTATCAATCAAGAAACTGATTTAAATGAATTCAAGAATTTTTTGAAATAGATGATATTTTAATATAATATAATTATTAATTTTTTTATTAAATATAAATTATTATATAATCTAATAAAGTAAAATATAATTTCTATATGGGTTATAAAACTATTATTTTCAAAAATCCCATAATATTTCCATTAATGTTGATTTTTGATTTCAAATTGTAAATTTTCATAAATTTATATTTATTTGAGTAAAATAAATAATTTTTTTTGGAATCAGAATGTTGAAATTATATAATGATGATTTTTTCTTATTTTTCTAACTCGATCAAATTTTCATGTAAAAAAATTAAATGTGGTATGCATTATAACATCATAATGACCCAAAACTGATGTTATATATTCAATATAATGTATCCACTACTAAATCTATATTTACCTTTTAAAATAGTGGGTATTTTATGTTATTTGATTATTTTTATAAACCCCTTATGAATCTTCCAAAACCTATATTATAAATTAATGTTTTAAAATAAATCATTTAGAAACTTGATTCACTTTCATGCCACCAAGTGTAATATTTTAATGTGATCGATTCTTGATCTTATATAAAAATAAAAGACACTTAACTATGGGAGAAACCATCAGATGGTTTTTGGTTGGATTAATTTATTTTATATAATCCAAAACCTATGTTTATGTGCTTGGGGGTATAATTACAATCAGACAGACACGCACATACACCACTCACTCACACACACACACATGCCGAATAGGCAGGTCATATCCCCCAAGATTTAACCCACCCAACCATCCACTTTATTATATTATAAATTTTTTACCAAATGCCTAATGTTAAGGAATCCAATTACATGGACCAATGGCCCAGAATATATGGACCATAGGTCCTGCTTGCATCATGCCTGCATTAACACCTACCGCTGTCATTCTTTTATCACCACTCCTTGATGGATTGAAGGCGCATTAAAGATTAATACTAATGCTACTAAAATAACCCACTAGAGTACCTCCTAAAGCACCTATATTTATATAGTGGTAGAAAACCCATGGAAATTCACTCCCACCTAGATTTAAACCCGATTCTGATACAGGATTATGAGGATCCTTCACCACTTGGGTAAGACCCCAACTGCCAAAACCTATGTTTTGGAAATAATAAATAACTACCCTATAATTTCCTATATAAACTCACCCAATATCCCATTTTTATATTCTAAAAACACATAGAGAATGAAGTTAATCTTCCTTTTACTCTCTATATCACTCCCATGGTTCTTTTAATCTCTCAATAAGCTCCTCTCAAGCTTTTAGAAGTGCCATCTCAAGGTAACAAACCTCTCTCTATTCTTTTCAATACAAGAAATTTATTTTTATTTAGCCTTTTGAATCTTCAATGGTAATATTTTCTTTCTATTATAAATGCACCATTACATTACTATTAATGTTCTTATAATTATAGATCATTTATCCCCTCTCATTAAAACATTTAACTGATCCGTTAATATCATGAAGTAAGGGATCAACTTATTATATTTTTATTCAAGAACCAACATTATATTATGCTTTATTTCAACTCAATGATTTTTGGGGTATGTTTTATCACATCATTATTACTGGACATATTATGTGAATACCATTTCCATTTACACTCATTATAATTATTCTAGGAATTCTGATCCTTGATTGTGGAATTACATATGTGTAACCCTCACTCCTTAATCATGCTGTTAAAATTGATTAAATACATCCTTATTTTTTATAATATATGTGGAATACTTATTCATATACATGATATAAAAGTTAAAAGTGGTATTATAATTTTATATCCCTCCAATTAATTAGGTTACAATTTTATTTCATGAGATTCAATGTATGGTGCAAGGGAGGTTATCCTAAGAAAACTATGTTATGTTTTTTTTGTGGTTATACTTCCCTTTTTTTTGATTTCATGTTTTATATTGTTTCCATATTACAATATTTCCTTTATGCTATCATGTTATACCATGAAACATTATTTAATTTTAGGATTCTCTACCCTCTTATGTTACCTTCATATGACTATTGGAAAAAATGTTTTGATTTACCTTATTCTATGATTTTTTATTACCTTATTGGGATTTATAGCTCTCCCATTTCATGTATACATCCATAGGTTATCTCGTGAAGATTTTATAGAATGATATAATTTTAGGGGCATGTTCAAGAAGTTTTCAACAATGTCATAGTACTTCTGTTGCATGTTTTTAATCTACATGCCTAATTTCCCAAATAAACTATGCTGCATGATCTTTTGGGTTATACTAAGTGTGTTTTTATGTAATAAATCACGAAATAATGTGTATTGCAAATGTGTGTTTTCATAATATGTATATTCTTTACCCATAAAGATAATTCCTCAAAATATTTAACAAAAATATTATTTCTGATATCTCTAAGTAATGGGTCAGGTAATTCTTCTCATGAATGTTTCATTTTAGAGAGGCATAAGCTATCACCATGTCATTTTGTGTAATAACAAATCCTGTCCCTTTTTAGATTTATCAATATAGATCACTAACCCATTTCTACTATAGGTTAGTGTGAGTACATGTGCACTGACCAAACTTCTCTTTAGATCCTTGAAATTTTCTCAATATTACCTATTCCAATGGAACTTAACTCCCTTTCATGTTAACATAGTGATTGAAATATAAAACCATGAAAATGTATCCAAAAAAGTGCTGATAATATCCATAAAATTTAACAATACTATAAATATCAATCATAATGGTTCATGTAGAGAAATTTTCAATGAATTCCATCTCAAAAGGATCTAATTATATACCCTTTATTATGATCATTTTTCCTAATAATGAAAATTTATATAACAAGAAATCACTTTTTATAAATTTTTTATATAGTTTCTACTTCCTCATGTTATTCAACACAATTATGAAGTAATATTTAAGATATTCCATACTACTGGATTATATAATAATACCATATATAAATACTACAAAAAATTGTATTATTTAATATCTAAATACTATATTCATTAAATCCATGAAGATAACAGGAACATTAGTAAGCCCAAATGGAATCCCAAAAAATTCATAGTGTTCATATCTCATACAGAAGTATTTCTTGGGTCTGTATTTATTTTTGACCATAACTTGATAGTATCTAGATTGAATTTCAATATTTGAGAAGTATTGAGATCCTTATTTTTGATCAAACAAATCATAAATATGGGGTATATGATACTTATTATTAATATTGATCATATTAAGTTCCCAATAATCAATGTATAGAGGAACTGAACTGTATTTATTTTGGAAAAAACTAACATGTAAAACCCATGGTTACCCAACATAAATAAATTATTCCTTTATCATGATTATCATTGAGTTTCTTATTCAATTACTATAAATTATTCACGGTCATTCTATATAGAGTCTCTGAAATAGGTGTAAAACAAGGTATGAGTTATATGGAAAAATAAACTTAATAATTTGAAATAATACTAGAAAACAATTCCATAATGTCATTAACAAACTCCTATATAATAGTAATATCTTTTATTTTCAGTTTCCAATAAAAATTGGAGAAAAATGCCCCTTATGAATATAAATCAAGACCCATAACATGGAAGCAATTTCTATTGGGTGATCGATTCATCCTCACACCAATAAATATTCACATGTTCATTTGGAATATGAAATGAGACTAGCCTTACATGGGAATTGATATAAGATCATTATAAAGTGTGTAAACTCATTCCCAAAATCAGATAAAATTCAACTAGAGGGAGAAAACATGATTTTTATGAAAAAATATTCCCACAAAATTGAATCAAAAAAGAATAATTTAATTGAGATGTGATAATCATACCATTAAGAGGTTTCACTACTAATTCATCATCTGATCAGTGAGGTGGTAATGTGATACCCTTATAAAATTCTTTAGATATAAAAAAGTGGGTAGAATCAGAATCAAAAAATATTTTAAAAGTTCTAGAGTGGATGGTATGTGTACCTTTCACCACCTAATTCTTGTAACACACATAAACAATATTTATAGCATGAAATTTCCCTTTATCTGTTAGATTAAGAATATTATAAAATAGATCATCATAATTTACCCTTGGATTCAAGCATTGGTAATCATAATTCCCATAATTATTTCTTTTTAAATATTATAGTGTGGGTGGGGAATTCTGTAGAGATTTATCCCCATTCACATCCTTATCTAAATTATTCAAATCACATCAACATTTTGTTTCCTAATGACCTTTCTTTTCATACTTAAATCATTTAATAGATCTCTTAAAAAAATTTCCCTAATGTTTATTTCCACACATATAGAATTAAGGTAGAATATTATTCTTCCATACATGTTTTTTATTTTTATAATTTCCTTTGAATTCCATATTTTGTTTCTTATCAAAATAAAGAGATTGATACATAACTTTGAAATCCATTCCTACCTTGAGAGTACATGGAATAGTTTCTTCATAGTTAATAAATTATATTATGGATAATTATTTTAAATGAATTAGTTTTAATAAATCTAAGATTTGAACAATCTTTCTTTTAGGTTTGACAAAAATACCAAAAGCATACCTTGCAGGTTTTGTTAAAATTTCCTCATAGGTAATAATGGATTCATCAAATTTCTACTTTAGCTCAATGAATTACTACTCCATTATAATATAATTAATATGAATAAATTAATTTTTAATAATTTACCTCCTAAACTTAACCCAATTTATATATTCAATTTCTTCACATTTCCTCATGTTTATTATACGATTTGACCATTAAACTTATTTAACTTCTAAATAATAAACATCCAAGATAACATTTTTATGATCTAAGCACCAAATAAAGAAAATATATTTCCAGTGGTATGGATCCATTTCATATAAAAAACCCACTATAAGAAGGTGTATGTTTCCTTATGAATGACTCATTGTTACAATATTCCATCATTTTATCATTTGAAATCTCAACGTGATCTATATCTCCAAAAATTTTCATAATCATGGTAATATTATTTTTCACTCTGGATCCCATAACATTCAGTTTCTCTAGATGGTAAACATTGAGTTTTCTATCACATTCAGTATTTACACAATTCCACCTTGTTAATGATATTGAATAAAACCACAAAGAATAGTGTGAGAAAAAATAATCACAGTATTAAATCATATAATCTTGAAAAAATCATTCATAGGATGTATAAATCATGAAATAGTTTTTCAAATATATGACACCATAGTTTTAACCTAGGTCATCCATGGTCATTATCTATTCCCATCCTTTATAATATTTCATAATGAATATTTGAATTAACCAAAGTGTATCCCGTATAAGTGTCCATCTAGGAGTATAGTATTGGTCCCACTCATCATGAGTTAGTGTTGATTGAGTTAATAACCAATCGAACCCTTTCACAGTTGTTACATCATGGTGCATCTATTACAATGCCGCATAAACATTATAGTATCTTAGAAAAGATGTATTTTTTAGGAAAATCACACAATATCTACATTAATAAATATTTAGGATACTATCATATAATAAGACGTATCCCCATGGGTTAAATTCTTTTCTCTAATACGATTCCTTAAAAATAACTAAACCATCCTTAGATTCCCATTATGGTGACCCAAGCATAATATTTGTAAACATTTCACAATTTGAGTAAAATATTCAGTACATATCACAATTTCACATACTCGATGACCATAAAGGTCATTTTCTTTAGTGAGTATATACATAAAAATATTATTTCATGAAATATTTTAAACAGATCTATTTAATTTCCTCTCACATTGTTCACTTCATAGTCATAAACAACTTAATACCATTCTACATAACCCTGGGAAAGGAAACATATAAAACGATGAGGTAAGATAGTTAGTCAAGGTAAACATAGGAGATACAAGTCAATGATAAAATATAAGTATAACATTACAATAAGGATTTGAGTATATGATCTTAACATTTAAAAATCATACCCAATTAATTTCTATATCATATTCAAGGCATAAGGATTTGGTATATCATAAGACATGAATCATATAGGAAACAAAGATTACGAGCCATGAGATCTTATCATAAGTATAATAACATAGTGGAGAGAGTGGCATACAAAGTCTGGAATAATAATAATAATCATATAAATCTCATGTCACTGCTATCTTCCGAGACACTCATTATATGTTGATCTTGGGATAATCCTCTATGTACCCTATTTTGGATAGGAATAACCTACATTGTAACCTTTTTCATGCTTGGGTTAACCTATTGTGTACCCTTTGAGATATTAAACATTAAACATTACTCAATTCATTAGAGGGATTTAAAAAACAAATCCATCACATAATAATAGTCCATTCAAATGTATTCCCAGCGATCTTGAAAACATTTGTCTTTTTTCATAGCTTAACCCATGGAAAAAGAAACCATGTTTTATCAATATTCCATCATTATAATCCTAAAACATAAATAAAATTAATAAATATGGTATCATTGGATCATATCCCTAGTGAATCATAAGTAAAATCGATAGATGTGGTGATAGATAGAAATACTTTTAAATGATCCCTGGAATATTTTGTGAGGAAAAAACCATTTTAATTTTGAAATAAATTCTATATAAAAAAATTCTATAATATTAGGATAATTATTTTATTTGAAAAGAAATATGGAACCTTGTGAAAGAATCTTCAAGGAAAATAATAGTCATTATGATTGGAAAATTCATTCGTGTAGTAAATGTTAAAATAAGACCCTATTCAATCATTTGGTAAAAATAACTCATTAAAAATAAATAATATTCCTTTTAAAAAATTTATTTAAATTCAAAAAAAATTTAAAAATGAATTTAAAAAATAATTGGAGAATAGAAAAAACCCAGTTGAAAGCATTTTAATGATATTATAGACAAGGATGAAAAATATTCCTGAATAAATAGAAAGAAAAATTTGTTTTCCATTAAATATGTTATTTCATAAATGTGAGTACTTAGAGAGAGTAAAGGTAAATGAGAAAGTGTTAGTTACATAGATAACCCATATAGAATACAATATATTATAATTATGATAGATAAATCATAAAATTTCATCATTAGAAATTTTAGCAATAATAATGCTGGTAAATAGTGATATTGTAACATAAAACCCTTACATCAATACTGAAATGATACGTAAGTTATTTTAACCTCCCATGTAATATCATATTATTTATTATAACATCTTACAACAACTTCATTAACAATAATTCATTTTCATCATTATTTGGGGTGTTAACTGATTCATTTTTCATGTATGTTTCAATTCAACAATTATAGTCCTTATATATTTATCATGGTTACATCATATCTAGAATTTGAAAAATGATATAAATATTTTATATCTTCATTATATATATATTTATAAATTTTCATTAAATTAATAGATAAAAAATCAATTATACTGCTCATAGAGATGGTAGTCCGTACATATGCTTGAATACTATTTTCATTTTCCAACAAAAATTAGAAAATAAAGGTAAATAATATTTTATTATAAGGGAATCATAATTTTATCATAAATATCATATATGTCTAAGTGGAATATTTACCCATATATATTTATTTACCCACTGGTAAACTATTTTAGCCTTAACCGGGAAAACTGATTTTTACTATTTTTATTATTAATTATGACCAAAAATGAAAGTGAAATTGTTAAATAAAATTAAAATATGATTCCAAATATGTAAACCATGTTATAAAATTAAATTATTATTATTTTTAAAAATTATTTTTAAAATAAACGCACAAAACAAAATATAACTGTTTTTCAGAAAAATGAATTTTTAATCATAGAACTGAGTGAACTTTCATTCCTTACTAAAAAAACTATTATATGAGTGTTAAAATATTTTATTAAATATATATTCTATAAATTTCAATTAAATAATTGATAAATATATCTTTATATAATTTATTGAGATAAAACACACTATGAACATAATCATTATTTTAATAAAAACTTTTTTTACCTTAAAATGATTTTATATTAATTAAATAACTATAATTTTCAAATCTATGAATTATTATTCATAAAGTAAAAATAAATTTATTGAAAACTCTTTTTTATAGTGATTAATATATTTTTTATATAAAACTCAGAACACCACAAAAAATACACTTATTTAGAGAAATATGTCTTTTAATCATGAAATGATTTTATTAAAATTTAATTATTATTTATTAGGAATTAATAAAAAATAAAATAAATATATATATATATATATATAACATAATTTCATTAATATTATTCATACACACTAATATAACTAACATTTTATAAATTCCATAATATATCGTGGTTCATTTAGACTTGTTGTTCCATTTAAAGAAAACTATCAAATACTTTAAATTTATTTCAAAGGAATACATATAAAATAACAGGGTGTTACGCATTGAATACAATGTGGGATGATGAATCCATTAGGTATGATGTAGAATAATAATGGTCATCATCTATGATGCATGATAAATATGAAGTAAAATAACATTGGGTAAAATGTGGTCATCAATTATGATATAGGATGATGTTGTCATTATGTATGATTTTGGATTATACTAGAAATGTAGTATAATGCAGGATAATGTGGTCGACAAGGATGATTCAGAATGATCGTAGGAATTAGTATGATGTGGGATGAAAGTATATGATAATTAGAATGTGTTTGTTCTATGATGATAGAATGGCCTGATATTTTCATCATATTGAGTAGTTTGTCTGTTATGTGACTAGTTAGATGATTTCTATGCCTAGGAGTAACTGTAGAGGGAATCATCATAATTGATTCACTTAAGCAGGGATACTTGGTGTCAAACATATTCATTTGGAATCATCTTATAATTTTGAGAATTTTAAAATTTGGATGATCAGGTTTTGGTAGGGGTTGGTCAATGTGTGGATTGAGATAGTTCATGGGTGAGCTATTGTATGGTAGAGAGGTGGTAATGGATTGATTATTCAAGAGTGGTAATTTAGATTGGGTCTCAGATTGAAGTAGTGTTTCCAGATCCTATTGAGGTTTCGATGCTTTTATAATTGGTTGGGAATCATGTCTTTGAAGTTGGACTGGGCACATGGATGAATTTTTTCATTTGAAAGAAATCCATATTGTGATATAGGGAAACATAGTGTGGGGAAGGGGTTGTATCTGATATATTTTTGTGGGTATGATCTCAAATCATTCTATAGAAAAGGGGTACCACATAGTGATGGATTTCATATAATAATGATGCGTTTAGAGAAGGTTTGAATATAGTCTAGAAATGTTTAGAAAAATGGTTAATTCCTCTTATGTAAGGGTCCTCATGTGTAAGGGTACACAAGTGTAGTGGTACATAAATTATCCATAAAATTGGTCGTGTCATCATGCATAAGGGTTTCTCTATGATGCATATTAGATAACTATGATGTGTCATATTTAAATCTATGATACATAAGGGTTTCCTTGAGATGTGAAAATGGTAGTTTTGATATATAAGGGTTGATATATAAGGGTAGATATACCAGGGTTACTAGAGTTGGTTAGAAAAATAGAAAAGTGTTTTGGTAATATATAAGAGTTGCATCTATATGATACATAAGGTTTGTATCCTAGTGATACACTTGTGTTCTAGGAATTAGAATTATTAATTTGGATGATATGTAAGAGTTATAGGCTTTATGAAAGCTGATTGTGATAATCTAGAGGGGAATCACATTGTAAGCCCTAGGGTCACACCGTGATGGGTTTATATGTGGGGTGATGTCATGAGCCAATGGGTCACACCATGATGAGCTTATATCAAGTTTTTATTTAATAATAATAATTAATTAATTAAATATTTAAATTAATTATTTCAGTATGTTTTTCCATTTCATCCAATAGAATAGTGGGTATGCCCTAACTCCCCATATCATTATTTCTTCCCTCTTAGGAGATCATTATTGATTTCTATCAATTATTTATGTCTTTAATTATAGGGACTTATTGTAGGTAAGTACAGATGACCTTGAGTGTCTAATTTGGGATTCTCACATAGTTTTCTTATTTTTTTTAAAATTTTCCCTTGATCAAGGGTTTTCTCTAGATTTCTATATTTTTTATGACAAGAGCCAGAACAACTAGAGTTTCTCTACAAGTAGAGTCTTATTAACTCTTGTTCGATTCTTCTTAGCTATTTATTACAATATACATGTTATATGAATCATGAAATAAATTTATGAGGGTAGGGATGTGTGAGCTAACAAAAACAAAGAAAGTTACAGTTTCCATTTTTTATAAGAATTGAATTTGGGAAGAATCATATGGAAAATGATAGGTGTAGATGGGTGGGGATAGGGTTACTTGGTGACATGGTTTGAGGTTTTGATGGTCTGGATACCTCATTTTGTGGATAATTAATCTTTGGATGTGGTGATTGATGTGGCTACCTTGGAATGGGATGAGTGTATCTCATGTGGCTGTAGGTGATGGTGCTCACCAAGAACAGTGTGAAATGGTTCACTGGAGTGATGCATATGGTATTGAACACTACTATGAGTGGTGATAGAGATTAACTATTTTTTGGATGTTGGTGATTTCCACTCACTAAGGGGAAAATGCTATTAAGGTTGTGTACACATAGTACAAGACCCAATAAGTGATTTGGAAAACTGTTTTTTGTGGTTTCCACCATATATTGAGTTACATAGGTGTAATGGTGTAGACAATTGTTATGGATGAGGGATATACAATAGGTGGAAATGGGATGTTAGTGGTGATTGAGATCACCTGATTGGAGAATGATTCTCACTATATATGTGAGATATTTTGGGGCCAATGTGTCGAACATGGTGAAAGAAGAGTATCATTGTGATGTCCCGAACCCAGATGCCACTCAGAGATTCCCCAATCCCAGTTGACCACATGGAATTAAATGTATCTCCCCAAATTTCAGAGCCTTCCGACAAGTAGTGAGGGCTTAGGGTGTGTCCATGGGGAGACTATGACCTCATTTACCAAAGTTTAGCATAATGGATAATGTAATGACATATAAATAGAGGAATATATATATGAAAAAATATGGTACAAGAGAAGAAACCAAGAATAATAATAATACAAAAATTTAGATGATACACGTCCTGTATCTAAAAAAGTATAAAAGATCGATACAATACAAAAATCATAGCATTCTATACAAAAGCATGAAAAAATAATCCAAAACTATCCAAGAATACCGAGATCCATCTCAGTCAATATCTACCCAGCTCAGTCCTAATCAAAGAATCCAATCCACTTTCCAAAGCAGGACACCTCCCCTTTTCAACACCAGTTTACCCGTAATCTTCCTGGGTGAAATGGAGGTCTATATAGTGTGTGAAATAAATCTCTATAGGACACCATTAATAGAATATATAACACCAAGTTTGTGTAACATAAACCGAAACAATGTGCAATAATGTATTTAAAAAATTAAAAATGTATAATAATGTAAATACCCAAGTCCCTGCTTCAGGATCAGTTGGTGTCTAAAAATTTAACAAATTCCTAAATTTATTACATTACAATTTATATAATAATTCATGTGAGGTATAAAAAACACTGACATCCTGACATGATAATTATTTTTAAAGGATCCAAGATATAAAAAGGCATCCAATATTGATAATAATAATAGTGAAAGAGATAGAAGGTAATATCCAAGGCATCTATGACCTAAGGGGTTGAGCCAACCTAGTAGTAACCTATAGCCTTTCCCAAGGGGTAAGAGTGTTATCCTAGGTGCATCACCTAATACAATCCACAGTAAAGTAATTCTAACCAAGCCCAATGAATACATTCAAGATAAAATGGGATACAAAATTAATAGGACCGTGGGTGTATCCAAGGCATCTCATGTTTATAGAATTGACAATGGATCCAAGGGGTGTATCCAAGGCAACCTATAATAACAAAGGAGGGATCCTACAGTGTCATACCTGGAATCCACTGATAAGTATCATGTTCTAAGGGGGTTATCAACCAGGGAACCGGTATCTTTGAATTAGAATGGAATCCATGAGTGATCAATGAATTCCCTTGATAATCTAAAGAATTCTACAATGATGAAAAGGTTCATATTATTTTGGCACCTTATAATCAATTAATTTAATTAATTAATGCCATGTAATACTCATGCTTCTTATTATGCCATTTTTTTCATTCCATATCTTTAATTAATGTGACAAGGCTAAGGGAAATGAGACCATTTATTAATTTATATAAGTTATAATCAATGCTTTAGTTTTACTATGCTACCTTATATTATACATGGAATGGTGTGATACATACATACAACCAATTATTTCAATTACATTTTATTAGGACAAGTCATATTCAATATATAATTTCCAATTATATTTAAGATTGTTTTATCATGTTTAAGCACTTACCTTAGGAATTTCAAGTGATAAGAATACATGTGATAGAAATTACCAATTCATCAATCTAATTAAGCACGTACCTTTATCAAGGTTAAGTCAGGGAACAAACAAACTATGGCGCATATAGGAATAACATCCACTAAAGGAATATTTAAGGTAAACACCCTAAATGGGGTGGATAGAGTTGAGGTTTCAACCTCCAATTACATGAATAAAATTTATTAAACAAGCTGTAGAACTTGATCATAATGACTACAAGCAACGAAAGTGAATTTAATAGTCCAAACCTGATGGAATCAACATGCACACAAGTATGAAAATTCATACAATAAAGAAACCTGAGGGATGAGTTAAATAAAACCTACCTAATACTCATATGATTATCCTTTTCCACTATGATCATCTAGTTTTACCTAAATTGAAATATATATGAATAATGGATAAATGATCTGAAAATAGGGCATATGAGAATTCATCTAAATAGCATCTTCGATAGAAAGAATACTGAAGAATTGATATGAAGGAATACATGTATTACTAGAACATATATAATGACATGAATAATGATTTGATCAGAATAGAGATGGAAAAGATTTGGCAGGTCCTACCTTTGGCCTGAAGGGGGGAAAAGTGAGAGGGGAGAGCTCTTGGTGATGGAAAGAGAAAATGAGGAAGGTTAGTGAATTAGAAAATTTCATTAAAGGAAGTTTCATAATTTTTTCCAAAAACTTTGGTTGCCTGGTTTTTCTACATGGTTGGACAAAAAGTGTGTCAACGAAATGCCTTTTTCTACTTGATGGGTCACTTTGCTTGGTAAGGACACATGGTTAGTGAAACCTTGCACCAAACATGCAAGACTCCTATGCAATATTGTTTATAGTTTTTTCAGGGGTGTGTGGACCTAGGAGCATGATTAGCGAAAACTGTGCACCATAAATCACCCCACATTCCATTCCCACATGGTTAGGAGAGACCATGTTGGATTGGGAACACTTTTTCTATGAACCATACAACCTAGTTTTTTTCTCCATCGATTGGGTTTCTAAGCTCTGAACAATTCCTAGACACCACCAAAACCTATATAACCTCATTAAGAATCCATATTAGGTCCATAATAAATAATTATAATATATTTAAAAGGATTCATACCTTAGTGACAAAATAGTTTCTTGCAGTCCCCCCCTAAAAGAACACGTCCCTGAGTTCACCTTCCAAGGGAGGTGAAATACTATTTGAGAAACAATCTAGACACTGGAAATGTACATCGACCTCCTTCTCCCATGTCTCATCCTATACATAGTTGTTCTTCCATATGACCCATAATAAAGGGATAAATCGGCCTCAAAGAGCCTTTGTTCCCCAGTCAATGATGCATATAAGATACTCCTCAAAAGAAGAATCAACATCTACCTCAAATTTCACATGATCAAATGTATGAGATGTGTCAAAATTATAATGTAAAAGCTATGAAATGTGGATGATTTTGTGCATGGAATGGTATCTCTATGGTAGTAATAACAGATAGGTTACCTTCCTAACACACTCTATAATCTCAAACATCTAAAAAAAGTGTGGAGACAACTTCTATTTCCTACGCAACCATCTATTCCCAAGCCTGTGAGATACTCATAGAAAAACACAATCCCTGAACTCGAACTTTAGAGGTCATCGATGGAAATAAACCTGATATTTATTTCTATACTGAGTAGTATAAATATACTTCCCAATCAGCTGAACCTATTCCAAATTTTCCTACATGAGATGAGAATATAGTAGGGCTACCTCTCCCACATTTAGAAAGCATAGTTGTGAACAACACGACCTACCATACAAGGCCTCAAAAGGATGCAACTAAATTTCTGAATGAAATATATTGTTATAGGGAAAATCGGTGATAGGAATATTCTTCTCCCAAGAAAAACTAAAATCAAGGATGCATCCTCAGAGCATGTCCTCTAGCACATGGATCGTCCATTCTAGCTAGCCATTAGTCTGAGGGTGAAAGGATATGATCATAAGAATCTGTGTACACATATACTTATATAACCCTTTCTAGAAACATGATGTAATGTGAGGGCCCCTATATGAAATGATAGCATGAGGTACACCATGTAATCAGATAATATCATTTACATACAAACTTTCCATCTCATAAACTTGGAAATTCTCCCTGAAAGGAAGGAAGTAGGGTAATATCATCAGTCGGTAAATGACTACCCATATAGTTTCACTACCTCGATGAGACCATGGTAAGATAACTATAATGTCGATGGAAAAATCTTACCATTTCCATTTTGGGACTGGGAGTGGCTGTAACAGGCCAGCAGGTCTATGGTACTCTGCCTTCACCTGCTGATAGGCTGAACAACTATTAGTAAATCCTATTATATGATGTTTCACCCCAGGCCACCAATACTAAAATTCTATGTCTAGATACGTTTTGGAGATTCCCAAATGAACAACCCACTTATAAGTGTGGGACTATCAAATCAATTCTTATCTCATATATTTAGGAACCCATACACATCTAGGTATTTGTATAACATCATATCTATCCAAATACCATTCTAGAGGTGGGTTATCTTCAGAAATACTCTCAGAGAGAATAAAGAATTTAGGATTTAAAAATTTCATTATCTTAACATTATCAAGGAAGGAATATGTAACTATCAAGGATGGGAGATAAGACTTCTCATGACTGTCATTAAACTATAGATTCAACTTAGAAAATAGGTCTATCAATTTCCATTCATCACCGACTTCCCGTATGAATTGTGCCTATGATTTATGACTCAACACATCCAATACATCATTTACCCATCTCCATTGTTTGAGATTTACGTCACACATTTCAAAGATCAATTTGAGGATTTGATGGTTGGTATACACTATAAAGCTTTCATACATTAGATAGTGTCTCCAACAACATAAGGTACAAAAAGCTCCTGCTAGATCAAGGTCATGCATCTGGTAATTTTTATCTTGAGGCCTCAACTGATGAGATTTGTACACAATGAATATAACCTACTACATCATCACTACATCTAGTCCGATTCCTGATGAATAACAAAAAATTTTATAACCACTTATAATATTTTGAATAATTAGAACAGGTTCTGAGAAAAGCCTCACTTTATGCTCTTGAAAGGACTTCTCACACTCTTCTGACCATATGAACATAGCACCCTTCTTTGTAAGACGATAAAGAGGTGAAATAAGGTGTGATAATTCCTTTATAGAATTCCAAAAATATCTATCAATACCCATGAAACTCTGCATATCAAACACATTCTTAGGATTCTTCCATGAATCTACCTCACTCACCTTTTCTGAGTCAACACAGAATCATGATTCTGAGATAATATAGCCCAATAAGTGAACTTTTACGATTCATAAGTTGCAATATTAGTATAAATTTGATGCTCTCTTAGTGTACTAAGAATGATCTTAAGGTTATTATAATGGCCACTATGAGTTTGATAATAAACCATGATTTCATCAACAAAGACTATGAAAAAATAATCTAGATATGGGTGGAACACCCTATTCATCAAGGCCATGAAAATGGAAGCCATATTCCTAAGACTGAACAACAGAACGAGATACTCATATAGAGCATAAATTCTATGAAAATCTATATGAGGTATGCCTAATTTCTTGACTCACACTTGATGATATCCCAATCCCAGTTCAATCTTAAAAAAAACCCCCGAGATCCTTGTATCTACTCTAAGAGATCATCTATTCGAGGTAGTGGATACCCGTTCTTTACTATAAGCAAGTTCAACAATCAATAATCCATGCATAAAAGATTCCCATCTTCATTATTGGGGAAACAATGGGTGAACCCCTAGATGAAGTGTCGGGATGTATAAAACCTTCGTCCTCTAAGTCATCCATATTCTTCTTGAACTCCTAGAGATCAGTAGGTTCCATCCTTTATGGAGTGGTGGACACTGTATCTAGTCCTGGAATGAGATTAATTTTAAAATATACCTATATCTTAGGAGTCAAGATGAAAAAATAATCAGGGAAAACGTCCCTATAATACTCTACCACTAGAGGGAAATTCAGTCCAAATAAAACCTTGATGCTCTATGAAGATATTAGTAATCTGGGCGGTCACTCCACCTTGACCACGATGATTTGTTCTAGATCTACTTGATAAGACACTTACCTCACCCTTATGTAGATAACTTCTTCCCTATAGTGATGTAAATGATACCCTGTAGTGACTGATGTCTATGATGGAGTGATACGATACTAACCAATACATCTCAATAATGAAATCAAATCACATCTTCTCGAGTAATAAGATATCCAAAAGTAAAGGGAAACATTCTACCTCAAGGGGATTGTCCCTAAAAAGGTGTATTCCCTCTGACCATACTCCCAATGGTGTATATAGGGTCATCACACAATATTAATAATATATTTCTTTCTTGATACTTTCCATGGTAGATAAATTTATGATGGAATGTGAAGTATCTGTATAAAATAAATAAGATACTATAATGGTGGCAAGAAGAATAGTACCTCCTAATATCGATGATATTGTACCTTGATCCTCAGTAATCAATTATAATTCATGCAATTGACTTGATCCATGACCTTATGCTATAGCTGGACTTCCCCGATCACAAATGATCGACTAGCATTATTGAACAATTAATGTATGGCTATTGTGGACATAACCTCCTCCTACTCCTCTCATAATAGTGTCACTCAAAAATCCCTCCTAATATTGAATAAAATAACTTTCCCCTGAAGGTAGATCTATTCAAGATCCTCTTCTACTAGAAGTAGATGGAACAGTCTAACCGAATCTATGTAGATGCCCCATATGGAGCAATCCCAACACCCAGGAGGATATCTGTCACACTAAGGATTCAGATTCCCCTATAGTTCACACTGATGGAATACAATAGAGCTTCCAGTGCAGTTACTCTGACTGCCACAACTCTGATTTAAAACCTTTAGGGAACGTTTACAGCTACAAGAAGAACTACTGGAATGCCACAATACTGATTCTCTATGCTCGGTACTGTCATTGTCCCTTAGTTTGTGATCAGTTGTAAGGTCCTGATTGAGTATCTCATTAAAGTTAGGTAGGCTAATGATGTTCATCTGAGTACATATGGCATACTGGATCCCATCCTCAAAACTTGTAGCGCGTGAAATCTCAACACCAACTAGAAGTGGTGAAAATCACTAAAACTAAGTAAAACACGATGAATAGTGCATAACTGACATAAAAACCTTCTAAAGATGAATGACATATTTAGATTTGTTAGTTGTCAATATCTGAGGAAACATGTGTTCATAAGAAGATAGTTTGGAAATCAACCTATACCATTCCCTAATGGTGACCAGCTTGGGAAACCACATCCCACCAACGCTTGGTAGAATAACACAACATATACATATAAATACTTACCTTTCTCTCTAGAGGCATTTTCAGATGATCAATGATAGAAAGGGTTTCCTCTATCCAAGAGTTCATAACCTCTGGACCACCATCCTCTAAGAATGTGGGAGGATAATGCTACTAGAACTCATAGGTTAGATAAGCCATCATAGGTGCATGTCATGTAGAACCATGCATGGACTACATCAGATGTACGAAAATATCATGAATCCAAGTGTCGGAAACTAGATATGGTATAGAAGGTGGTTCCTCAACTATCACTCTTTTTGGTAAGATTGGCAGCTCAAGTCCCACTATGTCTAGAGCATGGTCGTCGCCACCCTCATGGTGCACAACATGAAGACATCATAAAAACATTGGTCTACAATTTATTATCACACACCTAAAAAAATATTTTAATCATATTGGAAAAAATATCAGAATATGAACATAAGGAAAGGGATTACTACCCATGGCATAGTACCCTAAATGCCCGCTTAGAAGACTAGGTATTGATAAGTTCTCAAGATTAAATTATAGGGGTTTCAATAGATGAAGGGTCAACTCTACCTTGGCTCATAATTTAATGGAAACTATTTTATTTTATATGTTATATTTCACAATTTTAAGTTTCATTCACTTATTTTCATATATCAAGGTTCATTTAAAATGGATCTTCATTCCTAGTGAATCAGGGCCCACACGCCTTCCTACTAAAATTTAAACACACTTAATTTCATTATAATGGCTTGAATGAGTAAATTACACATTCCAACCCACGAGGAACCATACACCTTAGAAATTTAAACCATAAATTAGTAAATCATAGCCAAAGAGTAGCACATGTATATATATAAGCAAGGACCACTCAAAAATCATAGGATAACATGTAATGAAAGAAGTGAAATAAACCTATATGGCACGGAAATATGCATGGAATGTGAATTATATGTGCCTATGATAATGCATATAACAATGATCCTTGAACTCATATCATTGGGCCAAGAATGAAATGAAATCCTAAATCTGAAATATATTAATAACCATCACATATCATGTGCATCACCCAATGGTGAAATTTTAAGAACTACAATATGAAAAATCCTAATAATAATTATAATTCAAGTAAATTTTTATTTTGACCAATATGGGTTAGCTATGCTAATGGATAGATTATAACCAAGTTCCAAGAATTCCAAATCACATTTATATTATATTCAAATAGTAAAACAAGAAAGGAAACCTCTGATACCACTTTGTGATGTCCCGAACCCAAATACCACTTAAGGGTGCCCCGATCCTTGTTGGTCACATGGCCTCAAGAGCATCTCTTCGAATCCTAGAGGATTTCATGTAGCATCGAGGGGATATGGTGTCTCTATGGTAAGACTTTTACCTTATTACTAGAGTGTATCACAATGGATATAAGTAATAATAGGTAAATAGTAGAAGTAGTACATGAAAGAGATGGAACACCAGAAGAACATAGTAATAATAAACAACATAAAAAACTGATAATCATACCCAAAATCTGATGATACATTTCATGTATCTATAAAAATGGATAACATTGATACAAGGTAGAAGACATAACTTGCTACAAAAAAGTATCTAAAAGAAATAAAAATTATCCAAGCATCCTGAGATCTAGCTCAGTCATCTGCTTCCTAGATCCATCTTAATTCAAGAAAGAAACCAATTTTACAAAGAGGAATTATGCCCTTTATCAATAAATACATTAATGTAATATACATAGGTGACAATGAAGGCCCATATAGGATGTGATATAAATCTCAGTAGTCCACCACCAATGGTTTCTATAACTTAAAGTCTGTGTAATATAATGTAAAATTGTGTGAAGGCATGCATATATAAAAGTAAAGAAGTATAGTAATGTAAAGACACAAGTACATACTTCTACCTAAAATGGTGCATGAACATATGACCAGTTCATTAATTTATTAATCTCCAGTTTATATAATAAAGAACATGAGGTAAACCAGTACTGAAATCCTAACATCATATTTATAGTGAAAGCATCCAAGTTATAACAAGGCATCATGTAAAGATAGTAATAATAATTAATGGGTTCAAAGGTAATATCCAAGGCATCCATGACCTTAGGGGTTGATCCAACTCAGTAGTAACTAGTATCCTAGCATAAGGTGTAAGAGTGTGATCCAAGGAGCATTGCCCAATCCATTCCACGATAATGTAATTATAATCGAATCTAATGATTTCATACAAGGTAAAATGAGATAAGAAATGACTTGGACCAAACATGTATCCAAGGTGTCTTATGTGCATAGACATCATGCTGGATCCAATGTGTGTATCCAAGCCATCCAATAATAAAAAAAGAGGGATCCTATGGTGTCATACTGGGCATCCACTGATTGAAAAGGACCGAGTTCTAAGGTGGGTATCGACCATAGAAACTGGTATCGATGAGTAGGAATGATATCCATGAGGGATCAAACCATTACCTTTAGAATCCAAGGCCAGTTAGAGTATGAACACTCCTACAATGATGTCAAGGTCTGTATGCTTATGGAACCTCATTAGCAATTCATTTAATTACTTAAGTCCTTGTAATACTATTGCCTCTTCTTAATCCATTATGTTCATTCCATACCTTTCATTAATGTGCCAAGGCTAAAGGGCAAGAAAACATTTATTAATTCATATAAGTTATAATAAATTCATTAGGTTCACTACGCTACCTTACATTATACATGGAAAGGGGTGCTGCAGACATGAAATCAAGTATTTCAATTAATTTTTATTAGGTAAATTGATATACATAAAATACTTAATAATTCTATTTAATATTGATTTATCTATTTAAATAACTTAACTTAAGAGTGTTAAGTGATAAGAATAGACGTGATAGTAATTAATATTTCCTTGATTTAATTAAACACTTACCTTTATCAAGGTTAAGCAAAGGCACACCCAAACATTGGCATAGATATGAATAATATCCACCAAAGGAATAATTAATGGAAACAACCAACATGGGGTGGATATCCTTGAGGATGAAACCTCCAATGACATGATGAACATTAATTAAACAAGTTCTTGAACATTAGCACAATTACTATATGCAAGGAAAGTGAATTTAATGCGGAATACCTATTAAAATTGACACACGAACAACTACAAAAATTTATAAAACAATGAAACATGAGAGATGAGTATTAAACCACCTACATCATGCTCGTATAAATCTCATCACCTAGTATCCATATCTAATTTGGACTAAATAGAAAGAGATCTGAATAATAGATCAATACCCTAAAAATAGGTCATATGAGCTTGAATCTAAATAGAATCATCGATTGAAAGCATAATAAAGAATGAATAAAAAGGAATTAAGGTCTTATCAGTGTGGATTTATTGAGACAAATGGTACTTTGATCGGAATCTGACCTGAAAAGATGTGTATGTTCTTAGATTAGGCTTGAAAAGTGACCAAAAGGGACATGGGAGAGATTTTGGAGATGGAAAGTGAAAATGAGCAAGGATGGTGAATTTAATTATTTAAATAAGGGAAGTTTAGTAATTTTTCCCAAAAACATGGGATGCATGGTTTTCCAAACCATGTGCCAACCATGCACCCTTTACGGCTTTAAGGGGCACAATTCATGGTTATGATTCACAGTTAGAGAAATAGTGTGCCAACCATGGAAAACATAAATGAAGCAATGTCTTCAATTTTTTCATGGGTGTATAACCCCTAGCACATGGTTAAAGAAAACTATGCTCCCTACATCACCCCACTATCCAACCTCGCATGGTTGGGAGAGGCCGTGTGGCATGGGGTTCAAAATTTCAATAAACTGTGCAACCTAGTGTTTTTCTCCACTCGTCGGGGTTCCAATCCCCAGGGAAGACCCAGAAAACCTTGGAACCTCTATAACCTCATTAGGAATCTATAATAGGTCCATAATAAATAGTCATACCAACTTTAATAGGATTCATACCTGAGTGAAAAACCAAGTTATAATAATCACCATACCTTGTGTTTCATATATATTTTGAGATGATTATTTGGGAAGCTCTGGAATAACAGAGGGGATTATGAAATGGATTGTTAAATTTCTATTAAGGTGTGATAGTTGACTCAGTATGGTAATCTGGTTTTGAGATTTCATGTGATTCTGTGTGACATGAGATTGGTTGGAAGAGTGAGATCATGTATGGTATTATGGAATTTTGATGAATCATTCCACTCCAAAATTGGATGAAGTAATTAAAGACTCAGTTGTGTCTAGTAATGCACGAGTGCAACAGATTGAGTGTTGGGCTTAGGTATTCATTTATTGAAATTTGAATACACTTGTATACAAGTGGATATTATGTTGGGACAGTTTCTTATGGTGTAATATTATCTTTGTGCTCTCACAATGTATTTTCTATCTAGTATAAATGTATATTTTATGGTTCATGATATAGTTAAGGATAAGGGAGTATTATCAAGAGTTCAGTGGAGATGGTTTTGTATGAAGTTCATGAGATAGACATCATGGTTTCGCAGATAGGTCATGTAGTTCATTGGTTCCATATTTTAAATTTTATTTAATTACTTTTGTGCATGTAGATGTATGGTAATCCTATAATTATTATATTTATTTTTTCTAAGTGAAATTACATTTTAGATCTGTACATTTCTCATTATATGTATTATATTGATTTTTGTTTCATTTTATTTAGTAATGCTTACACTTTTGTTTTTTTATTGTTATTATTTATCTTCAGTGGGTATATTCTTCCCACCGACACCCCTTAAACCCCCATTTTTATTTAGAGACCTCTTGTATATGGGGAGGAATTCTTGAGTTCTAGTGGTACTTAAATATAGTTACTATAGACTAAACTAGGTTAGAATGTTAAAATCATGTTTTAATTTTAAAACTAAATTTTATGTTATTCTATTACACAAACACTAACTCACGCAAGTTTCAATTCATTAAACAAACAAACATATTCTTCAATAAATATCATCACCTTTAACATATTTTAATTTATTCTTAATATCTTTGAAATTTTTTCATTATAATTTTTTAAGAGATTATGTCTACATGATAAATGATTTCAAACAAAATCAAGTGTAATTTCTATATGACCCACCCTCAAACTTCGTATAAATCATTTTCATTAATGTTTCAATGAATACAAGTGAAAATATAATATATATTCAATGATTTTAATAAAAACGTGTAAAAATAAATAGATTATAATAATATTTCCTATTTTTCATTTATCCTTTTCCTCAATTCATTTATTTATTTAGGGAACTTCAATTTTCAAATTTCCATATACCTTGTTATTCTAAAATTAATTCCAAAATAATGGAATTTATAAATAAATTATATAAATATACATATATATATATAAAATAAAATAGTATCATGAGAATATAAATAATTAGTTTATTTCTTTAATTAAACTCTTAAAAGGGTGATACATTGATTTCAAAGTAAAAAATACATGGGTATTAAAAAATACCAAAAACTATAAAATAATATCGACTAAGTCTCATTAAATTATACCCAGGGTCTCGCCCTACTATATTATAACCCTTCCAAATAGGTGGAATAATTTTATTGTACCATTATATACCCTCAATAATTTTTTTGATATTCTCATTGATCTTCTCATGGAACTCAACACCTAGGTGAGAAATCTATAGTGGGGCTAAATGAGCCTGTAGAAGTTATAGAGAAAGTATTAAATGGAATTTAAATAATACCCAAGAATTTATTGAATGTATTTTGTGTTTTAAAACTATTAGATTTATATAATAGGATTATGATTTAAAAAAACCTTCCTATGGAACTATGTATCAATAAAAACATTAGTCCTCTATCACTTCCTCTTTTACAAAACTTTTTGGATTCTCTTTTTCATTATTATTATCCTTATCCTCCCTTTTATTTTTATTTTGGTTATCTTATTTATTTCCCTTTAGTTTCAACTTTACATAACAAAAAATCTCATTCATTATATTATTATTTAAAATATATATGACATTGATGGTTGGAGGAGGGAGAATAACAATAGAGTTCATGATTTGTGTTGCCTCTATAAGAGTAGGTATGGATGAAGTAGTAAAAAAATTAATTGGGGGCAGTTTAATAAATTCATATAAATAAATAATTCCATTTACTATATTTTCTGGTGATGGAATATCATCCTCCCATATGGATAGTCACATTGGTTGTGGTAACTCCTAAATATTGAACTTATCTACATTATATTGTATAATTTTCAGTGCATACTCATGCAACTCAGTAAAATAATCCATATTTGATGAAATATTGGCCAGGATGGAAGGAGAAGATAGTGTTAGGTATTTCCTTAAAGGAATATTGGTGAATTTAATTTTTTTAATGATCTTCAATTTCTAATTTTTATTTATGCGACTACACCTTTTTATCTCACTGATCATCGACTACTATGTTATTTAACAAATATCATTTACTAAGAAAAAAAACCATTTACATCATCTCTAAATTTTAAAAATAAGTAAAATTAAAAAAATTAAGGTATGTAATAATTTGTTCTTCTCAATAACATTCATCCCTTTTTATAATATTGTAATGGAATAAAGTACTGTGACCATATATTTTATCTTGTTCTATATCCTTTAATATTTCTTGACAAATAGAGTTGATTAATCCAAAGGAGAACCGAACTGAATTATATAAAGTAAAAATTCATTTAACTACTTTACCAGACCTCACTATACCCTTTAGGTTACAATTATATCATGATTAATTTAAGAATATTCCTTATGTATTGTTCATTTAGTGTAGATATTTTAGAATTTGGAGGTTCTTAATTTAATGAAAAATCAATAGTAAATGATTTCTATTCATGAAATTATTTATACTTTTCTAGATTAAAAATATATTTTTTTTATATATTTGAAAACAAAAACTCTTCTAAATAAATACCAAGAATAATGATAAAATTTAGTTTAAATCACCTTCCATGTTTATCTTTATAGGTGATACCTTGCAAGAAGGTTTTCAAATATTGATGTGTTGAAAAATTTCAAGGTTATTTCTCTATAAGTATCATACATTTTTGATAAATTGCTCTCAATATAAAAAATATTCATTCTATACCATATTAATTATTCCAAAAAATTCAATAATATATCAATGAATTCAAAAATTTTATACATTCTATTTTGTGGGTAATTATTAAATACAATTTTTTATCTCGATCATGCTATTTAAATATAGTGAACTGGGAATTTTGATGTTTGGATGTGATTTATTTCTGATTATTTTTTTAATTTTTTTTATATTTTTACTATAGGAGTATTTTGAGATGATTTAGAAGTAAACATTGAGAAAATGGGTGAATCTTGAAAAATTTCCCAAGTGTTGGAGAACAACAGTAGAACTCTGATAGTACGCCATCAAAGTTTTAGTTTCCTTGGTAGTGGGTCACCTAAACACTACCAAGAGGCCATTGGTAGGGATTGGGGACCTAGTGGTATAATGGAACCTAGTGGTATCCTAGCCCCACCATTCTCTGTTTTAATGATTTTATATCCTACCCTCACATTTTAGCTTTGATTCAAGCATCATTTATTGCATTGATCCCAATTTTGTATGATTAATGTCACATTCCTTTTAATTTTTTGTTTCTCTCATCGTATCATTAATTGTTTTTACAAAAACTCCATATTTTATTGTATTTTGTATGTTTAATCAATTAATTTCCATTTAGGAAAATTATGCCTATATTATTTTTTAGTAAATCACCAATAAGAAAGATATAGGTATCCAATAAGTATTAACAATATTTTATATGTTATTCTCATTATAGATAACATAAGAGTGATGAGAAATAGGTAAAAACCACTTCAAAAAGAACAAAATTAGTTTCCCACATGCCTTAATAGATGAAAAAGAGTCATTAGACTCCTAATAAACTAATAATAAATTAATATATAGTCACATATCCACCTATGGATTTGTATTATGTTAAAGTATCAAATAGATAGATAATTAGGCCAATTAAGAGAATCATTTTATGTGATGTGTGTTGTTTGACATTATAAAGTCCTCGTGGGATCTACTTTATGAAGAAGAAATTAATGATTTGTGATAGTCTAATGTGGGAAATTCATTTTAGGTATAGAATGGATATTTTCTAGTTGGTGTGAATTTTCAATGAGTAAATTTTGATTGTAGGATATCATGATCCATACCAAGGATGGTTGGTTTTGATGTTGGTGTGTCAAGGTGTATGATACACGAATGATAAAAATGTAGTCTAACATTATGATTTGGGTCTAGTGAGGTCATTTTTATGGTATATTTATCGAACATGATTGATATTGACCACTAAAGGGTTAGGTAGAGACCAATATAGTATCCTAATTTAGATTGAGCATGGAAATTTTGGGTGAAGACGAACCTAATATCCCGATTGATATTGAGGGTGTGTGGGTTGGGTGAAGATCAACCTGAATTACTCATGTTGCAATACCTTGGGGGTTCATTACATTGAACTATAACAGGAAGAAACAAGTAGAGGTACTCATTAGGGTAGATTATTTAACACTATATGATTTTAAATAAAACTTTATTATTGATTATTATTTCTTACATATCATATTATACATGCACCACATATATATGAATGTTGCAACTAGAGACATCCTGTGAGTGGGGGTGAATTTGGATGTGTATTAAATTAAATATATTTTTTAGATGTTTATCTTTATTTTAGGATATTGTTCCTAGGTTGGTAGGAACCATGTTAAATATGTTAATATTATAAGAAAAATCCATGAAACAGAAAATAAATATGTAAGAAATTAAATCCTTCATAGAACATTCACATTTTACTTGGTTCACTGTAGAGGGAAATATCCAAGTTACAAACACTGATAGTGTGTCGATGTGATAGAATCGACTGATATTCACTATTTACAAGAGTAAAATATTTCAGACATGGTCACCACTTTCTAGAATCACTAACTTTATATTTTTCTAGGCTCAATCACTCCTCGCCTAAGGTGAACTACCTCTTCTTCACTTCTGTGAAAGAATTATGTGAAGTATCTTCCATGGTTTATTGACATGTTTGTCAATTAAATACATAAGGAACATGATGTTATGTATTTTTTAAGCACAAGACACTACATGCATCATAACTACAGATTTGATGCTTTGTTTCTCTAATTTTCCATTGTGGACTTCTTCTTCTATGGTAGATGATATTAAATCATTAATGTGAGAGTGTATTTGTATTCCACAGCCCTATCAATGATTCCGTTATTATCCAGAATAGAGTAATTATACACTAAAATAATCATGTTTCTTATCTCCTATTAAACAATCATATGTGATACTTAAATTATTTTTTTAATACTCCTCCTTCATTTAGAACACATATAGTCAAGACGGCCCAATGTACTCCTTGACCTTTTAATGAACCAAATTTTCATGAATGTCAATTACCTTATTTTAATTATATCATATAGTATAAAGAACATAAAGTCCCTTTGAGGAAAAAATAAAAACTTTATAAATGAATAATGAACTAAATAAGAGGTATTTCTAGAAATTAATGAATCTACCCCAATGGAATAATAACATGACCCTTTGAATTGTAACATGACCATTAGGTTTAGTAATTCAAGAAATAGAATCGAAACACCAAATATGAAATTATAAATAACATTTAGGTATCTTATAAATGATAATATGACATAATTATGTCATATAATAAGTAAATAATTATTTTAAAAATTATTTGTTAAGTGTTAGCATTTTTTATAAACTATAAATGTTTATTTATAATTTTACAATAAATATATATATATATATTTAAAATAAATTTATTTTCATAAAATAGAATTATAAATTAACATTTTGTTTTCTTATTATTATAATATAATTTTAGGAGACATTAATTAATTTTTCAAAGGGTTATAAAATCTGTTATAATTTTGAAATCTGTATTTTTTGAATAAATGGTGATTTTAATAAAAAAATAAATTTCTAATATATAGAAAATTATTTTTATAAAATGGATTACCTTTTTTAATTCTATACATCAAAAAAATTTAGGGTGATGTTTTGGTATTTTTCTAGAATAGTTGAAGTTTTTGGTGAATAGTGAAATATGATAATTTACAGTATACGATAAATAGATGCATTTTTGAGTCATTATTGGGTCATTGATGATGTAAGTGGCCATTGGTTCAGACTAAAATGAATTATTTACTATATTTAGTAATAATAATACAAACCTTTCATAGTATTGGGACAAAATAATAAACTGATTAATTAAATAATAAAAAAACACCCTCTCCTCCATTATAAATACCACCCCTCACCACCTCTTATCCTCACACTATCAAATCCTTGAATATTGTCGAAAATATGACTAATAAACTTATTATGCCCCGCCCCTATTTCTAGTATATCTTTTTCTCATCAAAAGACCTAACCATTTTCCCTAAGGAGGTTATCAAGGACAATAAATGTAAGAGGTAAAATCCTCTTTATTTTCCTTCTAATTTCTTTTCAATTTCACTTATTTTTTTATCATCTACTAACCCAAAATTATCCAAGTGGTATGATAATTACATTATATTTTATATATTATAATTTTATTATGTTAATGTAATAATTCATCTTCTAATCTCTTCCTGATTCCTTTTATTATAAAAATGATGATATCATTCATGATGTGTCTATTTACCGCCACCATGGATGATGAATTTTCATTTTTCCCTACCCCCTTCAAGGATAGTCATAAAAACATCATTATCGTTACATAAGATTTTATCGTACATATTATATGTTATATAATTTTTTAAGTAATATATAAATATGATATTAAAGAAAATCACATGGGTTCATGATGGTCATAAAATTCATGAAATAAATTAAATCATTATCTTTAACTATTTATTTGACGATTAATCCTTATTCCATATAAAAAATTATTTAAATGATCATTTAATCTTATAGATGTTAATTAATAACATATAATTTCAATTATATATTACTGTTCTAATTCTACATGAACTTCTATACAAAGATACAAGCAAACTGACCATGAAAACCAAGAAAACAAACACTCCCAAATGATGAAACTGAACTCTATAACTCATTATAATGGTAAAAAATGCACTTAATAAAATTTGTATAAATAAATTATATTTATAATATGGTTTTTTATTTTTTTAATTAATTAATTTTATTTCATTCTCTAGGATATTAAAGAGAAATAATCATTCGAACATAAGGTTAGGTGATTAATGAACCCAACTCCATTTCCTTGGGTTTTCCCTATTTGACACAAATTGCAGTTTGTATATTCACTTAATGGCCCTTAAATATCATTTATTTATTATTCATTTTCCTTTTCTGGGACCTAATTTTTTTATACTCAAGTTTATGACAATCTTAATGTTTCCCAAAAGAACTTTTCTTAGTAAAACTCACCTTTTACTTCTCTTGAGATTGTTTCTTCATCACTCAATATTGATTATTCTTATAGAAAGTATGTTATTACCTCTTTAATTTGGTAAGAAAAAAAATTCTTCAGGAATGTATGTTTTATGAAATGAAACCCATTCCTTTCTATGGGTTATATTATGTCCAAGATTTATATAAATTCTATATGGGATGCATGATTATGTGAATGTTATTACGTGACAGGTGCACTCAGAATTATATAGCTCATGCAAATGTAATGACGCGACGGGTGCACCAGAAATTATATAGTTCTCTAATTCATTGGGTAATGTGATTTATCTCATGAGATAATATGAAATATGCATGAAAATAATTCTATATTTGTCCACAACTATGTGTCGTGGATAACCACTAAGCCATGATGTTTCATTTTTATGAATTTACACATTCCACGAATTTATCTAATGATTTATCTCATGATTATTCTGATTATACCCTTCTTATATTATGAATATGAGTATTATTCTCACCCATGATTCATATCTCTAATTCATCTTCTTACTTGGATTTTAGATGACCCCTTCTTTTGATGTATATGCTCAGGTTAATAGTTGTATTAAGGAGAATACTAGGGCCAATAAGAAGCTAGAGAAGAAGAAATTAAATAAATATTTAGGTTTTATTTTGTAATATTTATTTATGGTCTCAAATTTCCCAAGACACTAAACCTATGGATCCTAATTTTGTAGAATTATTATGTTATATATCTTTAAAATTATGTAATATTTATGTAATAAAATACAATGTTTCTATAGATCTGTTAAATAGGTCCAAAAACACCACTTTTAAATTTTAAATTTTTCCCTAGAAACATTGTTCACTGTATAACTATGATCATTAAAATACAAATGTGTAACCCTATCATGTGTCCAAAATCAAGTAACCTATTCTGCATGATCGATCCAACTGTCCTACCTCTCATATATGCTTCATAATTAAACCTCCATGTGAGTCTCAACTATTTCTTCATCAGACAATATTATGTTTTAATGATTAAAAACACTCTTCAAACTGTCAAATGATTAAGTATAGTGATTTAAAGTTAGTCTTCATGAAATATTATTAAAATCTTGTAATTAATTTAATGTATCGATGAAGAGTCTTAATACATGTATTGAAGCCTTGAATATAGGCTAGAAGACCCTTAGAATGATTTTTAAGTAAGTGGAGGAGACACATGTTAATGATCAAGGCTACAGAAAGTACTGGCTAGTTGGTATAGTGCTGCCAGCTAGCAGGTGGCTTGGACAGTGGCTTCCCTATCTAGTAGAGGTATACCAAATACCTATTGGAAGAGGAATGAATAAATGGTGTTGATGGACATAATCATCATTGAGTAATTTCCTTATAGACCATCAAGTGGGAGATCACCGACTATTCAGTGGGTTCACATGGATTCTATATAATAGAAATTATTCCATCAACTACTCGGTGGAGGCTACCAATTATCCAATGGTGCCAGGATAGCTATGTTGAGGCGTATTTATTATGGTCACAATACGCTAAATGTGATTTTATACAGATTAATTATAGAAGGTTCCCAAATCATTTGAAAGCTAAAAATAGTTCTCTTTGTGGCCTTGGTATCCTACATTCTCATCCACTCCCCAAAACTAATATGATATGATCACCAATTAATTAAAAAGTTCTCTATTTTATAAAGTTCTTCATTCTCTAATCTAGAGTATGTTCTAATTGTAATACTTTCTCACTCTCATTATTTTTATCACTCTCTCATAGTTTTTCTACATATTCTTTTTAAATAAATGAGTCTATTCCAAAAAATGATTAATTTTAAAATTTTTCCCTTATTTATATTTATTCTATCATCATATTAACCTTCTCTTAATTAAGGGACTTAGGATTTTTTTCCATAAATATTTAATGGTAAGTAACTATTCTTTTTGAGGTTTCTAGATATACCCATTAAAAATATATTGTCTTTTGTAAATTTTGTTTCTTGCTACAACTCAAAAATAATGGGAGTTTTAGTGTCTTGAATACCATTAAATCCAAGGGACAAGCACATTAAATCTTTATGCGATTGAGTTGGTATACATAAGGGATATTCTTGATTTATTACTGAACTTCCTTGTCACATAATGTTCATTATTTACTTTTTTATTTCTTTTTTTATTCCATTAATTCAATTAATCAATTGTTTAATCAATAAATAAAATTAATTAGTTATTTTATGAAACTATCTTTACTTTATTATTACAATTTTATAAACATATTTTATTATATCATTAAACTTTCTGTTGGATCTGAATCTACGGATTACACACAAGAGGGGGGGTGAATTGTGTCTTTTCAAAATTATTACAATCTCTTCAATTTAGACAAATTCTGTCCACTATGCTTTTGCACGATTAAATATGCAGCGGAAAAAGTAAAAGTATGAACACACGGATGTATAGTGGTTCGGGGAACAGAAGGCCCCTAGTCCACTCCACCAACGCTCAAATCCACGAGCTTGGCGATTTTCACTATCTGGTCCTCGTTTCCACAGACCTGTCCACAACTGAGTACAGGCAGTTGACACCTTTACAAGATTCAGGCAAACACAGCCTTCCTGGTTCAAACACGAACCCACACAGCTTAGAACGAGAAGCTGATCACTCAAAAATAAAAAGGGTTTCGATAAAGAAAACACTTCTCCAGTTGTTCTTCACAATTGCAACAGAATGCAATTAACAGTAGATAGATCGTTGTCTTCAGAAAATAAAGATCTGTAATTAAAACAGTTCTGAGTCGATCCAGTTGCAATAGATATTACCAGAAACTTCACAACTTCAGCAGCAATAGATTCACAACAGATAGTCGATGTAGAACACGTGAATCTGCTATCAAGATCTTCCTTCGATAATAAAGGTTTTACACTTCTTCTCGATCACCAGAAAAGAACGCCTTTACACAGTCTCTTTTTCTTGTTCGTTAAAAGATCAATCTATCTATTTCACACACTTTCCTGTGTATATATATATCCGAAGTTTCCAAGATAGAACATATATATTCAAATCTGAGAAAATCTTCCGCATAAATAGATCCATGAAAATCTCCTTTAGATTCGCGATATTAAAAAGAAATAACAGAGCCGTTGTAACTCCCCTGAAGAATCGGCATAAAAAGCTCCGTTTAAATCAATCAGTAATCCGTTGAAAATCGTCTTTGATTCAGTCAAAGTCGTACTTAAGAATCAGCTCGAAATCCGCCTAATAATCCTCTTGTTTGACCAATGCAAAAGGAAATATCGTCTGTCAAAAATATCCCGACGCCAAACGTAGGGTTGATGACGTGGCTCCAAACGTAGGGTTCACAAACGTAAGGTTCACAAACGTAAGGTTCAGAAACGTAAGGTTGAACATACATACTTTCTCTTCAGCATTCAAACGTAGGGTTGATCATCCATACTTTGTCTCGCTTCAACTCTTCAAAGAACGTACGGTTGATTATAAAAGTAAGGTTGATGATCCATACTCTTGAGAAACAAACTCAACACTGAAAACTAACGTACGGTTTCTCTTCCATACTTGTCCAACAACGAAAACGTAAGGTTCCTTCCAAACGTAATGTTCTTCTTCAATACTTTTCAACAACGTAAGATTCATTAACCATACGTTTCAAAATAATGTAAGGTTCCTTAACCATACATTTCTTTTAACATAAAAAGTAAACTTTTCATCCATACGTTACGTTCATCTACGTAGGGTATGAACAGTGATTCCAGTACGCGCTAAAATTGATCTCGCGCTACAGTGATTCCAGAACACGCTAAAATTGATCTCGCGCTACAGTGATTCCAGAACACGCTAAAATTGATCTCGGAATAAATGAAGTATGAAATCTCGTTATATGAAATAAATAAATAAAATAAATTCCTGCAAAATACTCAACAAAATAATTAGTAAATAATTAAGGGTATTTGTGAGCATCAAAATCATCATAAAGAGACAGAGTATTATTTAAAATAATCTCCCCCTTTAAAAAACATTATTTTGAATTGTTTGAAAACAATACATTGCTCAACAATATCCCCCTTTTTGATGATAACAAAACCCATAAAATAATAGAACTAATTTAATTGTAATCTTTATTGAAAAAAAATAGTTTTATAAAATTTTAGAATTCTGAAAGGATTAAAACAATATTTAACTATAATAAAATTTCTCCCCCATAAAAATAAATTTTCTGATAAAAAATAGATAAAAGATAAATGTCTTCTCCTATATATCCAAATTTCTTCATAGGAAACAAATGAATTTAAATGTTGTGTTTATCCAAATTTTCCCCCTTTTGTGATATCAAAAAGAATGAAAAAAAAATTACGGATTTGAACACATTCAATATTGTACTGAACTATAAGTAAATGCTATAATTAACTGTATATGAATAAGTGAATTTGTTATACTGGCTAACTCAATCATAAATCAATAAATAACAACAAAACAAAAACAAAAGAAGAGAATTTTCATTCACAAGTTGTTATATATATAAACGATTGTGATATACAGAGGAATCAAGGTTCATGGATAAGACAGGGAAAAAGGTGTCTATCTCCTTTGAATCGCGGTCTTGATCTCTGTAAACTGTTCTCTGAGCCTCTTCATCATCCCATCTCCTAACTTGATGATAAGATCTATGTTCTCTTGAGTCATATGAATATCTTCAATCAAATTAACTCTGAAAAACTCATGCATTCTTTCTTCTTTTTCAACAAAAAGAGCCAGCTTTTCTGATAACTGATTCAAAAGAATCCTAATCGGTTGCTCTCCAGATGTCAACTGATCCACTAAAAATTTCTGATTATCTAGCAAAACTGACAAAGGGGCACTATTACACTGAATATCGTGTAATCTGTCACTCATATTGCTCATTGCTCCAGTAATTGCTTGAAATCTTCGAATCAAATCAGGTGAAGAACCTGATCCACTCACAGCATTGTTTGCAATAGACTCAAATTTATTCTCCATGTAAATCTTCATCTCAGACAAATCATCTTTCTTTACCATCTCTGATTTTAACTGATCAACAGCATGCAACATATCAGTCTTAAACAAATCTACTTCCTGTCTTGAAACAGTACATTCTTTCAGCTTCTGAAACTTCAACTGCTCTAAGTTCAGAGAATTTCTGAGACTATCATTCTCAGATTCTAATTGAGAGATACGCTTGTACAACTCAACAACTTCTTCTTTTCTCGAATCAGGGGCACCCTGTGCTCTATTCTCATGTCCAGAAATAGGTTGATGAGGCAGGGCAAGTGGTAAAGAATCTGCATCTGACTGTTCTTTGTCCTTGTCCTGACAAGGTTGATCCACTGAACTAGCTTTTGAAGCTTGAAACTCTTCCACTGAAAAATCTTCCTGAAGTACCTCTGTATTAGCTTCAGAAGTACGTTCATCACGAACAGTAGTCTCTCTGACTTCTACTGAATGGTCAAGAACAATATTTTCATGTAAATCTTGAGGTCGGGCCACTTCTTCACCAGGCACTGCCTCCATAAGTTGTTCTTGTGGAATTACTTTTTCAACAGCCACAGCAGCAGATTGAGGTTCTTTTTGGATTTCCGGTTGAGCTACTGGTTCCTCTATAGGTGCAGTCTGCTCCACAACAGCTTCTCTCACAAATGAATAAGAAATTACCGGTTCAGAGGATTTCAAGGCAGGAGAGATAATTTCATCATCAATTGACCTCTTCCTTCTAGATTGAAGTCCTTCTTGACTTCTCTCTTCCTCAACTTCCTCCATCTCAAAGCGAATTCTCCTTGCCACTGTACTAACCCTTGATTCTGCTTGTCCCTCCTTGGACTTAGCCGGTTGAGCCTGAGCACTCTCCGAGTCTTCCTCAGCTCCAACAGGTAAGAGTTTTCCTTTAATTGTGCTCCAGAAGTATCCTACTTTCCTCAAAGTTCCAGCATTAAAAACATTACTGTGGTGACATTTCACCCCAGCATCTACCAATCTGATCATTCCTCTTTTAAACAAAAACAAAGAAATGAACCTTCCATAAGGGAAAAAGGTCATTCTTGCTTCACTCTGACAGCAGTATCTCAGATATCTTATCATAAACCGAGGAAAATTAAACTTAATATCACACATCAGAAGATACATTATGTACATGTCAGGGTATAGGATTTTCTCCATCTCAGCCATCCTTGGTGCTAAACCAGTCTGAACAAATTTTACCATGATTTTCTGATCGGGCTCCAAATCTTTAATAAACAATTTCTTTATCACTCTGGTTCCAAACAGAAAAGACATAATTTCTTCAGACTTATGTACAGAATCTCCAATATTCCGTAAATCGAAATGAAAAACTCCTTCATGAGGGCAGTTAAGAATTTGACTTATCTCTACAGATGATATGGAAAAGTCCTTATCCTCTATTTGAGCCAATAAACTATCCTCCGTATCTCCAAGGCTAAACTGAACAGTTCTAAAGAAATGTCTCATTTCTGCCTCATATAGAAACTCAGAGTTTTCACTATTAAAATCTTGCTCAAGGCTTTGAAACGACAACGCTTGCTTCAACAGTAAATTAGTTTCAAATAGCCATTCTAAATCTATGACTTTACCTTGCAGTATTTTCCGACCAACTACTTTAGGTTTCTTTGCAGCACTGCTCTCAGCTTCATCTGGACGCTTAGTCTTTGCCATTTCAACAACGATTTCTGAAGGTTCGTAAGTTTAGGGTTTGAAGATTCAGAAAAGGGTTTTGGAGCAGATGTGCGGTTTTAGGTTTTCGAAAGGGTTTCCGAAAAAGGTGAAACAGTTTAGAAGGTGAAACGGTTCTGACAGCCTTGATTCCCGTGTAATCACTAATCATTACTTTTATTTAAAACAAAATAAAATTACTTATAGCGGGAAACAAAAATTAAGCAGAATTCGAAAACAGAATAAGATTAAAAAAACTATTTAAAATTAAATAAACCTAACTCCCCCTTAATAAATTCAAACCTTGCTGTGGGAAGTGGTTTAGTAAAAATATCTGCTAATTGATTTTCTGTATTTACAAATTCTAAAAATATATCCTTTTTAAACACATGATCTCTTAAAAAGTGATGTCTTATATCAATGTGCTTAGTTCTAGAATGACTAATAGGATTTTTTGAAATATTAATTGCACTAGTATTATCACATAAAATAGGTGTATTATTGGAATTTAATCCAAAGTCCATAAGAGTGTTTTTCATCCACAACACCTGTGCACAGCAACTACCTGCAGACACATATTCTGCCTCGGCTGTTGACAGGGCAACTGAGTGTTGTTTCTTACTAGACCATGATACTAAAGACTTTCCTAAAAAGTGACATGTTCCTGAAGTACTCTTCCTATCTAATCTACAGCTTCCAAAGTCAGCATCTGAATATGAAATTAAATTAAAATCAGAGGTTTTTGGATAAAGTAGAGATTGATAAATAGTACCTTTTAAATATCTAAAAATTCGTTTAACAGCAGTTAAGTGGGATTCTTTGGGATTTGATTGAAATCGAGCACAAAGACATACTGAATACATTATATCTGGTCTACTAGCAGTAAGATATAACAAACTACCAATCATACCTCTATATAACTTGTTGTCCACTGATTTTCCAGTTTCATCCAAATCAAGTTTTATATTAGTACATATAGGAGTTGTAAATGTCTTGCTGTTTTCAAGTCCAAATTTCTTAAGTAAATCAGTAATGTATTTGCATTGATTTAAAACATTTCCAAAATCTTTTTGAAATATTTGAAGACCCAAAAAGAAATTTAATTCTCCCATCATACTCATTTCAAATTCTTTTTGCATTAATTCTGAAAATTCATGACAAAGAATTTTATTGGTTGATCCAAAAAATACATCATCAACATAAATTTGAACCAACAAAACATTATTTTTCACAGTTTTCTTAAAGAGTGTTGGATCTGCTAGTCCAACAGTAAAATCATTTTTCAAAAGAAAAGAACTTAGTCTTTCATACCAAGCTCTAGGTGCTTGTTTAAGGCCATAAAGAGCTTTAGTAAGTTTGAAAACAGAATCTGGTTTTTGAGAATTTTCAAAACCAGGAGGTTGCTCAACATAAACTTCCTCCATTAAATAACCATTTAAAAAGGCAGATTTAACATCCATCTGAAATAATTTAAAATTCATATAAGATGCATAGGCTAAAAGGATTCTAATGGATTCTAACCTGGCTACAGGTGCAAAGGTCTCATCATAATCTATTCCCTCTTCTTGATTATATCCTTTAGCTACTAATCTTGCTTTATTTCTAGTTATTATCCCTTGATCATCCTGTTTATTCCTAAAGACCCATTTAGTTCCTATTACTGGATAATCATGTGGTCTTTCAACTAATTCCCAAACCTTATTTCTCTTGAACTGGTTCAATTCATCCTGCATTGCTATTACCCAGCTCTCATCATCTAAGGCTTCTTCAATGGTCTTAGGTTCTTGTTGGGATAGGAAAGCAGAGAATTAAACTATGTTTCCAAAGTTTCTTTTAGTTTGAATACCAGTCCCTAAGTCACCTATCAGAGATTCTAAAGGGTGATTCTTTAAGGTTCTAGACTGTCTAGGCATTATATTCAAAGGTTCTTCAGTGTCATGTTCTTCTGAACTGGACTGAATTTCTTTTATATCATTTTCAAAGTCATTCTTTTAATTCTCAAGTCTCATGTTTTAATTAGAATCAGGTTCATCTATTTGTTCTATCCTTTTCTCAAAAGGATCAGATTCATCAAATTTCACATGAACTGATTCTTCAACAATCCTTGACTTTTTATTATAGACTCTATAAGCTTTGGAGGTTGCAGAATATCCTAAGAAAATACCTTTATCAGATTTTGGATCAAATTTACCAAGATTATCTTTGGTATTCAAGATGTAAACCTTGCATCCAAAAACTTTAAAGTAATTTACTTTAGGTTTTCTGTTATTCCATAGTTCATACGGTGTCTTTTTCAAAATAGGTCTTATTAAAATTCTATTCATAATATAACAAGCTGTATTAACAGCTTCTGCCCAGAAATATATAGGTAGGCTATATTCATTTAACATAGTTCTAGCCATTGCTTGAATAGTTCTATTTCTTCTTTCTACAATCCCATTCTGTTGAGGTGTTCTTGGAGCAGAGAAGGTGTGTTTAATACCCATGTTTGAGCAAAAGGAATTAAATTCCTGGTTCTCAAATTCTCCACCATGATCACTTCTCAATGAGATTATATTAAAACCTTTTTCATTTTGAATAGATTTACAAAAACCTTCAAATAAACTAAAAGCTTCACTTTTAAATTTCAAAAAGAAAATCCAAGTAAATCTAGAATAATCATCAACTAATACATAAACATATAATTTACCAGCTAAACTTGCTACTCTTGAAGGTCCAAACAAATACATATGGATAAGTTCTAGAGGTTTAGTTGTATCAACTTTATTAACAGATTTGAATGATGATTTGTGTTGCTTGCCAAGCTGACATGCATCACAGAATCTGTCATTTTCAAATTTGAGACTAGGCAAATCAGAAACTAGATGTTTCTTAGATAATTTATGTAAAGCATATATATTGCAATGTCCAAGTCTTCTATGCCAGATCCAGGATTCACTTATATTAGCAGTTAAGCAGTTTACTTGTTGTTTACACAAGGAATACAAATCCAAAGTATAAACATTATCAGTTCTGGGTGCTCTAAACTTAAACAGTTTATCTTTAGAAACAGTACAACTATTGTTAGTAAAATCAACAGTGTATCCATCATCACAGAGTTGAGAGATACTTATCAGATTGTGTTTTAACCCTTGTACATAAAGTACTTTGTTGATTGAGACTGTCTCTGGATCTTCAACTGTTCCAATACCAATAATCTTTCCTTTGGCATTGTCACCAAAGGTGACAAGTCCTCCTTCCTTTCGAGTAAGAGAAGAGAAATTAGCTGAAGTTCCACTCATGTGTCTTGAGAAGCCATTGTCCATATACCATATTTCTTTCTTTCTTTGGTGACCTGCTACCTCATCAGTTTCAGCCATGAAACACATATTTGCTTTTAAATTGGCTTCCTCCTTCTCTGAGCTTGATTCAGAAGAATTACTTGAGTCTTCAGAAACACTCCAAGTAGCTTTCATAGCTTTCTTGTCTTTCTGCTCATAATCATCTCTTTTGAAGAATTTCTTCTTCTTTGCATCTTTCAATTTTGGGCAATCCGGTCTGATATGTCCCATCTTTTTGCATTCATAACATCTCACTTCCTTGCTATCCTTTTTGAAAGATTTCTTGAAGTCTTTCTTCTTACTATATAACTTTCTGAATTTTCTGGCTAGCTGAGCCAGTTCTTCATCCGAATTTGAAGAATCAGAGCTTTCTGATTTAGCACTTACTTCTCTGTTCTTCATCTTTCTATCCTTTTGTTGAGAAGTCACTTTCAACGCAGTGTTTTCCCTTTTTATGTAGACTTTATGCTCATTTACCTCATCTTGCATTTCAGCCTCGTACATCATCAATGTACCAATCAGTTCTCTCATAGTTAGATCTTTAACAGAAGTTGATTGTCTGATTGCTGCAGAGATTCCATTCCATCGAGTAGGAAGTACTCTCAGTACCTTCAACGCTTGATCAGCCTGCTTGATTGGTTCTCCTAGAGCTGTTATATTATTGACAATTTCTGTCAATATTACATTCATCTGAGTGATGCTCTCTCCTTCAATCATTCTGAAAGTATAGAATTTTAACTTAGCAGTTGCATATCTCATCTGTCTTACATTATCTGTTCCTTCATAAGCAACAGCTATTGTTTGCCACATTTCATATACAGTCGGGCATTGAGATACTCTGTTAAATTCATCTGGTCCTAGACCACAGATGATTTCATTCATAGCTTTTGAATTTATGTCATACTCAGCCTCTGTAGCAGCACTCCATGTATCGGGATTTTCAGGAATTTCATAGGGAGTCAGAATCTTTGAATAGACTTTGTAACCAAGATTTTTCAGATAAATAATCATACGTGATTTCCAGCAGCCATAATTATCTCCATTAAAGTAAGGTGCTATGACCATTGACATTCCCTCTCTCATATCAGCCATGATACACTATGTATAATCTTTAAATACTTCTAGCTTGATAAGACTTTAAAAAAAAATAAGAAGCTCCTCCTCTGATACCAATTGTTGGATCTGAATCTACGGATTACACACAAGAGGGGGGGTGAATTGTGTCTTTTCAAAATTATTACAATCTCTTCAATTTAGACAAATTCTGTCCACTATGCTTTTGCACGATTAAATATGCAGCGGAAAAAGTAAAAGTATGAACACAAGGATGTATAGTGGTTCGGGGAACAGAAGGCCCCTAGTCCACTCCACCAACGCTCAAATCCATGAGCTTGGCGATTTTCACTATCTGGTCCTCGTTTCCACAGACCTGTCCACAACTGAGTACAGGCAGTTGACACCTTTACAAGATTCAGGCAAACACAGCCTTCCTGGTTCAAACACGAACCCACACAGCTTAGAACGAGAAGCTGATCACTCAAAAATAAAAAGGGTTTCGATAAAGAAAACACTTCTGCAGTTGTTCTTCACAATTGCAACAGAATGCAATTGACAGTAGATAGATCATTGTCTTCAGAAAATAAAGATCTGTAATCAAAACAGTTCTGAGTCGATCCAGTTGCAATAGATATTACCAGAAACTTCACAGCTTCAACAGCAATAGATTCACAACAGATAGTCGATGTAGAACACGTGAATCTGCTATCAAGATCTTCCTTCGGTAATAAAGGTTTTACACTTCTTCTCGATCACCAGAAAAGAACGCCTTTACACAGTCTCTTCTTCTTGTTCGTTAAAAGATCAATCTATCTATTTCACACACTTTCCTGTGTATATATATATCCGAAGTTTCCAAGATAGAACATATATATTCAAATCTGAGAAAATCTTCCGCATAAATAGATCCATGAAAATCTCCTTTAGATTCGCGATATTAAAAAGAAATAACAGAGCCGTTGTAACTCCCCTGAAGAATCGGCATAAAAAGCTCTGTTTAAATCAATCAGTAATCCGTTGAAAATCGTCTTTGATTCAGTCAAAGTCGTACTTAAGAATCAGCTCGAAATCCGCCTAATAATGTGCTTGTTTGACCAATGCAAAAGGAAATATCGTCTGTCAAAAATATCCCGATGCCAAACGTAGGGTTGATGACGTGGCTCCAAACGTAGGGTTCACAAACGTAAGGTTCACAAACGTAAGGTTCAGAAACGTAAGGTTGAACATACATACTTTCTCTTCAGCATTCAAATGTAGGGTTGATCATCCATACTTTGTCTCGCTTCAACTATTCAAAGAACGTACGGTTGATTATAAAAGTAAGGTTGATGATCCATACTCTTGAGAAACAAACTCAATACTGAAAACTAACGTACGGTTTCTCTTCCATACTTGTCCAACAACGAAAACGTAAGGTTCCTTCCAAACGTAATGTTCTTCTTCAATACTTTTCAACAACGTAAGATTCATTAACCATACGTTTCAAAATAACGTAAGGTTCCTTAACCATACGTTTCTTTTAACATAAAAAGTAAATTTTTCATCCATACGTTACGTTCATCAACGTAGGGTATGAACAGTGATTCCAGTACGCGCTAAAATTGATCTCGCGCTACAGTGATTCCAGAACACGCTAAAATTGATCTCGCGCTACAGTGATTCCAGAACACGCTAAAATTGATCTCGGAATAAATGAAGTATGAAATCTCGTTATATGAAATAAATAAATAAAATAAATTCCTGCAAAATACTCAACGAAATAATTAGTAAATAATTAAGGGTATTTGTGAGCATCAAAATCATCATAAAGAGACAGAGTATTATTTAAAATAATCTCCCCCTTTAAAAAACATTATTTTGAATTGTTTGAAAACAATACATTGCTCAACACTTTCAACATTGATTCTTTTTTTATCTGTTCAAAAGTATTTAATTATATTTATTCTTTTGAAAATAAATTTTTAGTCATTATGTCTTTAATTTTTAACATTTATCTTTAAAGGGAGATTCAGACCCTCTTGCCATTTTAACCTACTCATACCTATATTTTGTGTCAAAGGATTCTTGAATTGCGTTATTACCTTAGTTTCAAATTCTTTGAAATATTATTTTGTTTTCAAAATCTATTTTTTTAAGAAACCTTGATTTTTTTAATGGATGTTTCAGAAACCCATGGTGCTCTCAAAAGACAATATATAGGCCATGATACATTTTTTATCGTAATAATTATGGCTATTATAATACTTGTATATATAATTTTCTTATATCTTTTGGTTACCTAGTATGTAAAATATTTATTCATAATTATATCCTTAATACCAAAAATGATAAATAGACCCTTGATAACATTTATTTATTGAATTAAATGTTAAATCAATGAATTCATTTCGTTTTTGTTTATTACAAAATGGATTTAATCAAATTTATACATGAAAAAATGGATAAATAAATTTGTAAACTTTTATAAGTAACTCTTAATGGAACTAACAAATTCCAAGATACAAAATAAGACATTTTTAGATTGTACTTTGAGATATTATCTATGCATCCTAGATAATATCTTACTGTAATGTTTACTCGGTTCAATGATATCTTTAATGGTTGAAAGTATCTTGATGATTATATTTCTATAAAAACTTTCTTCAAGAAAATACTTTGGGGTTTACCAAGAAATTGGGAACCCCACATAATATAATAATCACAAGAAAGTGATACCTAGAATGCTGAAATTTCCAAAATCATGAACAATAAAATCATTAAGAAAAGATATACACAACTATTAAAAAATATATTTCATGTAATGGAATATACTTTCTTTGGTTGTAAAAATAATGGTCTCTTGAAGACATAATTTACATTGAAAAATAATCAAAATAAAAGAATAAAGGTATGAAAGCTCTAGAAGTTTCAACTTGGAGTACTAGTGAGGACACAATTTCAAATTATGAGACAAGTGATGAATTTCATACATGACTCAAGGTAAATGTCAAGGTATGTGATGAAGTAAATTATACATGTTCTAGTTCTTACTCATTTACTTCTTGAACATTTTATTTAAGATATGAATATATTATTTTTTCTAAATATCTACTTAAAGAAGGATTTTGTGAACATTTTTAAATATTTAATTATCTTAAAAATTATTAAAATATATTTATTTTATAAAAATATAATATTTGAAGAGAATAGAATGATTTGGTTTAAAAACTTACAAAACAACCTAATTTTGAGAATTTGGAATTTAAAATTAACGATCTCAAAAATACCCTTTGTCATTTTACCTAAGGTGAATAAAACATTAATGAAATAATGTGATCTCAACATTTTGTTAAAAGTAATTTCAAGAATCATATTTTAGATAACCTAGTATTTTTAAAAATTCCAAAATAAATACTATTGTAAAAAGAACTTTCAAGAATGTTTTTTTAATTATGGTAAGAAATTTGGTTATCTTGTTTATGAATTCAATTGAAAGAATTATAGATATGGTAGAACTAAGAGCATTTTCATATCATCTCACATTTATAATGGAATTATATTTTCTAATCATTTTTTGATTCCAAATTTTTTATTGGATAACATAAGTGGACCCAATATATGGGTATAAATACATTATCCTCTTAATATTTTATAGAACAAGGGTCTTGTGAGAAAAACCCGAGAAGTTACATGGTATATGGATAATGGGAACTTGTGACATATGTGTGATTATCCTTATGAATTCAATAATATTGAAAATTATGATGGAGGACATGTCAAATTTGGAGATGACTAAAAATGTAAAATTATAGGTATATTAACAATTAGTTTCTCCAAATGTAATCTAACTAAATATGTTTTATTTTTTAATATATTGAAGCATAATTTACTAAATATTATTTTATTATGTGATAGGTGTTTTAAAATTAATTTTAATAATGATTTTTTTTAAGTTTTAATTTCAATAAGAAAACTTTTATTTACCACATCTCCTTCTCAAAATGATTATATTATAGATTTAAGAGCTCTTATAAGTCAAAAATCATAAATGTTTAAGTGATAAAGATAATGATTTTTGGATTTTTCATTGGTTCCTATGTCATTATAATATTCAATCTCTTGTTATTCTCAACTATAACTAACTTGTATGAGATTTACTGAAATTTTCTTTCATAGATAACTTATTTAGTGATCTTTTACAACTGGGAAAACAAAAAAATACACTCTAAAATATAAAAAGTATATTTAATATTTTAAATCCTTATAACTGGTTCAACTTCACCTTTTTAGACCATATCATCTTTTTAGTATCAGAGTTTAATCTTACAACTTTTTAATTATTGATGACTTTACTAGATTTATATAAATTTTCTTTTTATCTCAGATAAATGTGGCTTGTAATTTCTTTATCAACATTTCAAGGTAAGTCAAAAAATGAAAAAGGATTTGAAATAATTTTTTATAGATGTGACTATGGTTGATAATTTTATAAAAAATACTTTGATGAGTTTTGTGCTTCTCATGGTTGTCATCACTCAATATCTACTCCCAGAACACATCTATTAAAATGGGGTTGTCAAAAGAAAAAAATATGAGCCTCTAAAAATATCTCTGAAGATATAAAATGAGTTTGACCCCCCTAAATTATTTTTATTCTGAATATATCAATACCAATTTCTATATCCTAAAACATATTCTCATAATACCCATATTAGAAAAAACACACTAATAGATTTGGAATGGAAACATTCATAATGCTGTATTTTTTAAATATTTCATTTGAAAATTCATTATCCTTAATACCAAATATATTCTAGGAATTTTTGATGCAAAATTAAATGATGGAATATTTAGTGGCTTCTAAAACTCAATTATATGCTACCAAGTCTTCAATAAGAGGCTCAAGACCTCATAAGAGTCAATTCATGTAAAATTTGATGAGAATCGTCCTAAATAACATACTCAAAGTGATGATGATGTTGACCAAACTAGTTTGACCTTATCTAAACCTCTATCGTTTAAAGTAATTGAAGATTTTATAGAACCACCTTATCCTCCTTTATAAAAATCATGGGTTCAATAAAAAGGCTATCCTCTTGAGAATGTTATCGGTGAATTACAATAAAAAACTTGTACTATAAGGAGAGTCTTAAATTAGGTTGAACAACAACATTTTCTCTCTCACCTTGAAACTCATTTCCTTGATGATTCTATTAAAAATAAGGATTTATAATTCTATTTAAGAGGAGTTAAACCAATTTAAGAGGAAAAGTGTTTGTAACCTCAGGGAATATCTCGATAATACTCTAATTATTGGACCTAAATGGAGTTTTAAAAACTATATTTATGTTCAAAGAATTATCATATATAACAAGTATTGAATTATTTCATAATTATATAATTAGAAGAAGGTATTGATTATTATGAAACATTTTCTACCATTTCAAGACTATAATCGATTGAAATCATGATAGAATTATCCTTCAATTTTGCCTTCAACTTTTTCAAATGGATGTTAAAGTTGTTTTCTAAATTGAATTACTTCTGAAAATGTTTTTATGGATCAACAACCTAGTTTTGAAAATCCTAAAACTACACATCATGTTTCTAATTTAACAAAAAATCTATATTTTTTAAAAACAAGCACCGATCTTGGTATGTGATGGTAACTAATTTACTTTTGTTAAATTATTTTCCAATGGGAAAGGCTGAATCAACAACATTTTTCAAGAAAATTTCAAATGGTTTATTGATAATTCAAATATATGTTGGTGATATTATTTTATGCTCAATTAAATAATATCATTACAATGTATATTTTTATTTAATGAAAATGGATTTTGAATTTTTTTTATGGGAGAAATCAAATTCATTCTTGGTTTTCAAATATCTTAAATTTAAAAGGAACTTTTTAAAACCAAAGTAAATAAATTGACGAAATTATATAGAATTTTGTGATGGATAATTATAAGGAGAATATAATACCCATCAGTACAATATATAATTTGACATTATATGAATGTGGTAAATCTATCAAAATAAAACTTATAGAAGTATGATTTTAAATCTATTTTAACTTACTATGACCTTACCTAACATCACATTTAGTGTATTACTTTGTTCTAATTTTCAATCGAATCCAAATTAACCACATTTAAAATCTCTAAAACTAATTTTTTGATATTTGAAAGGAAATAAAATTTGTAGTTTATTTTATCCTAAGTGAACCTATATTTTACTTACTTTATTTTCAAATCCTGATATTAGGGGATGAAACTAAATTATAAAAGCACTTGTGGTACTTATCATATACTTGGAAAATACCATATATCAAGGAGTAGTGAGAAGGAAAAATCTCTTAATATTTCTACAATTGAATTATAATACATAGCCACTTAGATTTTTTTCATTGAAATTATTTGGATGAATTATAATCTCTTAGACTTTGGGCTAACATATTATCATCACCCTATAAAGAGTGAAAAAACTAGTGTAATCGATATCTATATAAGTCTTATCCAATACTATCACACTAATCATATTGATCTAATACACACATTTATTTGAGATCACTTTCAAAAGGGTGATATCTTTCTTGAATTTGTTTTCACCAACCTTCGACTTACGGATATATTCACTAAACCCTATCCTATTGATAACTTTTGATTTATTAAAGGAGTTATTTCTATAAATATATTATGATAATTATCTATTTTTATTATAAATCTTGATGATTGTTTTTCAATTTATTTTTTAGTTTATAAATTTTTGTCCAATACAAAATATTTTTTTAATTTATTTAAAAATGTTTTCAATCTTTTCATAAATTTGAAAACTTTAAGTGAGTGTGATAATCTAAGAAAAAAATTAATGTGTGGATACGAAAAATTGGATGTGGTTCTTGAATATAATAACAAAGAGGTTATCCCCTTGAAAAGTGATGGTTAGATTATTAATCAGATCTTACCTCTATGCACAAATAGTTGGAATTTAATATAAACCTAGATTTACACACCTGAGTAATTTTCTATGGATTATTAACATAATATTTTCCAAACCTTAATCATGAAATGATTTTTTTATTTAAATTTATTAATTAATTTATTTAGTTTTGTTTAATCTATGTGATACTATTATCACACTTAATTCCTTATTTGAGTGGGGAGGTAATATTGATAATATAGAAAATATCCTATAAGAGACACTATTTTATTTTATTTTTCAGAATTTTATTTTATAATAAATTTTATTAGAAATAATGTTCAAATGTTTATTTATTTTTTATGTTTTTTTGAATGAAAATTATGTATTTTATTCCATTTTTGGTTTTATTGAAAATGAATCTTTCAATATTTTTAATTTTTTAATTTTTTGAAATCATTAATTTTTTATGTGTTGAAATATCAATAATGATGATAAATATAATTTTCAAAAATTTCTCTTATTTTACTCTAATCCCATCTATGAATCCTTCTTGAAAATATAAAAGTGGGATAAGTTTTATATTAAGTGGAAAAGGTTTCTTGTTAATGGAGTATTTTTTTAATCTCAAAGGCGGATAAAATTTTTGTTATGTGGGAGAAATTTCTGGTAATTATAGAACCCTGTTGTTTTTGTATTTTCTATTTTTGGGTAGAAATATTATTGTAATATTTCATGTGATTTTAATTTTTTTAAATATTATTAAATATTACGTTGTTATATTCTAATATTATTATCTTATTATTAAAGTGTTTGTGATCATAAAAAAAGGGATATTTTTTTATTCTCACTGTATTTGGTTTTAGTTATCATAAATAATTTTCAAAGTGTATAATGATTTTTTTTAAGTGATTGGTATTCAGTCATATTTTAATCTGGTTATAATTTTGTAATAACATTGAAGGATCCCTGACAAGACATAATGGATGTATTGAATCCTTTGATGAAGGCTAAAAGAAGCCTAGAAAGATTTTAAAGGAGGTATAGGAGCCCCATGTTAATGATCATGGCTGCACGTAGCACTAAATTACTGGTGCAATGCCACTGACTAGACAATGTCATGGACATTTTATTCCTCATCTAGAAATGGTCCATTGGAAACCCAGTAGAGTAGATTCGACTATATAATATAGATGGTTATAAGTATCTTTGATGAATTTTCACATAAGCCATCCAATTGGATCCCACCAACCATTTTCTGGTTTAGTTGAATTCTAAACAATATATAGTAGACCACTGACTACCTAGTGGAGGCTACCAGGTATCTGGTTGCATCAAGAAAACTATTCCATGAGTGCATTTATTAAGGTCAAAAATTCTGTAAACGCATTCACCTATGAATTAATTACACCTAGATAAATATATAAGGTTCCTAAATCATTTTATGGCTATAAAAAATATTCCTAATAGCCTTATAAATTTACCTTATCATCTATTTTCTAATGCAAACGTGCTATAATATCTAATTGTTACCAAATTTCTCTCTTTATAAAAGGGATTTCTTCTGTATTCTAGAGTAAGTGATTATTGTAATATCTTATCACCATCATTATTCTTATCCTTCTATGATAGAGAATTGAAAACATAATAAAGTGAGAATACTTATAGGAAATCCTCCTTTATTTCTCTTTATTATATAATTGTTTCTCACTACTTTTAATATTTGGGAATTGGGTTTTTTCCATAAGCATTAAAAGGAAAGAGACTTTTTTATAGGAGGTTTCTACCTATGCCAATTAAAAATCTAGTGTAATTTGTAATTACAGTTTCTTTTTTATGACCTAAATACACAAATGTTTTGGTATCATAGATATCGTTAAATCAAAGATACTAATACATTAAATCCTCAATTGATTTTTGTGGTAGATGTAGGGGATATTCTTGAGATATTTCTAAAATTCTTTACCAAATCTCATTCTCTCGATACCTTCAACATTTATTATTTATTTATAATTTCCATTAGTTCAATTAATAAATTTTTTAGCCCATAAATATACTTAATAATTTATTTTACAAATAAATCTTTCTTTTATTCTTATTATTTTATGAACATATATTATTATATCGTTGTTCATTCAACTTTGATTATTTGTTTAATATCTTCAATTTTTTAATTTATTTCAATATTTTGAAAATATGTTTTTATAATCTTTATTTATTTTCTTTGTTTTTTAAAGGTAAATTAATCCTCTATTTCTATTTTAACATATTTTGACCAACATTAACTACATGTGTCCTCCATGTAACTATGTCTATATTCAAGATTTTAATGAATACTTCTGTATATATCATTCCACTTAACTCCTCCGTATGAAGAATTCAGTGTATTTTTAATAATCTTAATCCCATCGGGTGACTGATTATGAAAGTGAGATTTGTGATGAAGTTTATGTGGATCCCCTTTCATTCTCAAAAAATCTTCTCTACCCATTCTTCTCTATATTTTTGTTAATGCCTACTAAAATCTATAATTACACGAATTATGGAATATTAATAGATAAAATACCACTAAATTAACTTTTAAATACCTAATCGAATGTTCTCTCCCCCAACCTATAAATATGTAGTTCACCTAAAATTTTAGACTTATGGTCACATATTTCACCCTTTATACATAGTTCATGAGATTGTCTCATGAATCTCCCATATCACATAACAATACCAACCTTGGGATTAGGTGTTCATGAATGGAATATTTTATTTACATTGTAACTCCCCGGCATGATTTGTATGATCACATCACATGATTTTTTCTACCATAGGTTATACACCCCATACCTTCATGTGATTCGTTGGAACTCACAGGATCACATGATCTAGAAGGGTTTACATGAAACAAATATTCTTTTCTTTGGATTTAAAGCACATTTTTTTAAAAACACTTGAAGTCAATTCCATTATTGATTTTTTTCTCATACAAATCTATATACAATTTGTTTTTTAAATTTCCAAATTTATAACTTTTCTCCCTTTATATCTCTAAAAAATGATGTTGGCCACTACACTTAATAAGTATTCATATTCAAAATCTAGATAAAGTATTTTCAATTTCCCTTCCTTCCAAGATAATACCTATAAAAGAACCATATTACAAATTAATATATAATTCTATAATTAAGATGTGAAATTTTCCCCATTCATCCTAAAACATGTCCATGATGTATAGAGATATAAATATGTTTCCTCCTTGAATATCTCCAAAAAAGTCATCATGTCCTAAAAAACATCCAACTAAGACATTTTCCTCTAAAAATACTCCAACTCTACTATATGATACTATGATTGACAAAAAAATTTTCACAAACCATAGGTTTTGGTCCAATATTCACAACATTGGATTTTTTTAATACTATCATAAATCAATCTACTATACGATACTACAAACATTTTATGGTTATGGATTTATGTATCTTCATTTTCATCCCTTAATAACATAAAATCACATAGATCCTTAAAAATTTAGGTTTTACAATCAAACTCTCCCCATTAACGAATCATTAAATATATTTTTTTTCAATTTTCCCCTTCTCATAGAAATCCAAAGGGTATTCCTTAATCTATAGCTATACTCCATGTTAATCAACAATCTGCATGCTTTATATTTTCAATGGTATTTAGAAAAAATTTTGGGCACATGGTTCTATTCTGATTTCATAGAAAAAAAATACATGGATACCGTTATTACCATTTCCAATTCATTTTATTTTCAGAACATTTGACCAAAATGTTAATATCTAAATACCTCTTATTGGTGAAAACCATTTAAAATTTTTATTCTGAAACATTAGGATCAATTTACTGTCTTTGTAAAAATTTCTATATAACTATTTTATCATTTTTTTTATTTCTAACAACTAAAGTAATTCTCATAGGGGATTAGCGAGTTAAATTACCACATGGAATTTAAGTCATCAATAAATAAACTAATCCAATTAAGTAAAAAAATGGTACTGAAAAAATACTTTAATTTAGCAATATCAAATATTTGTCACTCACATAAATAATGCTTTCAGTTTGATATTTTTCCATTCAAACTCATCCTATGATCTCAATAACACTTACACCAAAGATAGTAAACATAAAACTAATAAGGCACTAAGTTCATGATATGTACAACTCAATATGACAACAAATAACACTTGTTCATGGAAAACTAGTGATACTTCCCTACATGAATAATCTTTGAATATTTATAGGTAAATTAATCATTGAACTAATCATCTGTATGGGGAAACCAATTGTTAATAACATCATTTTTTTAGTAGTATCGTGATATCATGAAAATATTAAATTGATATCTAATGGTTAGATCATAACAATTAAACATGATATTCAAAAAATTTATTTCTTCTTGACTTGAGTTTTCATATTCTTCTGGAAGTGGTTTGATACCACTTGAATTTTTCATGACATAAATTTTTGGATACCCTCTATTTATTGATAACAATATTTTTAAACTAAAACTACGAAGTTTTTTCTACTTTAAGTCATTCTCTTCATCATTTTCATTTCTTTATTTTTTAGTGAAACATCCTGGTTCACCTACGAAAAATATAAATATTTCTTGACATCTCTTGATGTGTAAGGTATCAATTATAAAGTTATATATATATATATCATACTTCATTTATTTTCATCTGATTATATTTTAGTTTAGAAACATGTGATTTATTTATATAATAACATGTTCATTTTATAGAATAATCACCCCATGGATCATATATCCCCATTATTTTTTCATAAATTAAAAAATATATTATAAAAATTTAATACATGGGGTGAGGTGTGCCACCATGATCGTAAAATAGAGTATTGTGGACTCTCATTATGTACCAACCATTTTCTTCCAACTATTTTATAAACCTTCACTATGGTGTGACTTTTCATGAAACTTCTAGATCAATATTATCTTTAGATTCTTTCTTTAAAACTCTCTTCTGTTTTCTTAGGTGTATTATCCCTTACAAAAAAATCATTTTTTATGTATGTTTCATCCTCCCAGAAAATTGAAGATGATCTAGCCACATGATTAAGCATTCTTTTCACACATTCTCAATATTATTTTTGTGTTAATGTTTTATAGGAGTTTTCATCTTTAAAATTATAGCATTAAACCTATTTATACAAGTTCTATTCATTAAATAAATAATATTTTCAACCCACGATTCTTCCTCTATTGGGGGGATCTTTATCTGTTCTTCACTTTTATCCTTATGGAATGACTTGTGAAACCATCAAGAAATTCTCCATGATATTTCTGCTTATCCCCCATGTGTTTCACATCACCCTTTTCCACTTATTATGAACCGTCCTCGAGTTCAAAATCATTTAACTCACAAATAGAGTATATTCCATTTTCTTCTTCAATATATTCTTTCTTTATTTCTAAGGGGGATACTGTGTGTGTGACATATAAGGTTCATGGTGTATATTTGAATGATCTCCTTATTTTTACTCTCGAATAGTGAACCTTATTTTCTATCTTGATAGGTCACTATCTAGGATTAGATCTGTCATCATTTTCGAAAGGTTTTTAGGAACTCATTATGGAATCTTTACCCTTTATTTCATTCTTCCAACTATAATACCTTCCTATATTACCATGGTTATAACATATAATTCATTAACTATAAAAAATATACCTCAGGTGAACACTCTTTAGTTATTATTTTGATGTGTTAGTATCTATTATATTAGTGGTCCTTTGATCATATAAACACCTACTCATGATGTGTCCCATTCTTCTACATAAGTAGCACTTTATAGCTACTTTATTCTTTGAGATTTCACTTTCTAATTTAGAAGGAGAATTATAATTACTTATAGATTAAAGATTTGAACTTCCTTTCCTCTGACACATTAATAGTGACATAGTGGTAATGGACACCTTTATTTACCATTTAAAGAACTGAGATTTTTCTTAATTTAATTGATCTCCACATATTTATTCTTCATCTATGAATTAATTTATTTAATACTGAATGAATTTTCCATTTTATATTTTATCTTCACTTAAAATTGTATCTTGAGTAGGATATTACTTTCTCTTAATTAATTCTCTATATCAATTTTCCCACATACTTCATAGGAATGGCCTTGAAGTATATCAGATTATTCATTTATCTTGTCACCCATCTTATTTATGTCAACATTAAGGGACATCTCTACTATTATCATCCCATGGTTATTTATACACAAGTCTTAAATGATTACATAGTAAACTTCCTAGTTGATCTCCTATTAATCAATCATATTTTGGAATAAATTAATCCATTCCTAGTCCTAACATCGAATTTATTTGAATTGATTACCTGACATCGTTCCCACTTCTTCACTTCTAAATTTCTCATCATACGCTTGAATTTTATCTGCATCACTAAACATTAAAAAGATTTATATTTTCATCAGAGTCATCATTGAAAATATCCATGAATATAGTTCTTTTAAATATAGTAGGTTCATCCTCATGTTTCTAATGTATCCCCACTTATTTCCCTCCCTTTGAGGGAATATAAGTTACTATATATACAATGATAAATCATGAAATTTCCTGAAGTATATTTTACATGAATAAAAATTCCACTTACCTTAGTAGGTATCTCTTTAATGAGATTCTAGCAATACATGGATATATAGTTTAACCAAAAATTCCAATATATGATCACATATTATTCCCTTCATACATGGTTCATGAGACAACATCGTTGATTTGATCCATCATATAACACCACTAAGAATAGGATCAGTAAATCACATAATGACTTTGTGATTTTTAGTGTAACTTCCCTTACCTGATTTTCATGACCGTGTTATGTGATTCTTTCAACTCATGTTATTGTGTAATCCCAAAGGTTTTGTATGTAAAAATAATCTTCTCCCTAAATCATAAACTGATTTTTTAGAAAACAATTAGTGTTGAATCCAATATTAAATAACTTATAGGCCTGTAAAAATTTATATAAATCCTTTCTTTTATTTCCTATCTTCATAAATTTGGTTACTTTCTCGATCTAAAAATTATTTGGGCCACCACAAATCCTTTGGAGGCATTCATCTTCATCATCCAAGCAATTTACTTTCACTTTTCATACCTTCCAATATACTAATCGTAATAGAAACATATCATCAATGATTATAAAAGTCCAACCTCCAGATATGAAACCTTCTCTTTTCATCCCAAAATAGGTCCATGATGTATAGAGATATCAAGATTTTTTAACTTTTATTTTCTCCATACAAAGTCTTCATTACTTGTACAACCTCCATCTATTAATTAATCATTTACTAATACCCCAACCATACTATGTTATATTATGATTGAGAATAAATCCAACACAAACCATAAGTTTGGTTCCAACAATTAGATTACTTTGGGGAACCACTCATTGTATCATACCGAGTATTTTACTCGCACACTATATGTGCACCTCAATTGGAATATTTAAATCATATTTTATGATCTAATAAAGCTTAAAGTCATAGTGATTTATGGGTGAGATATAGATAGATAATGGAGACTAGGATATGATACATGGAAATTCCTAAGACCAAATTTTTGGTATTTTCTCATTTTATTTATATTTTTTTCTTCTATGATGTATATAATCAAAACAATTGGTGATACTTCTTTGACATGTGACTTTTATGAAATTACATAGGTCTTAAATTATTTTTATATCATGGGATGTGATTTATTATTGTTAACTTATCACTGTAAAAACCTTTTTATTATTTAGTAATTTTACAACAGTTATCCCTTATTTATTGAAATTTATGACTATTTTATAGAGGGTATAATATATCTAAGATCATGATATGAAATCATCAATAGTTTGTAGCCTCTATTATATGAGGAGGCATGACTGAGGTGCATAGATCTCCATTTTGGGTTTTACTTACGGGATACGGACTGGGGATGTTACACAATAGTATCAGAGTGAATTGTATTTATTTATTTTACTTATTAGAGAAATGGTAGAAGGAGATAGGTTGTTAAAAAAATTTAATTTAAACTATTATTATTCATAGTTAACTCATTTATAGTAAAATCAAATTTTAATAGGGTTATGGTATTGTGATTAGAGGTTTTAAGTATTATATCTATATGATTTCAAGAAGTATATTGCGTGAGTTACTTTTTTTGGATTAATTTTATCCTAGGTTAGTCAGAGGGAATGAATACACAAATCATATTTCATATGTAGGTTCACCTAAAATGTTGGTAAATATACGTGACTCATATTGTTTTTTAAAAATAGATTTATTTAATTAAAATTTCAATAATTAATTATTTAGTGTTTTTTGAATAAATTATCGACAGAGCTTTAATTAATTGAACCCTTGGAAGTTGTTTTTTCCAATGCATATTTTCTGTTTTTTTGAAATGTTCTTTTATTGTAAACTATAATATATGAGTGGCTATCTAGGAATGTTTATTCCAAGGATAATTAAAAAAATGTGAAGCAGTTTCGGTGTGTATGCCCATGATGGAGAAGTATAATTCTTTTAGGGAATGGTTGAGCTTGGTATTGTAATACTAGGGAACATTTCCTATTACTATTTTTACTAATTTATTATATTTGTAATTATTGTAAAATATACTTATCTATTTGTTTTAATTTAATTGTTATTCTTTGATGATAGACACTTGTTGAGAATTAGGAGGGCATCTTTGAACATTCTCAACCTATGGTGGTATATTACCCTCAGATTCATAAATAAAATTGTGAAATATTATTGTATGTGGTTAAATATTAGGATCATGGTGGTTTTAGGAGTAATGAAATTGTGCATGTATGCACTCAAGATTTTCATATGCAACACTGACATGTCTTCTAAGGTGATAGTTTTTTGTAGGGCATGAAAGATTTTTATGAGGTGATTTATAGTATCTTCAACCTAATTGAGACCCTAATAGATTTGGAATTAAAGTTATCTATGTATATGTTGATCATTCCAATTAATAATTATTGAATTGTCTTTGTCTCAGGAGAACAACATGAGGTGTTATATATGAAGGGCCCCCAAAATCATTTCTTTATGAATTTTTTCTAAGAGACATTTCTGATCAAGTCAGAATTGATGTTCATGTTTCTAAAATAAAGTGATATTTATATAATGAGTTACACTATGTTTTTTTCAATATTTATTTATTTTTATTTAATGTTAGAAGCTAATGAGTCTTTAAGGGATAAAAGTTCTGGGATTTGGTTAAGAAAATTTATTTGACCTAATAGTAGATTTTTCCATCTATTGAATTTTTATGAGATGGTAAAAAAGGATCTCATGATAGAAGGTAACATAGTTGAATGTGGTATAATGGTATAATAAACACCTATTTATGGTTCTATTAGTGGATCCTTGAATAGTCATATGAGGATATTTTATGGTACTCACAAGTGTGGTGGAAGACGGGGTAGAAAAAGCATGGGTTTACATATTCCTCCCTAGTAAGAATTACATTGAAGTGTTTATAGTGTATTTTATCAAAATAAACATGTTATTATTATGATAAAATACTAAGGGGTTTCAATATTGTAAAAAAATGGGTCAATTTATATGATTCTATTGGATTACACCTCAGTCAGGTTATGGGTTATGACTAGGTCAGTTGTAGAGATCAAGAGCTTCGTCTGAGGGGTTAGCTTATATTGGATGTCATGTGTTATCTAGATGATTTGGATAATGAAGTGTATGTGGTGTATATAGGAATGTGGAATTGTAGTTTGGGACAACACAAATTAGTTTGGTGTTTAGAGGCTCAAACCATAATATAGATTCAAGAAAACTTCTCAATGTTGAGTATACATTATCTAATGGTGGTGAAAGATTGTTAATTTTACAAGGTTTGATCCCTATGAAATCTACCTTTGATATTATTTAATTCAATTTTTGTGTGAAACACTCTTCTGTTTCCACATGGATGATTTGAGATTCATGGTTTGAGATGGAGTTTCCAATGGGATGTTAACAATCCTTAAACCCCTAAGGAATGTTTTTGTTTGTTGTGTAATTCATATTTATTTGTTGTTTTTTAAAATATTTTGTTACATATAATATTTATTAATTTATATAAATTTTAAATCAATTATTATCTTTATATATAAATTGAAATATGATATGATAATTACCCATAGAATATTTGTATTACCAGGTTATCCCTGAATGATCATCATTACATTGGATTGTGATAATATGTCGAGACTAGTACAAGTAGTATCTATAGATACCCTCTCTTAACAAACATTAATATTACATATTTTATGGAAAACATAATACATTACACAAATAGATTCCCAGGTACCATAGTAGTTTAGTTCCTTTGAAAAAATGGTACCATAAACATCGATACATAGGTGAGCTACATTATCTCCCACTAGGTTCTCCATGACTATCAACCTTCTTAGATACATCATATAAAACATATATTTATAACTTATGGAAAGGAAACAAAATAAATGGTGATATAATGTTCTCAGTAGGGGTAAAAAAGGGATATGAATAAGAATAATCATGAACATAGGGGTATGAGAACATAAGGATAACATTAAAAGATCATACACTGTATATAAAAGATCATATACATGAGTCATAGAAAAAGTATAGTCTTTCATATGACAGGAATCATGAGTAAATCAAGAGAATAATTTATGAAATCATAAAATAGGAATAAGATATGCAACTTGGCAGAAACATAAACATGTAAGAACTATCCCTATAAGTCAAGGATCATTGCCAAAAACATATCAGGAAACTTCAAGGGGACTGAAACTACTAGATAGGATGCACCACCATCCCTAGTCAAAGTTAGTTCCTTATAAGGGATTGAGTTTTCCATTCTTCCCATAATAGACTGAGTTTCCCATTCTTCCCATAATGGATTGGGTTTCCCATTCCTCTGATAGTGGATCAGGCCCATCGACTTGTGTGCCATCATTATCTCCTAAGATATTAATTTGTACCCAATGTGTTAGAAAGAGATATAAGTACCAATTTTTACATAATAAAACCATACATATATGTTCCACAAGATCATAAATAATCACCATATTATGACCCATAAAAATATATGGGTTTCATAAACATCATATCATAACCCCTGAAATGAAATGGGTATTATAAACATGCCTTCATAGTATAACCTATGGAATGATAAAGTTTTAATAATCCTTTAGTGAAGGAATAACCTATGAAAAGAAGAGTGTTTAAAAAGAATTTAACCCATGTAATAGAAATGGGTTTCACAATCATATAACCAGTGAAAGATAAATGAGTTTTATAACCATGATGTCATTAAAACATATACCATTCACTGAATAATATTTATGAAACCCATAGATCATATCCTCTAAAATGAATGAGTAAACCTATAGATTTAATATTGGATGGTAATTGATTATAAATATCTTAAAAACAATTCATGAAAAAAATCCTTTCTTCTTTAAAAACTCTTTTTGAAGCATAAAAACTTTTGAATACCAATTTCTATAAAATTTACCTTGAAAACTTATAAAAGAATCTTGAAAACATTTTGAAAAAATTTTATTTGAAAATAAATTTGAAATAATATAAAGGAATATTATAAAACATTTAAATCATTTTCTTTGACAATAATTTTAAAATATCAGTTTTTTTAATTTTTTTTAAAATGGGTTCTTGAATAAAATAGATTTTTGAAGGGGAGTGAAATAAGGCTAGGTTTTCTTAAGGATATTTAATTAATCATATTATGTATCAAAGAGTGTAAAAATGTTAATATTATGTGAGAATATCATGAATAACTAGAGAATAAAAAAATTTAGGAGATTTTTTAAGATACAGATCATAATTTTTCATCAATGGAACCATAATCGTACATAATCTTGATAAACGATGAGATTGTAGTAATAAACTATTACCACTTTGTTAAAATTAAATCTAAATAAAAAAGAGATTATAAAATTACATGAATCATATAATATCATTAAAATAAGAATATTAATGATATAATATTTTTTAGGGATAGTATATAGACCTCATAAAATAATATAAGTGTGTAGAAAAACATGTGTCTCAAAGAAGGAAAATTGGGAAGAAATTTCCTTACTGATTTGGTAAATTTTGAAGAGTAAAACCCATGAAAGAGGGGTCATAAAATATATATTTAAATACCAATTAATTTTTATATAATAATCATAGAATAAATTTTTTTGGCAGTTTATACACCAAACAAAACAAACAAGTGGTGAATATGTCATAAATCTGATAAATTTAAAAGTGAGATTATAAATCCCCTTTCTACTCGAGTAACATATGAATCATGATATATATAGAATAATTGTATGAATTAATACCATGTAATAAATTAAATTCAAAATTTCACATGTCAAATTATAGTATATAAACCATACAAAAGAAACAAGTGGTGAATATGGCATTTGTCTCACAGATATAAAAAGTGAGATAATATTACCTTAAATTATGTCTTGACTCTCTTCATACTCATTAAATCCCCCAGAATATTAGATGAATGTTATGGATGAAAAACTTTGGTATAGTTTCATGTGAGTGATGTGGTCCATGGAGAGGGATGTTCCCCATGGAGGATCGGCCATGCCAGTCCTCATGAGGGAGTTCCAGATGAATCCCCATGATATTCAAAGGGGAGGGTGGCCTCCCGAAAACAAAATTTTAGCTTTAGTATATCTAGACGGTCTTCAATCATATGGAGATAACCATCGAGAGGAGGGTGAAGATTGTGGTTTACACGCTACGAGCATGTGCTAAGAGTTGGTGGGACATCCTGTTTCAGGCCAATCGACAAGAGGGGATTACTCATGAGAGTTTTCATACATATATTAAAGATTAATATTTAATTATATAATGTCATATATTATTTACTTATGCCCTTCTATTACCCGTTTATTGAAAATTCCATGTTAAATTCATATTTTAGTTAATAACCTATTTGTTTTTCACATGTGTTTTGATTTGTTATATTTTTTTTCCTATTACTTCTATCAAGAATTCATAATATCCAAAATTATAAACATGATATATATATATATATATAACATATTCAGTGTATATTTATCTATAATAATCTATAAAATATAGAAATAGAAAATGAAATACACCGTTCATGGAGATGGTGGACCGTACGTACGCATGAACGTTGTTTCCACTTTCTTTTCATATTGAGAGAAAACAAGTAAATGAAAAATATGTATATATATAATATCATTATAGTATACTTATTATGTTATATATATAATATAAATTAACTAAACCCATAATTAATACGTTTCATGTAATGTGCGAACGAATCAAATCATTTCGAGGAGGTTGTTGTCCGCACATCGACAAACAAATTTGTCGTATTTCTAAAAAATCAAAAGAATGAAGGTATATGATATATATTAATTAAAAATAATAAATAAATCATAAATATAATTTATATAATAAAAAATAAAATCATTATTCTTGATTTTGAAAGGTGTTAATGAAAGAACAAATGACATCGGTTCGTGAGCTGATAGTCCGTCGTACAAAAAATGATGACTATGTATCCCATTTAATTGAAGTGTGTATGAGTGTTGGTATAAATCTTAATATAAATAAAAACCTGTATATTTTGGATAAAAATATTATTTTTTAATCATTTAATGAACATATTTTATAGAATGCAAAAATAAATAAAATAAAAGTTCTTGTTGAAGGATGTTATTTCTTCTTTGGGAAACTCCTTTTCATTTGGACCAATATGATTCTTTTGTGGTCATTCTTTCCAATGGGGTTATTCTAGGATCAAGTTATGGATGTTGGTATGATATTTGTATAGGGGCTTGAATATCCTAATGTATTTATATGTGTGAATAGATGGGGGTGATAAGAGGCCTTTTATTAGTGGGGAAAGGACATATTGCGTATTATTGAAACGATTTGAGTGCTCCCTATATTTTAATTGACCAAAATAGACTAAAAAAAGAACATTATATATCCTTATATGATAAATATCCTAAATATTTCCATACACAAATTCTTATACACGTTTAGGGTCATTTTTATACCTTATATTCTAGGTTTAGTCATTAATGAAGCTCGTTTTTACCTTAATCACTGTAATTATTCTTAATTAATTTCACTAATATTTTTTTTTTCAAAATATATGTTTACATTATTATAAAATATAAATTATTCTGATTTAGAATATGGAATCTATTTTTCCAAATTATAATAACTAAAGTGGCAGAAATTAATTTATAACTAATCCCGCAGATGGGATGAGACTATGGTTTTGTGAACTGAAAAAGTCCAAAAGTGTGAAATGTTTTTATATCCAATTTAAATTTGAAATTTGTTCCAATAATATAAATTGGATTAATTTATTTATAATTTATCTAATTATAATTTAAAAACAAATTAAAAATAATTTAACTCTATAATTAAATTATACACAAATGTAGTTTTGAATTAAAATTCAGTATTTTTCACTATTCATCCAAAAATGATGTTTTTAGAGAAATCCCTAAAATTATACCTAAGAAAAATTTCAACCCCTGAATTAAAAATTGAAGTTTATTTTTTCAAATTCAAATTTGAAAATTTTATAAAACTAATTTTATTATTATTCAAAGAAGGGCGTAAAAAGAAGTTCTTTTAATAAAATAGTACTTTCAAACATATAAATAATTTACCAAAAGTTATATGTTTTGTTTTAAATATGTTTTATTAATATAAATACATTTTAAATAATATTTAAAAATAAATTATTAATATTAATTTTACGATGAGTAGAATAAATTTTATGACAATCTTTTTTAAATAATTATAATTATAAAATATTGTTTCATAGAAACTCAATGTTTCATGTAATGCAAGCTAAGATGGTGTTGTGTATAATGAAAGATTAACTTTCTTGTATCATATAATTTGACCCATAAAATAAATTTAATTTATAAAAATAGGTATATAAAATATTTGAGTTTTACAAATATCACATGTATAGAGATACACAAAATTACTCATCCGATATAAGTTAGTAAACTTGTATCCAGATTAACCCGCTTAATGTACACCACATGGATTTACACACACACGTACATATATATATTTCCTTGATTTTATTTAATTGAATAATGGATTTGGATACTTTTCATTGAATTTTTCAAATAGACTCCCAAGGTTTTTTTACTTTGATACCTATCTAAAGTAATTTTCGAATTTGGATTAAAATAGTTGATTGGGTATAATACTTATCAAGAATAGATATTTTTTTAACCACGATAGGGTGTTTCTTCCCATATGATAGGTGATTAATTTATAACCCCAATTTATTTTTTACAATGTAAGTTCATCTCCATGAGAATTTAATTACATGTGATGTAATTATATAATATTTATCCATCTTGAATATTAATATAAAGAGAGAAGATATAAAGTCTAAAAATTTCCAACGTATCATGTTTAATATATATTTCAGGGATAAATAGACATTGACAATGGACATGTCGTGCATCAGATCACACAAAACCCTCCTGTAATTTTGGTATCTATAATTTTTTTTTCCTAGATACCACTCTAAATTTATTATATTGAAATATATTTGTAATCATTTATAATGTTAAAAATGTCCCTTGGAAATGCACATAATATAATGAAAATTGGGATTTGTTGAGATATTGTGAGTAGTCAATGTATTAAAAAGTTTTTGTTTATAATAAATATGAGTAATTTTTTTAACTAAAACATTTTTTGAAATAATAATTAGTTATTTAAATAATTAATTTTGATGTTCCACCTAAGTATTTGATAAATTTGTTGATTGATTTTAATTTTTTGATTATCTACATTGAGAATGATTTAAGGCTGTTGAGATATTTTTTACTTATTTAGAAGAATCCATAGATGAGTTTTTAAAGGTTAAAAATTAATATTGAATTTTGGTTTTTGGAAATGAAATTTGGGTAAATGGGAAATTATTTTTACCTTTATGAGTTTGAATCTAGAGTTTAAATTCGTTAAGGAAATTTATCCTATGTGGGCTACCTAAAATTAAATTTCCTACACAAAATGAATTTATCAGCATTTATGATATTTTATAGAATATTGTTGAAGGGATTTAGCCAAAGAAGGATATCCATAATATACTTTTAATTACATATAATGTATTCGAGGTTCATATAAGTTAATTTAATTATCCATAATATTTTTGGGGAATTATCTAACATGATTGGTATTTGGGGTCATTATAATATAAATCATCTTCCTGTAGAGAAGAGTCCAACACCTATAATATTTTAGACCACTTTAAAGGTATGTTAAGACTTCATAATTAACATATATTGATGAATAATAAATATTTTAATGCTAAATCTAACCCTAAAAGATTTAAAAATCACATTTAAAATTAGATTTAGGATTCTTTATGTGAAAAAATAAAATATTATATTATTATAGATATATGGTTGAATCTTTGAGTTGAGTTTATCCGAGAAATTACCATAGAATCTATAATTGAATCTACTGGAGAAGAATACCAATATATTTAATATATAATGTTAATTTGATGATGTTACACCAGGATATATTTTTAATCATCAGATGTATATGATTGTTTCGTGATTTATGCTATATCTTTTGACTATGGAAGATCAAGTTGTTAAGTATTCGACATCTATTCCATAGATAATTTATTTATCCCATGAGATGGAAGACGAAGAGTTCAAGTTGTAAAAGTGGGAAGAAGATGATGATAATTTATATAATTTTAAAATATATATTGTTTTTAAATTCTTTACGATGATCAATATTAAATATTTCTATTGAATGAGTGTTTTGGAAAGTTTGAGAGAAAAAAGAAGGGTAAACATGATATTTTTTTTAGAAATTAAGTTAATGAAAGAGAGAATATTCTGAGATCATGGGGTATTAGATTAATCTTAACAAAATGATGAAATAATGGAAGATATTGTTGTATAATATGGTTGAATAATGTTTTTATAATGTTGAGACAAAATTGATTTCCCCTGATTTAATTTAATTATAGAGTTTTTGAAAATATTAAATTTGAGGTGCTACTGATGGGAGATAAGTGGTATGCATATATTACATAAACAATTGATCATAAAAATAGAGAGAAAAATAATTGAGTATGGAGCATAAAGTTTTACATCATTATCATCATTTGTATGAGAAAAAATAATTAATGTTAAATAAATTTGATAGTGATTTTAAAAGAGTGGATCAGTATATCATTTTGAATTTAGTGAGAATATTATTATATTATCAATGAACTCTCAGGTGAAATATCATAATAAATTTGAATTAAACCAAATTCTAATGATATCATTCCTACTTTATTATTATCATTGTATTACCAATGATATACTATGTAAAGTTTAGTGTAATGTTGATGAACAAGGCTATTGGAAGATACCTAGACTATACACTTATATTTGAGCCTAAAAATTTAGAGGATAATCAATAACATAGTTGGAGTCTAACAAGATAAGGAGTAGGAACCCACACCAGGTTTGAAACTATTAAAAATATTTGTGACTTGTCTTGTTTAATTTTTTATTTTATACAGGTAAGGTTATGGGAATATCTTGATAAGACCATGTGTTAACCATCAATAAAGGTTTATTTATAATATTTTTTTAAAATACAATAACCTTTGATTAATTTCCCACATCAGTGGTGTATCAGTTATTAGATGACTCTAATATTGTTAAGAAGTTAAAAAGAAACATTCATGATATTTTTGATCATAATATTTTATCTCTAGAATATATAGAGTATTTTAAAATTTATTATCCTAAAACAATAACATTATATATAAAATTATAAAGTATCTTTCATTTAAAAATAAAACCAAATATGTTATGTGTTTTGAATCCAAATGATATTGGTGATCAAAGATGAAGAACATGATGAAAAACGTGACTCTGATAATGAAGATTAAAATGATTTTGAAGATAACATAATAATGTCACTGATCATAAGGAACTTCTAGATATGAAGGAGAAAATAAATTAGATTATATAGAACATATATTTAAATCTGGAAAAGAATCATGTTTAGAGTAGAATACACAACTCAATAAAGAAAGTAAACTCTTGAAGAAGAATAATATAAAGAAAGATGAATATCATGATTTATATATAATAATGTAATTCACCTACGTTTGAGATATTAAAATTTTAAATTTCATTGATATAGAAAATGAATTTTTTTTTAAATATATTGAGGATGAACTCATATTGGTAGAAGATGATCTCTGGAAGAATCAATATAAATTCCCATAAGCTAAAAAGGAAATTTATATGTTTAGCTACGATTATAATAAATACATGAATATTAAGGTAGATTCATCAAAGTCTTCTAAAAACCTGGACACATAGTAGCTGGTCAAATCCATATAAGCGATGTCTTATTGTAAATACGTTTCTCTTAATAATGGAGGTATAAATTCAAAATTTAATTTTGTATGGGCTAAGAAGGGTGAAGATAAACTCTCTCCTATATCCAAAAGAGAGAACCAATTATCTAAAAATCCTATTTATCCACAGAAAAAGTAAGTTGAATTAGTTTCAATCTAATCACATTAAAATTATGACTAAAACACTAATTATTATGGAAGAAATAGATTTTATGGTCACTGATGGGGTAATGGTGTATTTGTTTATCATCACTCAGGACGTTCATAGCCACCTCATCCACTAGAACCTTTCCAGAAATACGATCATGCTCTTTCAAAGAAGGATTCACTTCCCACCTATTTCCCATATCATGTTCGCAGATGACTCCATCGTTTTCCTCAACACATCCAGCAAGTCTGTACGTGTCCTGAATAGAGCTTTGGAGGTGTAATGTTGCTTGAGCGGTCAGATCATCAACAAAAGTAAGAGTAACTTCTATATCTCTAACAATTGTTCTGACAGGCGTATCCTCAATGTGGGTAGCATCCTGGGAATGCACAATGGCAATCTTCCCATGCTGTATCTGGGAGCCCTAATCTCAACGAGTCCATTGCACATCCGTGATTTTGACTCCATTTTTTGTAAAATCATGAAGAGGGTTATTAACTGGAAGAACCGGTTCATGTCCTTCAGAGGCAGGATCTCCTTGGTTAATAGTGTTCTCAGGACCACCCTGATTCATGCCCTTTCCACCATTAAGGTCCCCAAGGGAGTTATCTGCACCATGGACAAGATTTTTGCTGGCTTCATCTGGGACCCCAAGAACGAGGGTCGAAGGCACTACGTTTCATGGCTTAGGATGGCGCAACTTGTCAAGGAAGGCAGTATCGGCGTCCAAAATATCCAGGATGTCCTCACCTGCATGCATACGAAAATAGCCTGGGAAGTGATGGAGAAGCGTACATTATAGGGTTCAAACATGCATGCATGCTAAGTTTAGACTGGGGATGGTTGGGATTGGCAGGCCTCCCCTTTTTGGCGTGAGATTTTTCATCTGTTGAACAACCTCAGACCTTACGCTCTTTAGATCATCAGCATAGGGGACACCTCGTTCTGGCATGACAACTGGTGTGGGGAGGCTATTGGGTACCCGGGGTGACCTATCACCAATATTTCCTTCCAAGAGGCATGAAAATAACCACCATTCATCGGTGCTATCCTTGACATGAACCAGGAGGATCTGTTTCACCCCATTGACCTGACCGCGGCTCCAGATCAATGTGTGTTCACCCCATCTCCGTCTAGACTCTTCATGTCCAAATAATACCATCAGGTGTCTGTCATGAAATCGTCCGAGGATTTATGGAGCGATGTGATGTGGGATAAAGCAATCCCCAAAAAAATTAACTTCCTTTCTTGGAGAATTTGTCACAGAGGCATTCCTACCAATGAGAACATAAAAAGGTGCGGGGTGAGCATGGCCTCCAAATGTGTTTTCTATAGCCAGCATAAGGGAGAATATTCAGATCCTTTGTTCTTTGAAATCGATTGGGCATGAGTGGTGTGGACGTTCATTGGTATTTTACTAGATTTTCTATTCCATCCATGGAGGATCAGTCCTTCTTTACCCGATGGTTTCACGGCTTGGGTGCTAAGGGTCTGGAGAGAAGAGCACGTACATTGGTGCTTCACGCTGGATGTTGGAGTTTGTGGCAAGCTCGAAACGTGTACTTGCATGAAGGGGTGTCCTCCTCTTTTTGAACCATCACCTTTCGCATTAAGAGCCTTCTAATTGATATGACAGATTTCTTCATTGCTTGGAGGGAGGCTCCCACTCTGCAGCGTCTTCTTCCCTCCGTGTGTAATCCCTCTCCAGCCCTTGATCCGCACTCTGGTCATTGGGTCCGATAGACCCCCCCCCCCCGCGCCACGGTTTCAATATCAATACCGAAGGCTCATGTCTTGAGGGTGCCATTAGTGGAGGGGGGTCTCGTTCGAGATCACAACAACTCAGTTTTGTTTACATTCTCCATCTGGTTGGGCCAGTGCACACCTCTTCTTGCAGAGGAGAAGACTATGCTGGCAGGTCTCTAGGAATGCAGCCAAAGGGGTGTGGTTCCAATGGAGGTGGAAACTGATTCCATGCACCTCTCTAATGCCCTCCAGGGCATCAAGATCATTCCATGGGCTATTGAGTACATCATCTAAAAGTGTCGGGGTCTCCTTGACAATAACACAAAAGTATCCCATACCTGTTGTGAGGGAAATAAAGCTGCCGACTACCTTGCTTCAATTGTCTCTTCAGGTCTAGAGGTTTTTCTTTTTCACACCCCTCAAAGTCTGAAAACAATGGGTATCGACATTATTAGAGGGGATTCCCTTGGTCTTCACTATTTCAGACCCCCGTAGTCTTTTTCCCTTGGCTGTTTGTGGCACTTTTTCCTCCTTTAAATAAAAAAATGGAATATGATGATGATAGGTAGTTTTTAGGAAATAAATTTGAAAATTTTCTAAAAATAATAGGATAAAACATAAATTTAGTGCACTATACACTCCCTAATAAAATTACATAGGTGATATGAATAATCTAATTATTTCTTGAATAGAAAAAAATGTTCACTAAACTTAAAATTTCAATGTTTTTATAGATAAAATCAGTGTACACAGCTATCAATATTAAGATAAATTCTTAATGATACCAGATTAAATAAAAACACCTTAATATAATCAATTTCATAGAAATCCAACTATATAATACTTCAATGTTTTTGGAATCCCATGTTTCATAAAAATCAATGGAAACTGTCTCTTAAAATTTGAATAACAAGAATATGAAGGTATAGTCAGGGGTTTCCATTCTAATAGAAGTAGAAACAATTATTTGAATAAATGTATACATAACTTTTTTGAATATTTTTATGTTATAATTGTTGAAAATAAATCCATGAAAGGGGGTTCAGTTGACGCATTAAATGGTTTTCAACCAGTCAATAGTGAGAAAAATAAAGAGAACCAGATAGTTGAATTAGTAGATAATGTGAGTTTTTTTGAAGTTGTTGATTCAGATTAGACACCGAATTATAATGAAGATACTGATAATTAAAAAATGAGGATGTTAGAGATTATTTTTTATGTTGAAAATATAATTGGTAAAGAGGCATTGGAATAAACTAGAATAAATATTATAATTGAGAAGCAAGCTTATCTTATTTCATAAATTGAACCAATGAAAGTTTTAGAGGTAGTTAAACATGAATAATTGATTAATGTTATAAATAAATAGATTAATCTAATTGAGAAAATTTTAATTTGGATATATTACCATGGACTAAAATTAAAATATTTATTAGAACTAAGTGAGCTATTTAGAATGAAACTCAAAGAAAAAAGAAGTATCCAAGGAAAAATCCCAACTGGTTTTAAAATGAAACTCTTAGATAGAAGGAATTTATTTTTAAGATATATTTTCTCTAGTTGAGATGAATTAATCCGTCGAGATAATTTTTTTGGAACCAAGGATAATATTTGATTGAAATGGAGTATAGTTTTTGTTTTTTGTCAATGCCCTCATGGAATATTAGGATGCTTTGAAGGAAAAAGTTCTTATAGAACAATCTGGATGAAATATTGAAGGTGACATAATTTTCCAATGTTCTCCAAATTTTTGGGATAAAAAATCTTGAGGAAGAGGTTATCATCACGACATGTTGTTTTATAAAAACAAATATTCATGAAAATGGTAAAGGCATTGGTTTTGTGAAGACAGATATGATATTCACGAAGATGTGGAGCATTGTGATCCATGATGGTGTTCTCTGAGATTGTGATATTTAGAGCATCATGATTACATGATGTTTTTATGGAAAGATTCACGACAACAACAAATCCAAAGGGAGCTTCATGAATGGAGGATCACTATGATGAGGTTTTTAAAAGATCTAAAAAATGTGTTGGAGGAAGTGGAGAATTACAAACAACTGAGACGATAACTATAATGCTACCCCTATTTCATTTTACAGAAAAAATTCAGAGAAAATTCAGAATCTCACTAATTTCATGAAGGGAAGGGTGCGTCGAAAATCTAGGTTATAATGCGACCTTGAGTATTTTGAAAAGTCTTTTATGTCTTGAATGATTCCAATGCTTTTGATTAATGGGTGATTCAAGATGAATTGGTTTTAGGTGTTGACTTAGTGAGCTTGTTGAAGGCACGGTGCTTCACGATCATAGTGAGCATTGTGAGGAGCTTCATGAAAGGCAGTTTTGAATATCAATTTTTAAATGAATTGAGATTTTAAATTTCATCAACTTAGGTATAAAATGAAAGAAGAGTCTCGTGATATTCGCGGACAAATACTTTAATTCTAATCCATTGAAGTTACATTCAACTCGATAAACGAAGTTAGTTTTCTCTCACAATACTGAACTTAGGGGAGTCGATATAAATGTTCCAAGGGATGCAACGTGCTATCCCAAAAATCATGTAAAGGAGGTGTTCATGGAATAGAGTGACTGTATCTAAACACTTTTCTCTTCTACTAGTGAAGATTATTGTATTATTGTATAATCGACTCACTTTTTTCATATCATACTTGGTCTAGCCCTTAGTGGTGTACCAAGTAAAATTGCTATGTTGCTGTTTCTGACTCTTTTGCTGGGCCCGCGCATCCATCTGTTGAGGATGCGCTGATTGGTGCCCCACATTCCTACTTTCCAAAGGAGGGAGGCATCTGTCTCTTGTTTAGGGAAATTTATTCCTTGATTAAAATGGGATGATGGGATGTTGGTTTCTCCTTCCATGTATTCCTCCTCAGAACACGTTACCTAGCCCGGGTCTCCCTTAAAGATTAATTCGTGGTTCATGAATCTCATTCCCGGTGCCATATCTTTGTTGACACCATTTTATTAAGCTACTTCTTTCAGAACATTCCATGAGGACTTGATATGGTAACAACCTTTGGTCAGAGTATATGACAACATCAGGCATGTCAGGGCATATCTGGATGCATGGACATTGGGGAACCTGTATTCTTCCTCATAAGAGGGAAGCTCAAGGGCGCAAAACCCGAGGAATCCCATGTTGATCATAGGGTATCATATACCATAAGCATGTCTCTGAGGTTTTCATTAGCTTCCTATATTTTACACGAGGTACTCTGTGAGTTTAACGTCTTGCGAAGACGGTTACACCGAAGGAATATCTTCCAAGGTTTTACTCAGGCGTCTTATGTTTCTCACGAGGTAGGCTGCAAGTTTTATGTCTTACGAAGATAGAATGAGGGTGATCAGAACATACCATAGAGATATATCAGAGTGGTACATCCCTAGGAGGGAGCGCCAGGATTGTTTACTAGGTGGATGGATTAGAACACTCAATAAGAACAAACCTAGGATGTTGCGTCCCATAAAGGGAGAATGTCACACCATGAAGGATGATCTAGACACCACTAAGGGATGATCTGAAAGAGTGCACCCCATAATGAGGGACACCAAGGTTTACGATTGGCTGGGATTGAACCTCATGGAGGTTTCCTACGTACCATGTTTAGACGGCAGGGATCAAAACCCATGTACTTAGAAGGGGTGATGAATCTGGGTGTACATAAAGGACAATGACCCAAATACATGTTGGGGCTTACACATGGATAGCATCCCATCACAAGGGGATCACTCTTGGTTGGATGGTTATGGATTGAGTGGGGATTATGCATGGCCAGCTGCCCGATTACTACTAGGAGCAGTGGGGAAGTGGGTGACATGATCTCACCGGGATGTGGAGGCCCGGGTAAGAATTAGGATGGATGATGGAGAGTTGAATGAAGTGGAGGGAGAATTAGGTGAAACCATCATGAGGACCACAGTGATGTTAGGATTGAGACTTGAAGAGACTTCCTATGTATCCCAATGGAAGGAAATCAAAGTCCATGTAGTTTATCTGACTATGGTACACCTGAGGAGGTGGCTCGTGAGAATGGACGCGTGGATGGGACCCGGAGGAAGTGGAACCTCTGGGTTGGGGCATGACCTTCCTAGAACAAATGGGATTGAGGGATAGATCAGTGTGAGAGATGAGTGATGTGATTGAACCTTATGGAGTCATCCTACATATCCCCATGGAAGGGAATCAAAGTCCACATATTTCATCTGATGATGGCTTACCATCAATTGGGGACTTCAATGGCTTACCGTCGATTGGGGGACTTCAACGAATTATCACCAAATGGGGTTTAAAATGCCTTACCACTGAATGGGGTTGACAATGGCTTATTGTTAAATGGGGAGGAAACTCTAGGAGGATTCATACATACCCTGTCTTGGAGACAGGGATCAAATCCCACGTAGTTCGAACATGTACAGTTTAGTCACTTACGGAATGAAAATGGGGGGATATTGTTTAACTTCATGCAAGACAAGGGTGGGCCGACGTGAAGTGGTCGGGACCAATGGGTGTTGGTATTGAACCTCAGGGAAGCCTCCTACGTACCTTTCCTAGGAGACAAGGATCAAATTCCACATAGTTTAGGATGGTTTGGTGAACCAGCATTAAGGGGGTTGGGACCAACAAGTGTTGGGATTGAACCTCAGGGAGTCTTCCTACGTACCTCTCCTTGGCAAGGACCAAAGTTCATGTAGTTCAGGATGGTGTTGGTGAGCCGACTTGATAGGGGTCGGGACCCATAGGTGTTGGGATTGAACCTTATGGAGGCTTTCTACGTGCCTTTCCTCGACAAGGATCAATGTTGACATAGTTCAGAAGAGGTTTTGGTGAATCAGCGTGAAGGGGGTCGGGACCAATGGTTGTTGGGCTTGAACCTATGGGAGGCTTCCTACGTACGTTGACTTGGTAAGGATATGAGTCCATGTTGTTCTGAATGGGTGTTTGGGCTTACATGCTAGGGTGGCCTGAGGAATATTCCATGGTTGATGCTTACTCTAAGCCCACGTGAGTCATGCTCGGTGTGAGAAACAAGAGGCAGCAATGACCTAATGATCGTGGCAAAAAGGTGTGGCCATGAAGGGTGGTGAATGGGGATTACGGATGGACATAGCCCATGTGCCGCTATGTAGTGGTAATGGTTATTGGTGCTTACACAGGGAAGCTACCCGAGTGCCACAATGGAGTGGAAATGGTGAATGGGGCTTATGCATGGAAGCCTCTTGGGTGCCTCTATAGAGCAGAAATGTTGAATGGGGCTTACATGTAGAGACCCGAAGGTTGACGTACATGGATATTACATTACTTTAGAAGAATACTTAATACATAACAATAACAGACACACAAGGATCGTAATAGTTTAGTGTCTTTGGAAACTCGGAATGTAATCTTCTAATCGTGGTGAAAGATCTTCAACATCTCCCATAAAGGCCTTCCTACTTTTGTTTCCTTACCTAAAATCTTTCTTTTAATCTTAGGGGAAAAGAAAACCTAAAAAGGGTGAGATCAAATGCTCAGTAAGGTTAATCATGGAAAAAATAAAACATACCATATACATTTGAACTTAAAAAAACATGAATATTAAAAATCTTGAACAACGACATAAAACATTGAAGTACATAAGGCATAGATCATAATGGATCATAAATCATGATAAAATAGCATGGGAATAAAACATGTAACTGTGGCATCCATTAATCACATGAAATGATTTCCATAGTAGCCAAGGCATTGCTGCCAAGACCATCTTAGTGGACAAAGTCCCTTTCTGAATCGAGTTCACTCCTCATTTTAGTCATGTTTTACTGAACCGGTTTAACCTTCCGTTCCAGCCATGTCTATCTCATGAGATATAAATCTTTACTCAATGCATTGGAGGGATATATAGGTCCCACCCATCTCATAATGAAATCATTCTTTCATGTTCCACAAAATCATAAATCATACAGCATAGCATAACCCATGAAATAAAATGGGATTCTTAAACATCATGCCATCATAACATAATCCATAAACAATTGATATCATTTCATCATAAGAAAATTTAAACCATTTAAATCATAGAGAAATTTTACTTGAAATATACACATATGAAATAATGTCATCTTAGATGGAAAATAGTTTTGACAAAACACTTGAAATGAATTCTTGAGGAAAATATCCTTTCTTCTTTAAAATCATTTTCTTTTCACAAAATTCCATGCAATTTTAAAAGATAAGGGTTTTGTAACAAATAATCATGAAATCTTGTAGAGGAAGCTTCTTGAAAATGAGGCGTTATGAAACCTTAAAAACTCGTTCATGCCGTATAAGTTAAAAATAACATTCTCCTCGTACTTTTGTCAGAAAAGTCAAAAAGTACCTTATATGGTAACCGAAGGAAAGATTTCATTCATACAATGTGGTAAAAAGTCAATAAAGGGTAAAAATTACATTAAACATCCATGGAATAATGGTAAACATTTTATGAAAGAATTTTTAGAAAACATGGTCATGGATGATAAACATAACCCTAGTAAATACTTACGTATAAGCAATCTCGGAGAAAAATGAGATTGAAAATTTATCCCTTACCTTAGGTCCGATTTGATTCGTAAGTGTCCGAACCTCCTGTATAATGATTTAAATAATGTTATTGACTTATTACAGAATCATATTAATTGTTATTATATCATATATGGTTCACTTATGACTTTATATTACCTGTTCTTTTGTAAATTTCATGTTAAATAGCGTTTTGGGTAAAATTGTTTCATTTGTCATCCGTGTTTTGACTTGTAATTATTCATATGATTACTTAGATCATGATTACTTAATTCCATAATATAAAACATGATTTATATATAATATATATTCAGAATATACATATATATAATAAATCAGTAAATGGAAAGAAATACACCGTTCATGGAGACGGTAGGCCGTACGTACGCATGAACGTTGTTTCCGTTTCCTTATTGAGTTGAATGGAATTAAGTAGATGACATACATATATATACACATGAATCCATTATAATTATTATGTCATATATTTCATGATTACTTGTTATATATACTTTATAATCATTCATGAATAGTTAAAGTGGAGAATGAATCTCATCGCGTCGTGGAGACGGTAGTCCGTACATACGCACGAGCGATGATATCGTTCTCATGATCGTGGGACTGTATTGGAGTGTATATATACTATTTCATAATCAATATCACTTTAACATAATCATATATTGGTATTATTTACACCATTATACCCATCCAAGTATGGTGGTGGTGGAAAATGGATTTCACGACGGCGTGGAGACGGTATTCCGTACGTACGCACGTGCGGTGATTTCATTTTCCGTAGGATGGATAGATGGTGAAATAGGGTTGTTTCATACTTATAATAACATATCAGTATATTAGTGATACTGATGTTATTACTTCATAATGAAACAACCTAAGAAGAAGAAGTGGAAGAAGAAATAAAGTTGAAAGAATCGGTAACGGACATTACCTCTTCTTTGAAGCGCCTCTTTGAGATCTCCTTTTAGGGCATTAAAATTGGTCTTTGAGGAAGGCCAGAACCTCTAGTATGTTTCTAGGGAAGTGGAGAAGAGAATTTGTCAGGGTTTGTCCAAGCTTGAAGGCTCAATGTGGTGTGAGGAAAAGAGGGAGGAGGTGCCCTTTTACAAGGGAGGAGAGGGGATCTTTTGGAAAAACTAAACATATTATTTTATTATAAAGCCAAATTCGGTTTGAAATAGCTCCAAATTGAGGTACTTCAAAGATAAGATGGGTATGGGTCGAAATCCGCTCATCCAATAGAATTTAGACATGTTTAGGTCATTATATTAACCTTATCTTTTAGTTTTAACTCTTAGTAAATTAGATTGACATTTACCATGTCACTTTGTATTTTTATATTATATAGTTAATAAACATACCATATACATCCAAGAGACCCCCAAGTTGTGTTTTGTTAATATATATAACCTTATCTAAGTCATTTGGCAGATCCTTATATTTTTAGGAATAAAATAATAGTTAATAATATAATATTTGTTTTAAAAACTATTTTATGTCAATTTTGACACTATTCAATAGTTGTTTTTTATGAAACTCATAACAGAATTATTAATTCGACCAAAGTAAATTAACTTAATACTAACATGTCATATTAACCTAGAAAATTAGTTTAATTCATAAAAAGTCTCAAATTACATTTATTTGGGTATTTATAACATCAATTATGTCAGTATTTCATTAATAAGATAATTACTGTATCATCGTTGTGTCATAAATAAATTAAATTATTTAATGTCTAAAAATTAAAAATAAAATATAATTATGTAGGAAATCTTATTAGCTTTCTAATTAATATTTACAATCTAATGAATCATATGTTTAACCCTTATATTAAAAATGTTTTAGTAAATAAACTTTGATTTTAACTCTTTTATCTCTTCTTTGAATTAAATAATAATAAATGTCCTAATCTAATCAAAGTGGGCCTAAATGGTCATATTTTATTCCTAAGGTTGTTTTTGGTCGAATTATACTTATCCAATATAATTAGGACATGTGTTATGGTAATAATAATATCATTTTTACCCTTAATTACCCTATTTACTTTTAACCGTGGTAAAAAAAGTAAAAAGTTATTATTCACCAAAAATTATTTTCATCTCATTGAACCACATTTTACTTACTAACATCAACCGTGTCTCTCGGATTTTTAAAATTCCATTCACAGAAGCGGTAAAATTATGTTTTATGAAAAATTCATTTTTTTTAACTACCACTTAGTGGTTTCACTATTCATCTAAAAATGAACGTTTCCAGAAAAATACCAAAAATTAGGCCTAAGCTATATTTGATATTATGAACTCAAAAATGATTTCTATTTTACCAAATTCAAAACACATCAGTTGTATTAATTAATTTAAAAATTAATTCCCATCGTCAAAACAAATAGCGTGTTCTTAAGAGATAATAACTATCAAAAGATTGACACTTGTTTATGTCTGGTTTAAATGTGAAATTACATCCAATGACCAACATTGTATTAAATTGTAAAAATATATTATAAATATACTTTTAAACCACTAAAATTAATAATTTATCACTATTAATTATTTCGTTTAAAAAGGTTGTTTTTAATTAAAATTTAGTAATTTTCACTATTCATCAGAATATGAAAGTTATCTGAAAAGTACCAAAATTTCACCCTAAGCTAATTTTGATATTCCGAATCCAAAAATGAAGTCCATTTTGAAAAATAAAATTTAAAAAATTTAAAAAAGTGGTTATTACTATTCATAACGGATAGTTTTAATAATATTTTAATAGCATATCATTGTTTAGTGAAACTCGGTATTGCGTACTACACACGCTATCGAGGAAGGTCGCGATTGCGTGTAATGCAAGGCAAGTCAAGGATGCATGTTGTGCAAGCTCCTTTTGGTATAGCGTACAACACAGGATATTAATGAAATTAAAAAGAATATTTTTCATAAAATCTCGGGGTGTTACATTCTACCCCCCTTAAAATGAATTTCACCCTCAAAATTCGTCGGGGTTATAAATGGATTACTACTCGAAAGTTTCATTAATAGAAACCCACATTGTAAAAAAAATATCAAAACCAATCTTTAAAAACAAAATTATGAAACGTAATGGCTACCCAAATTAACTAATCACTGGGTTTCCACATAGGTGAAAATATTGATATGGAAGAGAAATCTAACCATCATGTTCTGATGGAGAGTGGTAGAGAACAGGGCTATGAAAAAGCCAACAATGACAAAGCCATAGATTTGTGATGATATAGGGTACCATCTGATTCATCGGATATAAGAGAACTCAAACAACATTTTTGGTTTTCAATATCATTTCCCTATAGTTGAAAAATTTGAATTAGAAGAAATATTTACTTGATTTTGGTACAATCTCACTGTTGTTCGTGCTTTGAACAATTTCCACTTCATCTCTTAAAGAAATGAAGTTTAATTTTTCATTAGTGAAGTGTTAACATATCATGTGATAGAATGATGGATCATTCCATTTGTTTCAAATAAAAGTTTAGAAAAAGTTATCAAATATACATAAGTCCATCTATGGTGAGGTTAATCGTATACGATTCCAAAAATGAACTTATACTTCATCTATCATGCCGCTTAAAAAAATAAAATGAAACTAGTTTCTACTAAACAGGGACTTCATGTAGGCCAGTGGTAAGCGATAAAGGCCAGTCGCACTTCGGTTGTGGGTTCGATTCCCACAGCCTTGTCCGACGCGATGGGTTGTCGCCCGTCCTGCAGGTTGTCCTTTTTCTAAAACTACATTACTATAACATCAAATAAATAATATCAAAAAAAGTTCTATCCTTAAATAATACTAACTTATGGTTAACATAATCCATTCCAATCTTTAGGCTTATCTAAAATACTTCAGTCCAAGCTCATAGTATAAAGAAAACGATTGCTTGAAATGTCATCAACCAAGCATGTGAATACCATCATTTATCCCCATATATCTTGTTGGTCACATTCCAATCATTTGAATACTTTAATCATGTATTCTCTTGAAGAAATGAATACCCATTAAACCTTAGTGAAAACATGAATGCTGTCAAAAGTTAACTCTTTTCTCATACCAAAATCTAAAAATTCTATATACTCAAACCATGATATAACCTTCTCCTTATATCAGTCATGAGATCATGAATACATTTAATTTTCTCCTTATCCCTTCATTATGTGCATATCATCTGCTTTCCAAAAATATTTCAATCATTTTTCATGGTTACCGATGCCATAAAATTATTAAAAACCACAATAGACCAAAACATAAATATTCCAATATTCCACGATACTATATACAACATTATTCTGGAATCCCATTACATAAACACTTAATCATTCCACCACATCATTTTCATATTCAACATCGCCAATGGTGATCGCATGTGACTTCCCTTTGTCCTCTTCCTTAAGTGGTTGCTCACGTCGATCATCACTAACCCTTGGATTAGGGCATTTATTAGTATAATGCCCCATTTCCTTGCACTTGAAGCATTGAAGTGTTGTTGGTTCATTTTGTGTATCCCTTCCTTTGTTTTCATCATTAGACATCTTTTTCCCATCATTGCGGCATTCAAATGCCCGATGACCTTCCTTTCCACATTTGAAACATTTACTTGTCCCTTTAAGACAATCTCCACCATGCTTCTTTCCACACTTTGATCATAAGGAAACATTCATCTTCTTTTCACCATTATTCTGAGATTTCTCCTTGAACTCCATGTTTAATTTCGTGTCAAAACTACTAGATGGATAAGTAACACCAACATCCATTTCTACCTTGATAGCACAATGCACAATTTCTTCATAGCTACTGAAGTCTCTTATATGTAATGCCCTTCGAAGATTTGGTTTTAAGCCACTGAAGAATCGATCAACTTTACTTTCAGGTTGGATGATAAAGCCAGATGCATACCTTGCAAGCCTTGTAAAATTCGCTTCGTATACACCAACAGATTCATCATCCTTTTGCTTTAGTTCAAGAAACTCCTTCTCCATCTTTGTTCGAAGAATACGAGGGAAGTACTTATTGAAAAATAAGTTCTTGAACTCGTCCCATTCCATGGACTCAGTTTCATCTCTTTTCCTCATATTCATGATAAGATTCCACCATTGATCAGCTTCACCTTCAAAATGATATACTGCTAAGATGACTTTATCATGTTCAGAACATTGAAGAACTAAAAATATCTTTTCAGTGGTACTAATCCATTGTTCAGCAACAAGTGGATCAGAAGACCCACTGAAAGAATGTGGACGTTTCCTCATGAAGGACTCAATAGAATATTGTTCCCTTCTCTGCTCATTTGGAAGTCCAGAATGATTCATAGCTTGTGTAAGTATATTAATAAGATTTTTCACTCCATCTCCCATAACATTTGTTTGTTCAGGAGGAAAATCATTGCATTGTCCATTGCATTGATCAACACGGTTCCTTCGGGTTCCAGCCATCGTCCAAAACCCAAAAAGAATAGTGTGAGAGGCAAAAATCATGTTAGGGAAAACAAAATAATAAAGGGGGAGCACCCTCAATATCTAACATCTTAGGTTAAATTCTAAGATCGTTACCATAGTTCTAGGACTGTATCCTATACGTATATTTATCCTTAGGGACATCCCTAGACATACCTTAGAAATATCTATAGGGATCTCACTAACGTTTTCGCATCCTAGTTTCCAAAGGTTGACTAAACCTTTCCTCTGATACCAAATGTAGAGACCCCAAGCTTGACGTACATGGATATTACATTACTTTAGCAGAATAATTAATACATAACAATAACAGACACACAAGGATCGTAATAGTTTAGTGTCTTTGGAAACTCGGAATGTAATCTTATAATCGTGGTGAAAGATCTTCAACATCTACCATAAAGGTCTTCTTACTTTTGTTTCCTTACCTAAAATCTTTATTTTAATCCTGGGGGAAAAGAAAACATAAAAAGGGTGAGCTCAAATGCTCAGCAAGGGTAAGCATGGATAAAATAAAACATACCATATACATTTGAACTTAAAAAAACATGAACATTAAAAATCTTGAACAACGACCTAAAAAATGGAAGTACATAAGGCATAGATCATAATGGATCATAAATCATGATAAAATAGCATGGGAATAAAACATGTAATTGTGGAATCCATTAAGAACATGTAATGATTTCCATAGTAGCCAAGGCATTGTTGCCAAGACCATCTTAGTGGACAAAGTCCCTTTCTGAATCGAGTTCACTCCTCGTTTCAGACTTGTTTTACTGAACCGGTTTAACCTGCCATTCCATCCATGTCTATCTAATGAGATATAAATCTTTACCCAATGCATTGGAGGGAGATATAGGTCCCACCCATCTCATAATGAAATCATTCTTTCGTGTGCCACAAAATCATAAATCATACATCATAGCATAACCCATGAAATAAAATGGGATTCTTAAACATCATGCCCTCATAACATAATCCATAAACAATTGATATCATTTCATAATAAGAAAATTGAAACCATTTAAATCATAGATACATTTTACTTGAAATATACACATATGAAATAATGTCATCTTAGATGGAAAATAGTTTTGACAAAACACTTGAAATGAATTCTTGAGGAAAATATCCTTTCTTCTTTAAAATCCTTTTCTTTTCACAAAATTCAATGCAATTTTAAAAGATAAGGGTTTTGTTAAAAATAATCATGCAATATTATAGAGGAAGATTCTTGAAAATGAGGCGTTATGAAACCGTAAAAACCCGTTCACGCCGTATAAGTTAAAAATAACATTCTCCTCGTACTTTTGTCAGAAAAGTCGAAAAGTACCTTATATGGTAACCAAAGGAAATATTTCATTCATACAATGTGGTAAAAAGTCAATAAAGGGTAAAAATGACTTTAAACATCCATGGAAGAATGGTAAACATTTTATGAAAGCATTTTTAGAGAACATGGTCATGGATGATAAACATAACCCCAGTAAATACTTACGTATAAGCAATCTCAGATAAAAATGAGAATGAAAATGTATCCCTTACCTTAGGACCAATTTGATTCATAAGTGTCCGAACCTCCTGTATAATGATTTAAACAATGTTATTGACTTATTAAATAATCATATTAATTGTTATTATATCATATATGGTGCACTTATGACTTTATATTACCCGTTCTTTTGTAAATTCCATGTTAAAGAGCGTTTTGGGTAAAACTGTTTCATTTGTTGTCCGTGTTTTGACTTGTAATTATTCATATGATTACTTAGATCATGATTACTTAATTCCAGAATATAAAACATTATTTATATATAATATATATTCAGAATATACATATATATAATAAATCAGTAAATGGAAAGAAATACACCGTTCATGGAGACGGTAGGCCGTACGTACGCATGAACGCTGTTTTCATTTCCTTATTGAGTTGAATGGAATTAAGTAGATGACATACATATATATACACATAAATCCACTATCACTATTATTTCATATATTTCATTATTACTTATTATATATACTTTATAATCATTCATGAATGGTTAAAGTGGAGAATGAATCTCATCGTGTCGTGGAGACAGTAGTCCGTACTTACGCACGAGCGATGATATCATTCTCATGATCATGGGACTGTATTGGAGTGTATGTATACTATTTCAGAATCAATATCACTTTAAAATAATCATATATAGCTATTATTTACACCATTATACCCATCCAAGTAAGGTGGTGGTGTAAAATAGATTTCACCACGGCGTGGAGACGGTATTCCGTACGTACGCACGCGCGGTGATTTTGTTTTCCGTAGGATGGATAGATGGTGAAATAGGATTGTTTCATACTTATAATAACATATCAGTATATTAGTGATACTTATTTTATTACTTCATAATGAAACAACCTAAGAAGAAGAAGTGGAAGAAGAAATAAAGTTGAAAGAATCAGTAACAGACATTACCTCTTCTTTGAAGCGCCTCTTTGAGATCTCCTTTTAGGGCATTAAAATTGGTCTTTGAGGAAGACCAGAACATCTAAGATGTTTCTAGGGAAGTGGATAAGATAATGTTTCAGGGTTTGGCCGAGCTTGAAGGCTCGAAGTGGTGTGAGGAAGAGAGGGAGGAGGTGCCCTTTTATAAGGGAGGAGAGGGGCTCTTTTGGAAAAACTAAAAATATTATTTTATTATAAAGCCAAATTCGGTTTTAAATAGCTCAAAATTGAGTTATTTAGAATATAAGATGGGTATGGGTCGAAATAATCTCATCCAATAGAATTTAGACAAGTTTAGGTCATTATATTAACCTTATCTTTTAGTTTTAACTCTTAGTTAATTAGATTGACATTTACCATGTCACTTTGTATTTTTATATTATATAGTTAATAAACTTACCATATACATCCAAGAGACCCCCAAGTTGTGTTTCATTAATATATATAGCCTTATCTAAGTCATTTGGCCGAACCTTAGATTTTTAGGAATAAAATAACAATTAATAATATAATATTTGTTTTAAAAACTATTTTATGTCAATTTTGACACTATTCAATAGTAGATTTTTTTAAAACTCATAACAGAATGATTACATCGAAAAAAGTTAATTAAATTAATCCTAACATGTCATATTAACCGAGAAAATTAGTTTAATTCATAAAAAGTCTCAAATTACATTTATTTGGGTATTTATAACATCAATTATGTCAATATTTCATTAATAAGATAATTACTGCATCATCGTTGTGTCATAAATAAATTAAATTATTTAATGTCTTAAAATTACAATTAAAATATCATTATGTATTAAATCTTATTATATTTCTAAATAATATTTACAATATAATGTATCTTATGTTTAACCCTCTATTAAAAATGTTTTAGTAAATAAACTTTGATTTTAACTCTTTTATCTCTTCTTTGAATTAAATAATAATAAATGTTTTAATCTAATCCAAGTGGGCCTAAATGGTCATATTTTATTCCTAAGGTTGTTTTTGGTCAAATTAAACTTATAAAATAGAATTAGGACTTGTGTTTGGGTAATAATAATATCATTTTTACCCTTAATTACCCTATTTACTTTTAACCGTGGTAAAAAAAAGTAAAAAGTTATTATTCACCAAAAATTATTTTCATCTCATTGAACCACATTTTACTTACTGACATCAACCGTGTCTCTCGGATTTTTGAAATTCCATTCACAGAAGCGGAAAAATTATGTTTTATTAAAAATTCATTTTTTTAACTACCACTTAGTGGTTTCACTATTCATCCAAAAATGAACGTTTCCAGAAAAATACCAAAAATGAGGCCTAAGATATATTTGATATTATGAACTCAAAAATGATTTCTATTTTACCAAATTCAAAACATATCAGTTCTATTAATTAATTTAAAAATTAATTCCCGTCGTCAAAACAAATAGCGTGTTCTTAAGAGATAATAACTATCAAAAGATTGACACTTGTTTATGTCTGGTTTAAATGTGAAATTACATCCAATGACCAACATTGTATTAAATTGTAAAAATATATTCTAAATATACTTTAAAGCTACTAAAATTAATAATTTATCACTATTAATTATTTCGTTTAAAAAGGTTGTTTTTAATTAAAATTTAGTAATTTTCAATATTCATCAGAATATAAAAGTTATCAGAAAAGTACCAAAATTTCACCCTAAGATAATTTTGATATTCCAAATCCAAAAATGAAGTCCATTTTGAAAAATAAAATTTAAAAATTTTTAAAAAGTTGTTATTACTATTCATAACGGCTAGTTTTAATAATATTTTAATAGCATATCATTGTTTAGTGAAACTCGGTATTGCGTACTACACACGCTATCGAGGAAGGTCGTGATTGCGTGTAATGCAAGGCAAGTCAAGGATACGTGTTGTGCAAGCTTCTTTTGGTATAGCGTACAACACAGGATATTAATGAAATTAAAAAGAATATTTTTCATAAAATCTCGGGGTGTTACATTAGACAAGGAAATAGCTCTGGTGCCGTTATGGAGCAGAAATGGTAAATTGGGCTTATGCATGGAAGCTGCTCGGATGCCGCTATGGAGTGACAATGGTGAATGGGGATTATGCAAGGAAGCTACCCAAGTGCTACTATGGAGCAGAAACGGTGAATGGGGCTTACGCAAGGAAGCTTTCTTGGTGCTGCTAAGGAGCGGCAATTGTGCAAGGGGCTTACACATTGAAGTTTCCTGGGTGCCACTATGGTGCGACAACGGTGAATTGAGCATACACAAGGAAGATTCCCTAGTGCCGCTATGGAGTGGTAATGGTGAATAGGGATTACACATGGAAGATTCCTTGGTGCCTCTATGGAGCGGAAAAGGTGAATGGAGCTTAAGGAAGGAAGTTTCTCGGGTGCCGCAATGGAGTGGCAATGGTGAATGGGGATTACACAAAGAAGTTTCCTGGGTGCCACTAATGAGCGGCAATTGTGCATGGGGATTATGAATTTAAGCTGTTCGGGTGCCACTATGGAGCAGCAATAGTAAATGGGGCTTACGCAAGGAAGCTTCCTGGGTGCCACTATGAAGTAACAATGGTGAATCGGGTTTATGGAAGGAAGCTTCCCGGGTGCCCCTATGGAGCGACAATGGTGAATGCGGCTTACGCAAGGAAGATGCCCAGGTGCCGCTATGGAGGGGAAATGGAGAATGGTGATTACACATGGAAGCTGCTCGAGTGCCACTATAGAGTGACAATGGTGAATGGGGATTACACAAGGAAGCTTCCTGTAATGTCTTCCACATGTCTGGCAATGAGGGCATCCCAACTCACTGGTGGGTTGAGGCATACAATTGAGGCCTACACCTATTCACTGGTGCATAAGAAGGATAATGCCAAGGGCATTGGAATCAGTCCGAACAAAGGGAGATTAAAAGTTTGAATCACATGCCCTACATTTGGAATGTGGTGAGAATGGTGTGACAATGGAGGATAATTGTTAACCGTGTTCAAAATACAACATCCATATCGTGTTAACCTAAAATGGGGAAAAACAAATGAGGGTCTACTGTTGACCATGCTCGAAACACATGACCTGACTCGAAGTGTAATCCAATTTCTTTTAGGGCATTGGCCTAGGACGATAGGTTAGCTGAGGCGGTATGGGACCAGGCCGTTAGGAGGTCCCTGTAGACATGAAAGAGGGTGAAGATCTGAAAGAAGGACACATGAAGCATGATGTGGAGTGGTGGAATGCTCGAACGGTTTCAAACTCTCCTAAAATTGCGCCATTGTAATCATGGCTTGAGTATCTTATACTTTTCACATAAGCCATCTCTTTTTTGGAACAAGATGCATCCTATTATTGAATGATAGGTCATGCCACAGTTTAAAGTCATGTAGTGGGGACTATTGGCATCTTTTGCTTAGTGCATAAGGCATATCTTGTTTGGAGTAAGAGGCATCCTATATTTGTCACATATGGAGTACTTTAGTTTATAGTCATGTAGAGAAGACTGTTGGCATATTATGCTTGTTGTATAATGAATCTCTTGTTTGGAGAAAGAGGCATCCTATGTTTTTCATATAGGGTGTACTACAATTTATAGTCATGTAGTGAGGACTATTGGCATCTTATTCATGGCGCATAAGGCATATCTTATATGGAACAAAAGGAATCCTATATTTGATAAATAGGGTGTACTATAATTTATAATCATGTAGACAAGAGTATTAGGTATAAGGTTCCTAGAAATGGATGGTGTTTGAACTTACGCAAGAGTGGCCCTTTCCGGTTCTACCTGACATAGGTGTCAGGTGATGGGGTTTGGATAAGTTGATTGAGAATGGTTCGACTCAAGGTACTTGGGGAATTGATGATAAAAATCTCAACTCACAACATGAGAAACGAACCAAGAGGAATATGTCGACTGAAGGTGTTTTTTGGAATGCAGATGAGTCTCTCAAATCATGGTATTCCATAGTTGGAAGGTGGGTGTGCATAAGGGCCCAATAAAAAATGTATATGTCCTGGACTGAAACGGTTGTGGTGCGACTCTCCATTTCTCATGGGGGTGAGTGTAGAAAGTGAAGGGACAAGCTCGGAGGTCCCGGACCACATCCTGGCCCTAATTTTGAGCGGGGTGCGGTGGTACAAACCCCACGGTATAGACCGGTGGGTGCAAAGGTAGGAGCTTCGCGAAGGATAGGGCGTCATGAAACAAAAAGTCTCACGAAGCAACAGGGCTCATAGAGCATGTGGTCTTACGACGAATCATCAAGAAGTAAAGTTTCTCATGGAGAATGGCATGTCGTGGAGCAAAGGGGTCTCATAGAGGAATGGCCCTCACGAAGCAAAGCTGCTCACGGAGCAAAGACGCTCATAGAGAAAAGAGGCTCGTGGAGCAAAGGGGCCTGTAGAGAAAAGGGGCTCGTGGAGAAATGCAAAGGGATTCATGGAGAAAAGTGGATCGTGGAGCCTCGAGCAACTGGAAGGAGAACCCTCATTCGTAAATGGTGGATCCATTTGCGAAGGGAATCACTCTGTGGAGCATGGGAGCTCTGAGAAATGGGAGATCGGCCGCCCAAGGGGTGGCATGACCATCCTTATGAAGGGGGGTGAGATGGGTATTTATAGGTGATGGAGGCCGGCAGAGCATTCTGCGAAGAAAAAATGCATTCCGCAAAGCACAAATGTGCGCCGAGAAGCACAAATGCGCGTCACGAAGAAAATCGTGCTCCACAACTGAAGGGAGTTCCGTAAAGTTTCTCATAATCATGGAGCCGACTATTATCGAGCTTCTCGATTCCCATGGAGGCTCTGGTCATGTTTTCTCAAATTCTTCCTAACCGCAGAGTTGACCATCATCAAGCTTCATGGTTCTCATGGAGGCTCCGGTCAAGTTCCCTCATGTTCGTCGTGATTGCAGAGTTTACCATCATCGAGCTCGCAGCACTCGCGGAGTCTCCGGTTAAGTTCCTTGACTCCGTGATCACGGAGGGAGCTTCATGAATGGGATCCACAAACTAGTTTTCCAGCCTAACTTCAAATTTACATAAATCCTAATCCGTAACTCCGTTCAGAACCTACAACTTGTCAAATCAATGCTTGCAAAATGGGCTAAGATATTGGATCATGTATGGAAGCATTTGGAATATTTCATGGATTCATTTTCTGGTTCCAAAATTTTTATTTCTGCATGTGAATGTTCAATTACTAATTTATTCCATCATACATGTTTAATGAGTTCCTACCAATGTGGGAACAAAATCCATAACATTAAAAAAAATTGACACCTTAATTTACCCCTCCCCTCTCAGGGTGTTCAGGGATCCTACAATTGGTATCCGAGTGGGTAGGAAAGACTCTGATTCATAGGGAAAACACTACAGGGATTTTTGGAATCCCAGATGAACATATTGTAACCGTACAGGCCAGTGGTAGTGGTAACAAGGTAGGTACATTCTTATCTCCTCGTGATATCATTGCTTATAAGGAAAGAAGACCAAAAAATCTATCCAAGTATGAAGAAACTACCTTAGGAAGAAATGATAGCAATACTGTGAGCAAAAATAATCCAAAGTTTATCTCAAGTAAGGATGATGATAAGACCGTAGATTTTAAATATATGAATTTGAAAAGTAGTGCATCCAAAATAAGTACTAGGAGGGATGAAACTTAGACAAACCCATGTGGAAGATCCAAACTTGGTATGAGAGTTCCAAATTACATGTTAGTTATTTTTCTAGAATATTTGGAAATAATGAGGCCATTTAAAGATGCACATGACAAGTATGGTGCAAAAGGAAAGGAAAAACTTCCACTTGATGAAGACAATGTGAATGAGAGTTTGAAAGAAAATGGAAACTCATGTGTTAAATAAGTTTTGTGTGAGAGAAGCATGGAATTTGGTGACATTAAAAAAGTTTTTTTAACCTTAATACCTGAGAAAGAAGCAGTCCTTAGAAGGAGAAAAATTGTATCATCCAGGATGAATATTAAGAAGTGAAATTATCAATGAAAATATGAAGTGAATTTGAAGAGATATACTCTACGATAACATAAACTAGAACATATGTTCAGACATGAAAGCATGAATATTAGAACAAATGGAGAAACCGGGTTGAAAATATCTTCTCAACCATGCATTTCATATTGATGAAATAAAGAGGAGCCTCCTTATTCACATAATCTTATGTGTATTGTATTTGTACTTATAATTTAGGGAATTGAAGGTAAATAATGTTCTCAGGGGGAGAACCTGAGAAGCATATGGGGCTGTTAGTTCTTGATAGCTGAGATGAAGAAGTCAATATATTTGAATGACTCCTCCATTTGATATTCAAATATAGATATTATGGATGGTCTTTTTTTATGAAGATAAATATGTTCTATTATGGACAATTAGGATAAATAAGTCACAAGTTGATGTCTCATTCTGTTATATTCTCCATACTAAAATCTCATGAAATTTCTTCTTGATGAGATCCACCATTATGAAGATGATGATAAGTGTTTCCCTTCTGGGGGAAAATAATTAAGAATGATAAGGAATCATCCAGAATCATTATTTCAATTTTTATCAAACCTGAATATTTTTGGAATTTCCTAAAGATCATGTCTTTGGAAAAGGTGTTTATGGTTGAATGCCCCCAAAATATTCTAATGACATTTAGTATCTTTACCCAGGAATGAGATTTAATGACACTTGAAGTCAATTATATGTTTTCTCATCCCAAGAGGCATCATGATCAGTAGACATGGAACATATTCAAATGTAAAAGGAATCAATTTGGAGAAAGGAATGCTCCAATATAAAGTCTGGAGTTGATCATGATTTTCCTTGCTATGGGAATTCAAATAAGATACAACATTTATCAGATGGATATAAAAACATCATTTTTAAATGGTGTTCTTGATGAATAATTATTCATTGAATAACCAGTGAGTTTTCAAATTAGTAATGATGAAATGATGGTTTGTAGATTGAAAAAGTATCTATATAGCCAAATTCGTATGCTCCAAACAAGATGGATGCTTGAAGAATATTAAGTTTACAAAATAAAAGTTTGATAGTAACTTGTATATGAATAAAGAAACTATATATATTATCATTTTTTATAATCTATATTGATGAAATAATATTTTCAAGTGACTAGGATTATATCTTTAGATAGTTTTCGAATAAAACAAAATAGTTTTTGAATTTCATTGTTGGGATAAATGAGTTATTTCTTGGGATTAAACTTTTTTAATGGACTAATTACATTTTTCTATTTCAAGAAAATGATTTCAAATAATTATTAACATTATTTGGAAGAAATGATTCAAAATTGGTTTCTATTAAAAAAATTTGGCACTAAAATTACTACAGATTTGGGTGTAATAGTGTTGATCAAATGGAATTCAAAATAATTTCGACAAGTATTCTTTACCTCACAACATCAAGGCCAAATATTGTATTTTTAGAAACTCTATGTGTTATATTTTAGTGTGATATAAAATAATATCATATATTGGAATTTGAGTGAATCCTAAGATATATCAAGTAGACACTCAATAATGTCCCGTTATATAGAAATAGATGTTATTTACTGTTTAAGGGGTATTAAAATTCTGATTTCATAAGAGAATGTATTGATATGAAGTCTACATCTGGTGGATCCTTTTTTAACCTATAAGAGTTTGTTCGGTTGGCACAACGAAAACCATTATTTATTAGATATGATTATAGAATAGGTAGATTATATTGAATCCACAATTCTATAACATATATGAAATAAATGAAAGTATACTTGGATATTTTAAATGTAGTTGTTGAGAAACCATTATTGGTTTCTCGTGATAATGTGAGTTCCATAAATATGTCAAATAATCCGATAAAACACTCAAGATAAAAATATATTTATATTATATATCATTTTATAAAAAATGATTTGTAATTCTTGATATAAAAATTGACTATATTTTCACTAAAAATCAAATTTTAGACATTTTTACAACGAAAATTCTAAGAGTGTGATTTGAATATGTTATAACGAAACTTCATGTTTAGCCATTTATATTAATTGAAAAAGTGTGAAAACAATTCCCATAAGGATTTATAATTGAGTTTTGAAGGGGGAGAAATAGTGACAAATCTCTTTTATAGAGCTGGAGAATGTTCTTAACAAAATGAGACCATATAATATCTATTTGAACCTAAATCCCGGTTAATGGTAAATGGGGGAGACATATGGATTTAGGAATTGAGGGGCCATTATTCTAAACCACATTTCCATATATTTTTTTACTAAGGGAATAAATTATCTAGAAAACATAATCTTATCATATTGTGTGGTGAAATACATTTCTCAAAAGTGATTGGCTATGATTTTATGATTCTCATGATTTTTTGATGTGTTCTTAGATATTTTGAGGTTATATAGAAGAGTTTAATGGGTTTCCAAAAAATCTAATTTGGAGAGATCTATATGATGCAACATTTGTTGATTATTTGTTTGGTTGGTTTGATTTTTTTGAAAATCATGGTTGAGAGTCATCAAAGGTTTCTGAGATGTTTTTTAGTTTTTTATAGGTTTCCAAAGATGAGTTTCTGAAGATTAATAATTAATATGGAATTATGTTTTTTGGAATGATAATTGAGCTAAATAGAAAATTATTTTTAACTACATGATCATGTTGCTGGATTTCAAATTTTATAAATGTATTTATCATATGAAGATCGTTCATAAGTCTATTTTGCAATGAATTGTGAATTTCTCAACTTGTGTGATATTTTACATATTTTTTAGAATGGATTTATCTTGTACGAACTTCCTGTAAGATAATTTTAATTATCCATTTTGTATTTGATGTTCTCGTAATAGAATTTACATACACAAAAAAATATTTGGGGAATTTACTTAAATGTTATAGATATATGGTTATTATAATATAATTTATATAGATGGAGTAAAGAGTCCAACCCATATGACATTTTAGACATATGTAAAGGTAAATTGATATTACAAAATTATTTTCTAATGAATAAGAATAAATCCAATGATGATAAAGACAACCCTAAAAGATTAAAACATCTCATTTAAAATGTGATTCAATCATGTTCAAGTGAAAAAATAAAATTGGTGGTTATTATTGATATCTTGTTTAATCTTCAAGTTAAGTTTATCATAAAAATTACTATAGAATCTTAACCTACATCTAATGAAAAAAAAATTCTAGATATTAACTATTGAATGTAAATTTGATAATGCTAATATGAGATGAAAATCTAATGATCACTGGTATTTTATTTTGTAATGATTTATTTAAATTTTTTTAATTATGAATAATCATGTTGTTTAGTATTTTTGTTTTATACAATTGAGTAGTTCTTCATGTCATGAGTTGGAAGAAGAAGACTTGGAGCTATAAAAATGGGACGACCATGATGGGTATTTCAAGAATTCTAAAATATATATTGTTTTGTGAATTATTTCTAATGATAAAAGTATAAGAGTTTTTTCGAATGATTTTTTTGGATAGTTATCAAGACAGAAGAAGGGAAAAAGTGGTGTTTTTCTATAGACATGTCGTTAATGATGGAGATTATATATTGAGATCACAAATTATGATATTGAGATTAACTCTTCAGAAACATAGACTTAAAGTTCACCCATGGTAGAGTATGAAAATGATTGTATGGTTCCAATAATTATGAATTTCATGACCCCCTCCCCACAAGGTGTACCCCTCATAGGCCGACAAAGTTAGAAGAGAGATAATGACCCCCGAGACCTGCCTCTATTAGTCCCCAGGTTGGAGACTCGCACCAGGGGTATAGTAAACACACAAATGGGAGGAATTACCCTCTTAAGAGAACACATGAGAATGAGTGAGATAAGACATACACCAAAAAAAATCTAACTAAGATAAAAATATAAAATAAAAACCCAAGTACATATATGTAATGCCACACAAAACTACAATAACTGAAAGGAAAAACAACAATTACCAATACAAAGTAAAAACGACTACAACCAAAAATCCCAAACAGCTTCTATAACCCCAATCAAGTTGTAACCAGCCTGATCACCAACCTTCTCCAAGTGAGCAATAAAATATTTTATATATATTGGGTGATTATAACAGTATAATTAGTAGGATCCTCCCTGTAGCCTCTCGTGCAAAAGTTTAGATAACATGATAAAGCATAGTGAACAGTAAGTGAAACTAACTCGTCACCAAAACAGGTATACTAAGATCACAGCCTCACCATATCTACTATCACCATGTATTTCATATAGAAGTATATAATATAATAAATAATATCAAGGGTACCCCTCTACCACTTCCCCACTGGTTTGCCGATTTTTCCCAACGTTGCATGTCCTAAGTATCTCTCTCCAAAAAGGCTTTCCCACACAGACACCTATGTGAAGCACCACAACATGCACCTCATGCAAAAAAACCACCACATCCATGTGAGAAAAGTAACCTGGTAGTTTCCAAGATCCACCACATCTCGCATAATGTGTATCATACATCGGTAATTATACCTCAAGCCATTACAGCCCACACATCGTGTAAGGACCCTCAATCCATCACAGCCTATACATATTACACCTACAGTTTTACATAGAAAAATATATCAAGAATATATGTGTGTGAATAACCACAATCCATTATATCCCTCTACACACATATATGTGGAAAACTAACCACTCTTCCTATCGACACAAGTAACTACCAAGAGAAGAGAGCGGAGCCAAAGGGGGTAGTCAGCCATCCATCCTCCAACCAGAATGTTGTGGAAAACACCCCCCCGGGCTCAAAATCTCCGAGGTGTTAGTTTCCCTGACTGACGGGGTGGAGTATCATATAGAAATAAAAAAAATTATAGAATATACTATACCTCATAAGAACATTATGGGCTTAACCTAGTCTTAGACTCAACAACATCTAATGTCTCTCAGACTCCCGACTGCCCCTTCTAAGACTAGGTATCCTATAAGCACCCAACCATTTAAAGACATTGATTACATTCCTTCCTTAACTTTTTATGATTTTCACACTATATTCATTAACTATTTTAACATTAATTAACTTTTAAAAACTTCCACATTATATTTCATTTTCATCACACCCAAAGTCCACTATTCCTTTAAATCGCAACCTTAGCATTATGTCCCAGCAAGCTCCAACCCCATGGGTTAACATCATTTATTCAATAATTTATTAAAAACATTATTGATTCCCCATATTCCTAGTAATTCTAGAAAAACATTATAAGCTACTAAATACAAGGGGGCTAAACATGGTGAGTAGATGAACTACCCACCGAGTCCTTGCCGCCTATAGCAAGAGCATAGACCCATCCTCCCTCTAGAAGCTAAACGCGGAAAACACATGGTATACCCCCAGTATCTTCACCCCTTTTGGAAGGAGGGTAAGAAAAACAGATGCCTTGAGTAGTGGGGAAAGTAAGGAAGATAAACAACCAATAAGAAACAGAATGCATCCAAATGTTGACATCCAACCCGTTCTATCATCTCTGGTGTTCTCCCCGACACCCACATGTGTAAACCGATGCATCTATCCACTTTTGGTATCAACTGCTACCAAAACCAGTAGGCATCCCAGCCACCACATATCACAATAGCCTTCTAGGATCCCATCACAACAGAAGTAGCAGGAAAACAAACATCATATCAATTGGGCTCTTCGCCCTTAAACAAGGCATCCGACCTTCAAACACAATGAGCTCTCACATCTCCAGGCATAAAGCTCTTGGCCTTTACAAGAAAGAGAGTAACTCAGAACTCTACAAAGCATTATATTTTTATCAAACAACTAGTTCTTTGATCCATATTGAATTAACAAATTCATTATTTGAAGGTTCCTACTATGGGTAACCTAAAAAGAAAGAAATCATAGCTATTAAAAATTTATTAAAGATTTTTACTGCATCAATTTTATTAACATCAAATTACCACAGCAATAACAACCAGATTCATTTACATGCCACGTTATCTTTATCAAAACAATTATTAATTAATTATAGGCTCTACGTTCTTTATCAGTTTCCATTAATAATGAAACTCTAAAAAAAGAAACCATAAATATCAGACTATCTAGAAAAATAAGAGGCAATAGCATACGATCGATAACAATTTACTTATCCTATTCAAATGTTTATTATGTCAATTCCATTGTGATCCTGTGGTATACCACATAATAACTCTACATTTTCATGTAAATGAATAGAGAAGAAATGAATCCCCTACCTCAAATATTTATTGACGTTCTTTATACGAGGACGATCCACACAATGGATTACGATCTCTTCCCCTGAGACAATGACATCCAGCTGAGGACACCGCGGCATGACCGCACCATCCGAAAACCAATAAAACTCCATTAGAAGCATGGAGATCACATGTCATAGCATGCCAAGGAGAAAAAGGAGGAGAAGGATCAAATAAAACACAACAATATAGGTATATCATACCTTATATCGATGAAGGATTGACACTTGCTGCTTACACAAAAACATGGGGTGTGCATGTAGTAGGAAGAATCTACAATGGGAAAAGATCCGAGGATTAAGGTTCAATCACACAACTCCTAAGAGAATAAGGAAAGGTTCGAGCATCTCACACAGAGACCAATAAGTTATAATAAGGAAGGAATATATCTCATCCATTTAGAAGAATTAATGAAGTAATGGTTTAAGATATGTTAGATTTTACATTAAAAGAAGGTCGTATTACACCACACCGTTTGACCAAGTTAAAGAATCTCAAGCCTCAAGAAAATTAATATAGGAGTTATGGGATTTGATTCGGCCATAAATTTCTTAAAATAAGGATGTAAATGCATTTTACGTCAAAGGAAACGTTAAAGGGGAGAAACTGTAGGAAGCTGGAAACACTGTACACCAAACATGAAATTTGACAAAGTGTTGGATGACTCACCATTATGGAAACCTCAATGGTCTAGAAAAACTGTAGAACCTAAATGGTGTGGATACCTCACTGGTCTGGAAACACTATAGAACCTAACTTTTCAGGAAAAATTGTTCATGAACTATAAAATTGGTAAAGGAAAATAGCATGCTCTTAGAAATAGCCTATTATTCGGAAAAAAACTATTCACGAACTAGAAATTTGGAAAAGGAAAATAGCCTACTATTGGAAATAGACTACAGTTCTGGAAACACTATTCATAAACTAGAAATTTGGAAAAAGAAAATAGCATGCTGTTGGAAATAGCCTACTATTCTAGAAACACTGTTCATGAACTAAAAATTTGGAAAGGGAAAATAGCCTACTATTGGAAATTGCCCACTGTTTTGGAAACAATGTTCATGAACTAGAAATTTTTAAAAGGAAAATAGCTTGCAGTTATAAATAGCCTATGGTTCTGGAAATACTGTTCATGAAGTAGAAATTTGGCAAAGGAAAATAGCCTGTTATTGGAAATAGCCTACTTTTCTAGAAACACTACTCATGAACTTGAAATTTTGAAATGGAAAATAGCCTACTATTATAAATAGCATAGTGTTTTGGAAACACTGTTCATGAAATATAAATTTGGAAAATGGAATACCCTACTTTTGGAAATAACCTGTTGTTGGAAATAATATGCTATTGGAAATATCCAACTATTTGAAATAGCCTACTATTCTAGAAACACTGTTCATAAACTAGAAATTTGGCAATGGAAAATAGACTGCTGTTGGAAATAGCCTACCATCCTGGAAACACTATCCATGAACTAGAAATTTGGCCAAGGAAAATAGCCATCTATTGGAAATAGCTTACTGTTCTGGAAACACTGTTCATGAACTAGAAATTTGGAAAAGGAAAATAGCATACTATTCTGGAAACACTATTCATGAATAATAAATTTTTCAAAGGAAATAGCCTTCTATTGGAAATAGTCTACCATTCTCAAAACACTATTCATGAACTAGAAAATTGGAAAAGTGTTGGGAATAAGTCACCTTGACCTCCCAGAACACCTCAAACACCAGTTTTCAGCAATGTAATAGACCAGAGAGGTCTGGGTCGTTACATTAGATACCTCTCAAAACATTATCATCCCCGAAAATTCCAAACTAACTGAGAAGGAAAGTGGGGTCCAAACAACCACCCTGTAAGATACTTCTCAGGGGACAACCACCCTGAGTTATTCAAAAGATAGAACAAAACCTCAACATATGAGAGAAATGGAACAATCTTTCCAAATCCAAACAAGTCACAAATATTATTACCTAAAAGGTAAAAAAAGCATCAAAGAAAAAAACTCATCACAACAACATAAAACAGCTCTGGGTACTTGACACAATTATGGGACTCCCTCTCTACAGTACTCTCCTCGATGCCACAATGTTTCCACAAGACACGAACTAAGGGAATAGAATATCCACACAACACTTTATCCTTGTGGTCCTGGATATCTACCGGTCACTCCTTGAAAGTTGCATCATCTTCAACATTGAACTCGCTCCAATCGATGGTGTGTGAGTTTTCATGAAGATAATGAAGAATATGTGATACATGGAAAACATCTTGCATCCATTTCATATGTATGGGAAGTGCTACTCGATAGGCCATGACTCCAACATGATCCAACACATCGAAAGGACCAACAAACCGGGGAGAAATATTACTCCCATGACCAAACCTTCAGTGCCCGTGACAGGGAGTCACCTTCCGAAACACGTGATCCCCAACATAAAACTCAAAAGGTCTCCTCTATTGATCAACATATGATTTATGACAATCCTACACTGTATTCATCCTCTCACGAAATAACCTGAATCATCTCTATTATATTATGCACAAGTTCTTGTCCAAGAATTGCTGACTCTCCGACCACAGTCCAACACAATGGAGAACTAATATGTTGGCCATACAGTGGTTCAAATGGTGCCATATCGATGGTGGAGTGAAAACTATTGTTGTAATAGAACTCCACCAAGGGAAATTGCCTCATCCCCGGACCTCCAAAATCTAGGACACAAGAGCATAACATGTCTTGAAGAGTCTGGATAGTCTACTCTATTTGACTGTCCATCTGCAGATGAAAAGAAGTGTTAAGGTTTAGGTGAGAACCAAAAGAATGTTCGATACCTCTCCACACCCTAGAGGTAAAACAAGGATCTCGATCAGATTTGATCATCCTCGGGATTCCGTGGAGTCTCTCCACCTCTTCCAGATACTTCCTTCACAAAAATTCCCTTGATCTCGACTCGTTGATTTCTATAAAGTGGGATTATTTATTAAAATGATCCAATACCACCCAAATAGAATCATGTCCTCACAGAGCTCGATGTAAACTAGTAACAATGTCCATTGATATGTCCTCCCACTTCCAAGGAGGAAAATATAATGGATGAATCAATCCACTAGGTACACAGTGCTTGGACTTGACCTTTTGGATGAAAAAACACCGAGACACAAACTCTGCAACTGCATGCTTCCTCCCAGGCCACCAAAACAGACTCCTCAAGGTTAGGTACATCTTTTTCACACCAGGATTCACCACTAAAGGAAAACAATAGAACTATCTTAGAACCCTCTCACATGTCTCCAAAGGAACAAATATCCTTTTGTGATACAATAGTCAATGTTGGTCATACTAAGACCAACCATCTAGGGCCTTGCCACAAACAACTCGGTCTCTCCATACCTCCACCTCTAGATCCTCCAAATGGGACTCCTCTACCTGCTACACAAGAGATTACTGCACTGTCATCTGAAAAAGGCAACCTCTTCCCCCAAATTATACCATAACAAGATTTAATGATGACAGTTCTTCCATTACTCTCTAATAATACCAAATTCACACACTGCATCATTACGTGACTTTCATCTTAGTGTATCAGCTAGAACATTCCCCTCTCTTGGTGTATACGATATTTCATAGTCATATTCCTATAAGAACTCCATCTAATAACACTTTCACAAGTTTAATTCATGCTGGGAGAAAACACACCTCATGATCTTATGATCGGTGAAAACCACAAAGCGCTCACCAAAGAGGTAATGTCTCCAAAACATCATAGAAAAAACCATAGTTTCCAACTCAAGATCATGTGTGGAATAGTTACATTCATGGGGACACAACTACTAATACCCATATGAAACAATTGATATCTACTACATCAAAACACATCCTAACCCCAGATGCGAAGCATCACAGAAAAAATCAAACTAAACTCCCTCTGCTGGAAAAAGAGCTGGATAACTTACTAACTTCTCCTTTAGATACTCAAAAGTTTCTTAACCCTGATCATTCGACATGAATGCCTAATCATCCCTGGTCAATGTTGTCGGAGAAGTCTCAAACCTAGAGAAATTGGATGCAAACCTCCTGTATTAGCCTACAAGACCAAGGAAACCGCACGTCTACCACTATCTTGGGGGATACCCAAGACTCTACTGCTTATATATTAGATGGTTCGACAATTATTCCCCATTATGACACAACATGCCCCAATAAACAGACTTCTCGAGCCCAAAAATCACAATTAGAAAATTTCCCAAATAGTTGATATTGATGAAGAACTCCCAATATGGAATGTGGATGCTCTGCATATTCCTCCTCGGATGTGGAGTACACAAGTATGTTGTCGATGAAAAACACCCCGAAGTTATCTAGGAACTCAGGGAACATAGCATTCACCATTCCCATGAAAACAACTAGAGAATTCGTCACACCGAACATCATTACAACGAACTCATAATTTCCATGAGGACTATGGAATGTGGTCTCTGTGATATCCTCATTCTTCAAACAAATATTATGATATCCTGAAATAAAATTGTTCTTTGAGAACCATCTTTAAACCTTCATTTGATCGACTAAATCATCATTCTATGGAATAAGATAGTGATTCTTCATTGTCACTTTGTTTAAGCAACGATAATCGATACACAACCACAAACTTCCATAATCCTTCTTCACAAACAAAACTGGTGTGCCCCACGATGACACACTCAGCCGAAAAAAACCACACTGTAACGTACTATCAATCTGAATAAATAGATCTTGTAACTTAGAAGGGGCTATCCTATATGGAGACATAGAGATATGAGATTCTGCTGGTTGTAGCTCGATCGCAAACTCAATCTCTTTTCGGGGGGGGGGGGGGGGGGTAATGCTAATCCTCTTCTCAAAAAACATCAGGGTACTCTTCTAAGAGTCTATGAAATGCTAACTACTGAACCTTTGAATAACTCAGCCTCGGCTCAGCCATCATGGATGATAAGGAAGGAACACACCTCTGACCCATCCGAGTGTCTCGCTCACCAACAAACACCACCGGCTCTCCATCTGCATCTAAGAACACCACCTGCCTCCTAAATCAATCCAAAATAGCCTTCACCAAATACAACCAATCCATGCTAAGTATGACATCATATGGTTGTATTTGTAAACATATGAAATTTATCCAAGAGTGGTGCTACCCCAACACTAGCTCACAGTCTCTACAAACATCAAACAAGTTATCTCAAACTCCAACTAACGTAGTCAACGCTAAGGGCACTGGAATCCTCTCTACCTCAAGTCCCAAATAATGGAAAATGGTAGGTGATATTAAAGAGTGTGTCACTCCTAAATCAAACAGGGCATAAATCCAAGTAGAAATCTAGAAAAGGGTACCTCGAATGATATCTGGCTCTCCAAGCACTGGCAATGCTAAAGCTTGAAGCTGACCGTGACCTCCTCCATGACCTCTCAAACCCTGATGAAGACCACCACCATGGATTCACTCTAGTCTCCGAGGATGGGGAGAACCACGGGGATATCCTCTTCCTACCCCATCTGTTCTCTATTGTCCCAAAGCTGGTGAAACCTACTGCTACTGCCTCAGCTAGAACTACCTCAATGGAGGAACTTGGAGCAGAACCCCAGGTGCACGATGATAGCTCTGAAAGGTCGGGAACTCTCATAGAAGATGACATCGCTCTCCACAAGAAAAAATGGACGGATCCATGTGCATAGGCCTGAGAGCCACCACCCTCGGAGAAATGAGATGCTGAGTGCTGGGACCTACCCTCGGCTGAATAGAATCTCTTCTTCCCTAAAAACCAGGAACCCCAGACCACATCTCTACTTTGCGATGAATCATGAAGACTCCCCTATCATGATGATCAAGTTATATACAATTTCATATCGATGAACTCTTCCCTCTCTAGTACATCAAGATATGTCTTCAGCATAAACGAAGTAACTTGGCACTGGCTCTCTGGGCATAATACCTCGTCAAAATACCTCACCCTAGCCTCCTGATCTCGCAATAGGTTGGACGAAAAACGAAAAAGGTTCCTAAAACAGATTCCAAACTCTCGAACACTGGAGATCCATTATAGAAGAGTAAGAATCTCCTAGCGACTGGATGCCTTCGCAGTTGAAGAAAGAAACTCGACTCTAAACTTGTATCAGAACTCCTCCAATGAGATCACGGAATCCTTGTGATCCCCGAGGAACAAGTACCACCACTTCCTCACTTCTCCATGTTGCATTGTCACAACCAAATACACCTAGTTCTCTTTTCAAGAACAGATCTAATTGAAGCCAATCTAGACCTCCTCTAACTAGTCTTCTATGACTACATCTGAAACTGATCCCTCGTACTTCTGCAGACTCTGGCACTAAAACTCCCAGAGTGTCCTCCTCCATGTGTCATTATCATCAAACTTTACCCTACGACGACCTGTTGGCACATCCTCCTAGACATATTCTGCACAAACCTAACGGGGACGTCGAACTAGATCTATACCTATAAAATAACCAATAGTTAGAGCTTGTAAAACTAGAATATGGAAGACTCCACATTAATTAATTAATTGTTTTCTTTTATTCAGTTTAGGCTAACCTATCCCAAGGTCTACAAATTCAAACACAAATAATAATGATGCATGATCTATTCCAAGGTCTCTACCCCTGCAACCAGTATCACCTAGTTTAGTAGGCATTGTAAACTTAAAGGTCCATGCATCAGATCACAGGGGGCCCTAAATGCCTATGTCTGAGCTGGTCTCGAGTGTTTACATCACTTTCTAAACATTACTGACACAGTTTCCCTAAAACCTATGAAACCTCAACTGTACCGAACACCAAACTCCATCATATCCCTCAAACTGACTCTCATACCACTCTTCCACAACCCCCTGCCCACAAGGAGTACCCCTCCTGGGCCGGCAAAGTGAGAAGAGAGATAAGGAACCCCGAGTCCCACCTCCAGTAGGCACCGAGTTGGTGACTAGCACCGATGGTATAGTAAACACAAAAATGGGATACATTACCCTCTTAAGATAACACATGTGAATGAGAGAGATAAGGTAGACACCAACCAACTCCAACTAAGATTGAAATATAAAATAAAACCCAAGTACACATTTGTAATGTCATACAAAACTACTACAACTGAACAAAAAAACCATAAGTACCAAAACAAAGTAAAAAAAGCATCCAAAAAGGATCCCTGAGGTTACCTCAATACGACTTCCCTACTAGTTTTCCACTTTACCTCAATGTCGCATGTCCTAAGAATTTCTCTCCAAAATTGCATACCCACAGACACTTGGACAGAGCACCACAACATGCACCTCGTGTAACAAAACCACCACGTCCATGAAAGAAAAGTAACCAAGTAGTTTTTAGGAGCCACCACAGCTCGTATACCGTGTATCATACATCAAGAATTGTACCTCAAGACATTATATCCCACACACTGAGTAAGGATCATCAGGCCATCAGAACCTATACATGTTGCACCGATAGTAGTCCATAGGAAACAATATCTAGAATATATGTGTAAATAAACACATGACATTAAAGGCCTCTACACACATATACAGATAAAAATAACCGATGTGCCTACCAGCACAAGTAACTACCATGAGAAGGGAGTTTGGCCAAAGGGGGTAGTCATCCATCCATCCTCCCACCGTAATATTAGGGAAAACCCTCCCTAGGGCTCAGAATCCCTGGGGTTTCAGTTTACCTAACTGACAGGGTGGATTAGCATATAGAAACACAAAAAGAATAGAATATACTATAGCTCACAACCACACTATGGTCACAACCTAGTCTTAGACTCAACTGCATCTAACGTCTCTTGGACTCCCCCTACCACTTCTAAGACTAGGTATTCTATGAGCACACAACCATTTAAAGAGATTGATTATATTCCTTCATTCCCTTTTTATCAGTTGCACTTTACATTAATTAATTCTTTTATCATTAATTAACTATTAACAATTTTCACATTATATTTCATTATCATAACTCCCAAATTCCACTGTTCCTTTTAAATTGCAGCCTCAGCAATGTGTCCCAGCAAGCTCCAACCCCATGGGTTAACATAATTTATTTAATAATTTATTAACAACATTATTACTTCCTCATATTCCCAAGTATTCTAGAAAAATATTATAAGTTACTAAACAAAAGGGGGCTCAACACGTTGATTAGATTAATTACCTGTTGAGTCTTTGCCGGTTATAACAAGACAGTAGACCCATCCTCCCACAGGAAGCTAAACACTAAAATTACATGGAATACCCCGTGCGTCTTCGCCCCTTTTGGATGGAGGTTAAGAAAACCAGTTGCCTTGAGAAGTGGGGAATGTAAGGAAGATAAAAAATCAACAATAAAAATAAAGCATCTAAATATTCACATCCAACCCTTTCTATCATCTCTGGTGTTATCCTTGACACCCACATGCATAAACTGATGCATCTCACCACTCTAGGCATCAACTGTTACCACAACTGATAGTCCTCCCTGCCCCCACATCTCACAACAGACTTATAGGATCACCTCAGAACATAAGGAGTATGAAATAAACATCCTATAAATTGGGATCTTGGCCCTTAAACAAGGCATCCAACCTTCAAACACAATGATCTCTCAAAACTCCATGAATAAGGCTCTTGGCCTTTATAAGCAAGAGGGTAACTAAGAACCATACAAGGCATTATATTTTTATCAAAAAACCATTTAATTAATCCATCTAGAATTAACCAATTTATTATTTGTAGGTTCCAAATATGGGTAACCAAAACAGAAAGCTATCATAGCTATCACAAATGGATCAAAGATTCTTAGTACATCAATTTTATTAACATGAAATTACAACAACAAAAACAACCAGATTCATTTCCATGCCTCTTTATCTTTATATAAAAAATTATCAATTAATTTTCATATCTAAATTCTTTACGAATTTCCATCAAGAAATAAAAGCTAAAAAAATAAAGCATAGATATCACAATATCTAGAAAAACAAGAGGAAACAACATACGATCGATATCAATTTATTTATCCGATTGAAATATTTATTATGTCAATTTTATTGTGATCCAGTGGTCTAAAACATGTTAACTATACCTTTTCAAATATAAGAATAAAGAAGTAATGTATCCACTACCTAAAATGGTTCTTGACATTGTTTATATGAGGACGATCCATACAATGGATTACAATCTCCTCCCCTGTGGCAACTGATTCCACCCGAGGACACCGCGCCATGATCACACCATCCAACAGCCAAGAAAACTCAATTAGAAGAATGAAGATCACATGAAATATCATGGAATGGAGAATAAAGAGGATAAGGATCAAATAAAACATAATAATAGAGGTAGATCATACCTTATATCGATGAAGGATCGACACTTGCTGCTTACACCAAAACATGGGGTGAACCTGCAGTAGGAATAAACTTCAAGGGGAAACGATATGAGGATTAAGTTTTGATTACACATACCCTATGGGAATAAGAAATGGTTCAAGTGTCTCACACCAGGGAATAAGAAAGTAGAATAAGGAAGGAAAATATCTTGTCCCTTTAGAAGATTTAATGGAGTAGCAGTTTAACATACACTGTATTTTAAATTAAAAAAATATCCCATTAAACCACATAGGTTGACCAAGTTAAAGCATCCTGAGCCTTAGAAAAATCAATATAGGAGTTAGGGGATTTGACTTGGCCTTAAATTCCTTAATACAAGGCCTTAAATTTATTTTACGTCAAAGAAACCATCAAAGGGGAGAAACTGTAGGAAGCTGGAAACACTGTACACCAAACATACAATTAGAAAAACTGTTAGATGACTCGCCATTTTAGAGACCTCATTGGTCTGGAAACACTGTACAATTTAACTGGTTTGGAAACAATATTCATGAACTAGAAATTTGGAAAAGGAAAATAGCCTGCTATTGGAAATAGCCTACTATTCTAGAAACACTATTACTAAACTAGAAATTTGGAAATGAAAAATAGCCTACTGCTTTGGAAACACTATTCATGACCTAGAAATATGGAAAAGGAAAATAGCGTGCTTTTGGAAATAACCTACTGTGCTGGAAAAACTGTTTATGAACTAGAAATTTGGAAAAAGAATATAGTCTATTATTGGAAATAGCATACTACTCTAGAAACATTGTTTATGAACTTGAAATTTGGTAAAGGAAAATAGCCTACTATTATAGAAACACAGTTCCTAAACTAGAAATTTGGAAAAAGAAAATAGCCTGCTGTTGGAAATAACCTACTATTATAGAAACACTTTACATGAACTAGAAATTTGGAAAAGAAAATAGCCTTCTATTGAAAATAGCCTATGGTTCTAGAAACCCTGTTCATGATATAGAAATTTGGAAAAGGATAACAGTCTAATGTTGGTAATAGCCTACTATTTTGGAAACTTTTTTCATGGACTAGAAATTTGGAAAAGGATAATAATCTGTTATTGGAAATAGCCTACTGTTCTAGAAACAATGTTCATGAACAAGAAATTTGGAAATGGAAAATAACCTGTTGCTGGAAATAGCCTACTATTCTAGAAACACTGTTCATGAACTAGAAATTTGGAAAAGGAAATATCCTACTGTTGGAAATAGTGTACTATTCTGGAAACATTGTTCACGAACTAGAAATTTTGAAAAGTGTTGGGAATAAGTCACCTTGACCTCCCATAACACCTCGAACACCAAATTTCATAAAAGTAATGGATTGGAGAGGTCTGGGACATTACAAGGAACCTTCAACATGGATGTCTACCTTCTTATAATGTTGTCCGAGTGAAAATTCGCTGGTGTGTGGTGAATTTTTTCCTCTATGAGAACCCAAACTTAGAATATGACCTATATATGAGAAAATTTTATGGAATCCTTATCTATTGAATTTAAGGAATGTAATCAACTTATGATTTTCAAGTGATTTATAGTAGTTCATACAAGGATAAAAAATTAGGATTGAAGATCTCCCATTGATCTAAATGTTAGGCTACTCTTGGATCACTATGGTTAATAACTACATGAAATTCAATTATAAGTAACATGCATTAGAAATTAATGTTATCTTCATGAATCAACCATAATATCTTCTCTACATCACGAAGTACTCATGGAACTTCACTACATGGGGAATTGATTTCTTGGGTACATACCCACCAATGAATTCCCGATAGTACAGGTTCATCCTTACCACCACCAATATCATTTCAAAATGGGGTAAATAAATTAAATTAATAGAGTTTAAGGCCATATCCATTGTAAAATTAATGATATCCTACATCATTTTTTAGTTTGGGATCCCTCACATCACTGTCTTGGACAATGGATTCATCTTCCAAGCTGGATAGATGAAGAAGTTATATGCCAAGTACAACATCTAGTCTATCCATATGTTCTGCTATCATGCATGGGATAATTATTAGATCAAGTAATTCAATAATATCCCTATCTAACAAATTTTATAATATCATGGTATTATACAAGATTATTTTTTTCTGAAAATATCTAAAACGCTCCTTGGGTATACCAGACGATGACTTAGACATCCACCCAAGTAACTCTCTATTCTTTGGGGTTTGGAACAAGAATAATACTACCCATAAATCTTTAACTTCCATCACTTTGGAAATCCATATATGATTATTTTAGAATAAAATAATTCCCCATTTCTATATATATAAGTTATATTCCCTCAATTATAATAGGATATAATAATTACACAACCTTGATGTCCATCATAACAACATTTTTCAATCATTCAAAAAGAAAACATGCCACAGATACTTCCTCCTAGGTGAATTGGTACAATATTTTTTAACACTAATGATACCCTAAAGTAAATCTATAATGATCAATCACATTTATGAAGTCCCTTTATCCATTAAAAAGGTATACTCTAATAGTTCATACTCGCCAATCACCATAGATAGGGAGCATATCACACCTCCCACCAATGTGAGGTTTCCTAAATAGTTTTTTTTATAAAATTAATGTCAGTTCACTATGTTCTCACTGTAAAATGTTAAACTAACTGGTCATGTCCTTTAAAACATGTCTTTAAAGTATTTATTCCATTTATTCATCACTAAGAGATGTTGAAATGGACAATTATGGTATATATAACATGAACTGAAACTGTGTGACACCCATATCCACATTTTATGGTGTTAGAAAACATAGTCAAGTTAATTTAAGATGAATTTAACTTAAAGGTAATGATTCATCATCAAGTAACCCTAAAATAAAAGCAAGTTGATCTTAAGTGTATGAAATTTAACTATATAACACACTCTCTTCACAATAATATGTTAAAATGCATGATCATCATCTTTTGTATATGATGTTAAACCACACCAAATTTAGTTTTATTTTTTTAACCTTAAACTATGTAGCTAATGTATTTATTTCTACTTATTAAATTATATATCCTTCTCACCATCCTATATTTAAGGAATATCCCCTAATTTGGTTCCATTATACTACTACATCATTCCCAAAAACTACATATGGAATGATTCCAGTTTCCTGTGATATATAGGGAATCCCAGATCTTCTATCTTGGGCCCAACCACAATTTAACTCTCATCATACTTACCTTATCTTGATGACCAAAACCCTTCCACTAGGTTCCCTTTTTCTCAGTTGAAAGTGAGACAATGATCCTGCAAGGATTTGGGTTTCAACCTATCCTATACATATACAACTCATGATGTTCCTAATGTATGAAGACATGGGACCCCATGTGTTGAAGTCTACCTAAATATCCAATTTAGTTCACTTTAAAAAATTAAGTCTTCCAGCTTAATAGATCCACATCACCTCTCTTATCTGAATATAATACCATTAGGTGATGAAAAAATATTCCAAATTCCATCCTCATGTCTATGGTACACATCCTAAATAAATTTTGGCATAAATATGATTGGTCCCATGTTTCAAAGACATGGTATTTGGATGAACCTAATCTATTTGTCCCATACTTTGTGATGTGGTGTTGCTACCTATATTTTGAACTTGGTTAGTGGTGATACATAATCCATTTTCACCCATCTAACATTGATCCTAGAATATATGATTTACTTTTTGTCCACACTCCTTTATTCTAATGGAATTTCAATGTCATTTGTTTTATCCTCTCATGAACTTATGCCTATTGGAAAATAGAGGCTGTTTTTAGCATCTTCCCACAACGAAATTCCCACTTGGTTGGTTTATTTCCAATGTTCAATGTAATATTATGATCCCGAACCATCCACCCCTATTGTCCACTCTCGCGTGACATGGTTGATATCCTTTTACTCCTTGTTTCCCACAACTTGCATGGATCATGTGGGCTTAGGGGTTTTGGGGTATTGTTCCCTAAATGATCAAGTAATACCATATTTATATTTTAAAATACATTTTAGTCTTGATTTAATGACATCAAATTACTCAACCCCTTCTTTCCCTAATATGGTTTTCAATATCAATATGGAAACTACAAATCACATTGGGTTTCTTTGATCCCTTTATTATACATAGAAAATATCACCACTTTAGTATCCATTATGCATAACATTAAACTGAACCACCCCTTGTGGTCCTAGTATCATGATCTTAAACTATTTTCATACCTTTTGGGGTTTTCTATTTTTTCATTGAACCTTACAACCCATGTATAGTGTTTATTCACTCTCCATAACCCACAAAAAACCATTCCATTTCATTAAAGTTATATGACCTTAAAATTTTGAAAACCTTTTCTCATTATTATTGTAGGACACAATACTGGGTGTACAATATCCATGGTGCATTATGTTAAACCATATGACATTGTCATTATCACATGACTTTAAAATACATGATACTTTGGATCCTCACCCTAGCAGATGCCCCCTTTAGTGTTGGTACACTACCATTCCACATTCAAGAATTATTTATAGATTGATTCCCATCTAACATGATTTTTAGTGATGTCTAGATCACTTATTTTTATCTTAGACACTAGCTCTATGTACATTCCATAGATTTCCTTAGTAATGTAGATTTTACCAATCCCTATCAGGGTTTGGAAACTTTTTTAAATAGATCGCTCATTCTTTCCACACCCCTCTTTTTTATATTATTCAAATCCCCATAGAAGTATCTTCCACCTAGAACTTTGTATCTATTGATCCCCAATCCATTGGATATGTAGTGACACCTAAAATCCCCCATGGGTCCAACCATAGTTCTTCACCTCCCTCTTAGATGTATTGGTGCTCAACAACCCTTTGTCAAGCTTACGATTCCCTTGGAACATTATAGTGATGTCATATTTAGAAGGATATGGGATAATCATAACAACCTTAAACTATGTTACCACCCAACCATGATCATATATATTTAAATTTAATCCCAATTTATTTCTAGTTTTTCCCCTACTAGTGCCATATAAACTACTTCAAAACAAGTTTTATTTCCTTAAGAAGAATCTAGGAATTTAACTAGTCAAATAAATACAACCTTAAATCTCATAATACCCTAGTCCTAACTTAATAACCTAAAATATAGAACCACTTCCTTGATAAGTTCTGATGTTAGCATATTAGTTTTTAAATTCATCCTTGGTTTATCCCATCTCACTCACTAGAAGGGAAGTATAACCATTAGTCCAAGTACCCAAACCTTACATCTAATTAACCCCTTTTCATTGAATGAACAAACCTTGGTCATTAGTAATCATTCGCATTGGGTTCCCCCTAGCTCCTTCTAGATGGATCGTTCCAACCTTTTTCAAAGTATTACAAACTTAAACCCTAAAAACCTTAATGTCAATCCAATGAAACCTCAAACCCTATAACTTGTCAATAAGAATATAAATACTCTATATTGATCAATAAAAGAGGGGAAAAGGTTTTTAAGGTTTAAAAACAATATATATATATCTGGGAAAACTTCAATCTCTGTTTCACAGTTCGTCACCTTTTACAACTAGGGAAAAACATATCCAACAAATGGAAAAGGAACAAAACTTATGGGGCCTTCCATCTGATCCAAATAGAAGTCTCGAAATAATTTTTGGATCCACTAGTCCAAGAGAAATTTAGAATAAGTCATTTCACAATCCCAAACATAGTCCTTGCGATATAAATTTAAACTACATGGACTCTAATCCCTTCCATATAGTGATAAACTACATGATCCATGTCTAAGTTGAAAACCCATAAAAGGTGTGCACCTATGGTATACTCATAATGAACTTAAATTATGTGAATTTCATTTGGGGTTTTTTTATAATGGTTTTGTGTTTATAATTCATATCAGGTTCTCCCAACTCCATACTATATAAACAACCTCATATTCCCTCCAATCATTATGACCATAAAATATATCCACTAACTAAGAATATTTTTATGCTAGTGTTGGGATTTATGATTAAATTTCTATTTTTAAACCCAAGTTTTGTAAATCATATTCCACTTAGGTCCAAGTAACATTACCTTAAACTTCATGCCTTTTAACCTCAAGGTCCTCTGTATTGGAATTGGTCCCTCTAACTCGCATTGGATTTTTTTCTCTATCGAGTTCATTATAGACCACCTAACCTTTGATCCAAGATCGATAATATAAAACTGGTTGCACTTCATAGTCTAAGCTAAATGACATTAAACTCCACAATATTGGGTACTAATTGGTTCCTCCCTAATTTATTGTTGATTCATTTCCCTATCTCTTATGTGTTTGACACTACATTATTCTTAGTGAATCCTATCGATATAATTGATGCATGATGATAGAGATATGGAAGTGAAGGCCACCAAGATCTTGAATTTCAAAAAGACATGTGTAGGTTGGAGAATGTAGTGGAAGTCAGGAAAGCACCAACAATTGTCCAATTCTACAACTGTAGGGAGAAAGGGAACTATGAAAGCTGGTGCAGTAAACCTCAATCTCTCAAGGGTAATCCGTGTCAGTAGACACAAAAGAGAACAAAATAATTGAAAGCTTGTTCCCTCAATACTATAGAAGTTTAGCTATAAAATGAAGTCATACTTGGTACACTTCATATTCATCAAGAATAGAAAAATTATTATTTGATTATGGTTCAATGCTTTCCTTTATATCTTCCATGTCTTCTAGAACTATGGAATCTAAGCCCTAAAACCTTGAGGTAGGGATATCCTTAAAAATTCCTTATGGTTCAATCATTTCAACCAAAGTGTTTGAATCTTCTTTTATTGGCATATATGGGAAGATTATTTTGGAAAATATTGTGTTACTTCCCTTGGTGGAATTAGATGCTATAATGGGAATGGAGTGGCACTCATTATACAGAGAACATATCAAATTTTTTGAAAAATACATATATTTTCATATTCTGAACCATCCCTTTCTCCTATAAAAATTCAAGGAAGACCATGAATCTCCTTTGGAAAATCCTACAATTATGTGGGGGTTTATTCCCCATGAAGAGGTATACCTTGCTAAAATGGTTGAGTCAAAGGAAAGTGTCAGCCTAGTAGGAATTTCCATCATAAGGGAATACAATGATGTATTTACCAAAGAGTTTCCCGAACTTCCCCAAGATTGTGAGGTAGAGTTCTCCATAGAACCCATACTCATAGTTACTCCTATCTCAATGTGTCATGATAGGATGAATCCTATCGAACGAGAGAAGTTAAAGAAGTAGTTTCTAGAGAATTTTGAAAAAGTGTTCATATGCCCAAGTGCATCACCCTGGGGTGTTCCTGTGATCTTGGTAAAGAAGAAGGATGGATCAATGTGGTTGTGTATCAATTATCGGGAACTCAACAAGATCACTATAAAGAAAAAATATATTCTCCTAATAAATTAATACTTGTTCGATCGGCTATGAGGATCTCATTACTTCTCAAAGGTGAATCTTCATTATGGATATCATTAGCTAAAGGTGAAGAAGGATGATATTTATAATACTTACTTCCATACAAGTTTTTGGTGCTATGAGTTTCTATTGATGCCCTTTAGACTTACTAATTCCCATGAAATCTTCATGGATTAGGGGAATAGATTCTTTAGACATTACCTTGAAATTTTTTTTGTAGTTTTTATCAATTATATTCTCATATAATCCAAGATAAAGGAGAAACATGATGAAAATCATAGACTTGTGTTGGTGAAATTGAGAAAGGAGAAGTTGTACACCAAGTTCAAAGAGGGTGAATTTTGGATGAAGCAAGTCATGTTCTTGGGATATGTGATCACAAGCGAGGGAATTTCTAAGACCATTGAAAATTGAGATTGAGGAATGGCCCAGACACTCTAGTTTCATAGAAATATATGTTTTTCTTGGATTAACAGGGTACTACCGATGTTTACTAAAACATTTCTCATGATTTTCAAGACCTTTAACTAAGTTAACAAGGGAAGGGGTAAAGTATGTATGGATAGAATAATGTGAGGGAATCTTGAAGGAGATAAAGAGAAGGCTGATCACTTCACTTATACTCATGTTACTGAATATTGGAGAATGTTTTGTGATATAAGAAAATTATTCAAAGAAAGGATTGGGTTGTGTACTCATAAAAAAATTATTATTTGATAGTAGACGCCTCACAGAAGTTGAAGATCCACGAGTAAAACTGCCCGACACAAGATCTAGTTCTAGCACCTATTATTTTTTCCATGAAAATATGGTGGTCCTACCTCTATGGTGAGAAGTGTGAAATATACACTAATTACAAGAGTCTAAAGTATATATTCATATAAAAGGATCTCAACATGATTCAAAGTATATGGATAGAGCTAATAAAATATTATGATTACTCTATTCACTATCATCCTGGTAAGGTGAACAAGGTAGGTGATGATCTAAGAAGAAAAGAAACTGGTACTCTATATATGTTAAAAATTGAGAAAGACCCTATCTTAATGGATATTAAATGGATGGATTTAGAAATAATAATGGTTAGAAATACATCCTATTGTTCCCAAATGATTTCCAAACCATATATCCAAGAGAAGATTAAGGAAGCACAGAGGGATGATCTGGATCTACAAAATCAGGTGAATACAGTAAAGGAAGGCAAGAACCCAGAGTTCCATATCGATGATGATTGTGTGATTAAATTTGGAATAGATCATTGTGTGCCTTCATCACATGGTATTAAAGAGGGGTTATTTGATAATGAACATATCTCACCATTCTCTATCTATCCTGGTAGCACAATGATATACCGTGATCTCCCAGAACACTTTTGGTTGGACAATATGAAGAAGGATATTTCTGAATATATCTCAATGTTTTTGATATGTTAGGAAGTTAAATAAGAGTGAAATAAGTACAAAGGGATGATGAAACAATTGACTATATTCATGTGGAAATAGTATAATGTCACTATGGACACGGTCACATTTCTCCCTAAGATGTCCAAGGGAAATAATATGATATGGGTTTTTCTTGACCAGCTCACCAAGAATACTAAATTTATCACAATTTAGGAAGCTCTATCAGTTGAACAAATTGAAAAGATATATGTGAAGGAAGTGGTGAGACTGCATGGGGTCCCACTCTTGATTGTCATTGACCATGATCTAATGTTTACATCTAAATTTTGGTGGAGTCTCCAACATGATTTGAGTACTGAATTAAATTTCAACACGACGTATCACCCCCGAACTGATGGACAATATGGAAGGACTATTCAGATGATTTAACATATGGTAAGACCTTTCTATTTAAAATTCAAAGGTGGATGGGATCAGCATCTCCCACTGGTTGTGTTCTCACACAACAATAACTTCCACCCGAGTATTTTGATGGACCCATATGAAGCTCTGTATGGAAAGTGACATAGAACTCCAACTTGTTGGGATGAAGTTAGACAAAGAAAGTGACTTGGACCTGATCATGTGCAAGAGATGTCATAGAAGGTTCAAGTCATCCAGAAACATATCAAAGCTGCTTAGAGTCGATAAAAGATCTATGATGAAAACTGTCGAAGGGACTGTAGTTCAATGTTGTATAAAAAATCTGCCTTCAAATATCACAATGGAAGAGAGTCATGAAGTTTGGAAAGAAAGGGAAGCTATGACCAAGGTACATTGGACCCTTTGAGATCCTTGACTGAATCGGATCTGTGGCCTATCAGGTTGCACTTCCACCAAATATGGATCAAGTTCATTATGTGTTTCACATATCATTGTTGAAGAAGTACATACCAGATCCCTTACATGTACTGAACTCAGTGGTGGTACATCTGGAAGATGATCTCTCTTATGAGGAGTAGCCAATAAAGATTCTGGACCTGAGATATAAGGTTCTATGCAATAAGATGACCCACCTTTTCAAACTGTTATGGAGGAACCATAATTATGAATAATCAACTTGGGAACTAGAGGATACGATGAAGGATAAGTACCCGTACCTGTTTTAGAAAAAAGAAATTTCGAGGGGAAAATTTCAAAAGGGGGGAAGAATGTAATGACCCAAGATTTTATAAACGAGATTTCTCCATTTTTGTAGTAATTTCATAAACAAATAAAACCACATTAGGAAACACAATTCCACATCATGATTAAATGATCTACAATGTGACCTCTAAAAAAATATTTCTACTTCTGTGTTTTGAATTTTGATAACATGACAAACACGGTTGTGATCAGTAAGATGTTTGGAGTTTGATAGGACAAACATAATTTTTGGTGAATAGTAACCTACCCTTATGAACAGTAACCTACCCTTATAAATATTAATATGACCCTTATGAATAGTAAATCTTCCAAAAGAATAGTAACCTCACCCATGAATGTATAAATAAATTTAGGCATCTTATAAGTGACAATATGACTATAGTAAATGTTTTTGTATTTTTTAAGTCACAAATGTAACACCCCAGGCTTCCACAATTTGCTTCTCCTTGAATAATAAAAAAGCTTCTACTATACGCAACTTCGACTTCTAACACACCATGACCAATCAAAGTAATAATTTAAAAAACATTTATGAATAGTAATACCAACTTTTTAAAAATTTATAAATTTTATTTTTCAAAATGGAATTCATTTTTGGATTTCTAATATCAAAATTAACATAGGGTGAATTTTTGGTATTTTTCTGAAAACATTCAATTTTTAATGATTAGCGAAAAAGACTACGTTATTTTTTAAAATCGAATTTTATTTAAATAATTATTAATTTTATTTAAATTTATTTTAAAGTTAAAATAGATACATAAGACCAATATCAGTTCAATGTAATTCACTGGAGTCATTTTATAATAAGATTAGATATAAAAAAATTTATTGAACTATTTAATGCCTTTTACCCACCTTCTAGGCATATTTGCAAATTTGAATAAAAAGTAATTTTACCTCGTCTGTGAATTGAATTTCAAAAATTCTAGAGACACGATTGACATCACTAAGTAAAATTTGGTTCAATGGGATGAAAATATTATTTTGGTGAATAGTAACTTTTGAATTTTATTTACTACAGTTAAAAGTAAATTTTGTAATTAAAGGTATAAATGACATTATAATTACACTAAAACATGTACTAATTTTGTTGGATAAGTGTATTTCGACTAGAATCAACCTTATGAAAAAATATGATATTTTTTGATCCTCTTGGTTTTGATTAGGACATTTATTATTATTTTATTTAAAGAAGAGTTAAAAGTGTTAAATTCAAATATTAATAACTAAACCATTTTTATTATAGGGTGATACATTAAATAAATTAGACTATAAATATTCATTATAAATATAAAAATATTCCCTACATCATGGTATTTTATTTATAATTTTTATACATTAAATAATTAATTTTATAAATGACAGAATGACGAGTCATTAATTACCTTATTAATGGATGATTAAAATAATTGATATTATAAATATCCAAATAAATGTAAATTGAGGCTTTTGATGAATTAAACTAATTTTATAGGTTAATATGAAATGTTATTACTTATTTAATGTATTTTATAAGTAATAATGTTTGGTTGAATTTCCCAAAAACCAAATACTAAGTAGTGTCAAAATTTACATAAATGAGTTTTTAAAACAAATACTATATTATTAAATGATATAATATTCCTAAAAATATATGGTTCAGAAAAAAGAAATTATATAATTATAAATATTTCCTTAATGAACCACTTGAGTTTCTCTTGGAATTTTATAGTACGTATATTAACGATGTAATATAAAAATACAAGAAAACATTGTAAAAGTTAAACTATTTAACTAAGAGTTAAATCTAAAAGATAGGGTTAATATAGTGACATAACATTTCCAAAACCTATTGGTTGAGCGGATATAGAACCATACCAACCTTTTCCAGTAAAAAAACTCATTTGGATCCATTATAAACCTACAATTATTTTTTAATAAAATAATATTTCAAGCATTTCCTAAAGTGACCCTCACCTCTCATATAAAAGGGTACTTCCCCTTCTCTCAAAATCACACATCCAAAGCCATTTAGATCAGCCCAAACCTACTCAAATATCTTCCCAACTACCCTAAATTAAAACTAGAGTTATTAATTTTATCATAAAGGAAACCTATGGAGCCCTTTTGATCAAATCAAAAAGGAAGCACCAGAAGAAGATGTAATAATTTCATAAACTTTTTCAAAGTTATTTTCTTCTTCCACTTCCTCTTTATTTTTTGTTTTCATAAAGAAATAATAACTGAATTATCTTCTATATATTTTGATGTTATTATAAATATGGTATAACTGTATTCATTATTCTATGAATGAAAAAGTCATCATACATCCGTATGTACTACATACCCTCTCCTCATCGTGGTGTAGTTTGTTATTTGACACTTCATTATTTGGATTGGTATAATAATGATTATAATTGATGTAAATAATAAATATGACAAGTTAATGATTTGGTATATGTAATATAACATCCGATTACATATGATTTCACCATCAATAGAATGATATTGTTGCTCTTGCATACGTACGGATTACCGTCTCCACGAACGCGATGAGATTCATTACCCATCATAACCATTCAAGAATAATTTTCATTTTATGATTAAAAATATTGTTGAAGAACTTAATATAAATCTGGATATGAATCAAATTCATCCTATCCATAACAATCATGTCTTACTTAATAAATAATATAAATGAAAACGAATCAGTTATCACTCGAAACAATGATACTACTGAAATATTTTTAACAAAGAAATATTAGAGGATCATATATGATATCATATTTATGTATGTGGGTTTTTTATAATTTAATAAATATGATTTTACTATTATATATGATGTTAATGTACTGTCTACTAAACAAAAGTACAAGGTAAGGGTTAATTTTACAATCTCTTTATTATCCAACATTGTTTACACGTTAGCATCTACTAGGAATTCTTTATCATCCTCATCCATGATTCTTAAAAATGTATTTTAAAATATTTTTACTATTTACCAGAATATGGATAAAATTCATTTATACCCCTATTTTAATTTTTATTAAATGTTTTTAAAGGAATCTTTCTATCATTTTCGAAACAGGGTACTTTATGATCTTTTCTTTAAATTAAGGCAATAATGTTTTTTTATCTTATATGGTAGGTGCAACTATATTCTACCATTATAATACCTTTGAAGCTTCCCTTAAAATCTTAAAATAATATTTTCAAAATAAATGTTTTCTTTTATAATTATGTTACTTTTAAATGATTTAAAAATAGAAATAGATTTTTCTCTCAAATAGTTTTGATTTCATCTATGTCAGCATCATTTGATTGATTTTACACTTGTTTGAAGTTGATTTATTAGGATACAATCTTACATATTTTATTGAAGGTTTTGTGATATGTTTGATTGTGGATATTTTATTTTTATACCATTCATGGTTTATTGTTAACGATTTTACATTTCGTATTCTAGTTTTAATACGAATGTTTATGTTATGATTCAACCTTTTCATATGTGGAATGAGTTGGACTTAGCAAGTTACGGGTGGAGCCCACTATAGCCCCTCGATGCATCGGTAGGTCTCATGAGACAAACTAGTGTCTTGGCACAAGGCCTTGAAAAAACTTTATTTGTAATCTTAGAACAAGGCCTTGACTATGTGGTTATGAGGTCCTACAGTATGCATTCTATCATTATGAAATTAACTATTGATATTACATGTGATTATTCAACTAGTAGAATGTCAATGTGAATAAGTAAATGGAATTATTTGATTTATCTTTGCCATATTATGCTAAATTTTATGTTTAAAAGGCTTGTGTCTAAGTCTTATACATTTCCTTAAATGTTTATGCTTATTTATGATAGTTTCCACTATATAGTTATCCTTACTGAGCATCTTAGATCACTAATTTCTTGTGTTTTTTTACCAGGATGTGAAGAAGTATATTACGATTAACCTGAAGGGATATTCAAATGGATATGAGTGTGTTCGAAGGGGAAACAATGTTGTTTTTTTATTTCATGATGTAATTTAAAACTTATGTATGTATCTAGTACTTCAAAGGCTATTAAACTAATCGGTCTTTTGAGACTTGATATCTTGTGGTTATGCCAATGTTATGTATTAATAACCCTAATCTAGGTAACTAGGGTCGGGGTGTTATAGTTGTTATCAGAGAAAGTTTAGTAAAAACCATGGAAACTAGATTTAGAAAAACTCTGATTAGAGAACATTACCCTAAGACAGACTTTGAGTATTAATATAGAAAAACTTACTAGAATTTTGGTAATGTAGATATTTTGTGAATTTTCCATGCAATACATCCCTGTCTGGATAAGAGCAGGTAGAGGCGGATCTGGAATATATATGTCTAGGGGTAAAACATGAAAACATCACTTTGATATATACTCGAACGAGAACTGGTGTACAATAATAGAACTTGCTACAATCTTGGTTAGCACACTCTTGGGAGATATTCTTAGGATAATTCAAATTTTCATTACAAGCCAGTATGAAGGATTTATGAGTAAATACTTCCTAAAAGAAAACATTTGTTTTATGATTATGGATTATATGCATAAACTATTCAATTTATGATAGGTATTTTATTAGTTTCAAATTTTGTATTGTGATTCATAAACTAATCTATTGTATTCTATTGTTTGGAAATGGAAAATAGTGGAAGGAATGGAAACTGTAACAATGCACGTAATACATAGAGAGATTTCCATCCTACTCAAGATAATTTTAGTAGGGCTGGTGATGAAGCTGGTGCTATATAGCTTATAACTATACTGAGACAACTCACTCAGGTTATGAACAATAAACTTACCTGTATGGAGCACCCTGATCCACAACGCGGAGGATCAATGTTATAAGGATTCATGAGACAATAACCACCAACATTCAATGGGACTACAATTCCATTTGTAGATGAGCAATGGATAAGTTACTTAGAAAAAAATATTTCATTCTTTGGGGAGTAGTGAAAGGGAAAAAGTTGTCATGACAGTTTATCACCTCACAGGAGATGCAGATCAATGGTGGTCAATAATTAAAAACATAAAGGATGATGAAGAAGTATCAAATATATATTGTATGGAGTTTAAGGATATTTTCTTAGAAAACTACTTTATTCGTGACCATCAAGCGGATATGGAAAGACAATTTCTAAGTCTAAGGAAAAAGGAGTATGAGAATGTCACAAAGTATGAGGCTAACTTTACAAGGTTAGCAATGAATGTAGCAGATTATATATGTAACCTAATGAGTAAGATTGGTCGATCCTTTTTGGGTTAAAACCATTTCTCCATCGATCATCATTATCACAACCCTTCTCATTGTATGAAGATATTGTCACATGTGAAATCAAGACATAAAAATAATTATCTAAGTCATATAACTTTAAAGAAAAGAAAGAGAGGAACACATCTTTTGAACACTCTGGAAATGGAAATACAGGGAAGAAGGGAAAAGTTAAATTTCCATCCTGTAGTAAATATGGGATGAAACACCCCAGTACTTGCCTAAAGAGAATGTGAGTCTGTTGCAAGTTTATAGAAAAAGGCCACCAAGATCGGGATTTCAAATTGAAGAAAGAGGTTTTCAATGTTGAATACTTTAGTTGTAATGAAATGGGACATTATGAAAATGAATGTCATAAGCGTCAAGGAAACTTACCTAAAAAAAGGGCAAGGGAGCAAGGCCAAGCTTATTCAATCAAAACTGTAGTGGTTGATGTTCCGAATGATGTGGTGGCAAGTGCATTAATCATTTTTTAAAATTTAAGAAATGCTTTATTTGATTCTGTATCATCGCATTCTTTCATATCTTCCCTGTTTTCCAAGAAAATTAGATATTTAAAATTTGATTTAACAAGGGATTTGTCAGTCAAAACTCTTAAGGGAAGTATCATTGCTACAATGTTTTGTGCATCTGTTACCATTATGGCATATAAATGTTCTTTATCTACTAATCTCATCGTCACACCCACGATTGAATTTGATAAAATCTTTTCTATGGATTGGATTTCAAACCATGATGTGAAAATTTATAGTAAGAAGAAGGAGGTTATAATTTTTTATGATGATAAGTAATACCTTATCTTTAGAGCAGAAACATGACCATCTAATTCTCATCTAGATCCACACCCAGAAGCTCTACTAAATTCAATTATTGGGGAGTGAGAGAGTTAAATAAACATGGGTGAGGAAAGGAATGTTCAAATAGAGGACATACCTATTGTGCAAGAATATGTTGATCTATTTCTCTAGTATTTACCTAGACATCCTCCAAAATGATAAATTGAGTTTTCCATTGATTTTATTCCTGGTTCATGGCCCATATCAATGACCCATTGTATAATTTCCACTGTGGAATTAGTGGAACTAATGAAACTACTAGAAAAATTGAGTAATAAAGTATTTATTCACCCTAGTGTTTCTCCACGGGGATCCGTTATTCTTTTTGTGAAGAAAGATGGATCTATGAGGTTGTTTGTTGACTACTGGTAGATCAATGCTATAACAATAAATAAAAAAGTATCCCCTACCTCGCATTGATGACTTAATCAATCAAATTCATGGAGCTCAATATTTTTAAATGATTTACCTTCGATATGTATATCATCAGTTGTGTGTAAAGAAGGAAGAAATTCTGAAGATAGCATTTCATACTAGGTATGGGCATTATGATTTTATAGTAATACCTTCTGGGCTGACTAATTCACACTCTTTCTTCATTGATCTAATGAATAGAGTTTTCAAGGAATAATTTGATGACTTTGTAGTGGTATTTATTTATGATATCTTGGTATACTCCAAAATCTACGATGATCATGAAAATCAATTGCGCACCATTCTACAGTCTCTTAGAAGAAATTAATTATATTGGAAGTTTAGCAAGTGTGAATTCTGGCTTCAGGATATTTCTTTTCATTCTCATATTGTCTCTAAGGATGGAATCTCTATTTATCCTTCTAAGATAAGAGCAAAAAAAGAATGTCCAGCACAGACGATTATAAATGAGGTATACGGTTTTATTGGTTTAGAAGGTTATTATCAGCGTTTCATCTAGAATTTTTCCTGATTGGATAACCCATTAACCAAGCTCACACATAAAGGGGTTGATTTTTTTTGGACAAAAGAGTGTGTAGAATGTTTTGAAGAACTGAATATAATATTAGTTAATTCCCCTATCTAGAATATACCTTCGGGGAATGATGGGTTTGTTTTTTATAATGATGCTTCAAACAAAGGACTCGGTTGTGTCCTTATGCAGAATGATAGAGTTATTGCCTATGTATCACAATAGTTAGAAATTCATGAATAAAACTATCCTACTCATGATCTTGAGTTAGTAGAAACAATCATTGCTTTAATGATATGGTGACACTATCTCTATGGTGAAAATGTTAGATATATAATGATCACAAGAGTTTGAAGTATATTCTCTCATAGAAAGAACTCAACATGAGGCAAAGACGATGGCTTGAATTACTCAAGGATTATGATAGAACTATACACTACCACCAGAGGTTGGAAAATTAGGTGGAAGATCCTTTGAGCAGAAAGGATCATGGAGTTTGGAACAACATGAGAGTTGAGAGGGATCCTATGTTCATGGATATAGTAAATATGGGTATGGGAATAATCATGGAAGGTGAAACATTGATTATTTTTTAAATGGTTTCCAAACCATCTTTACTAGAAAGAATATAAAGTTCTTAGATTGATGATAAGGATTTTGAAAAGAAAAATAAAGCTGTGAATGATGAGATAATGATTGACTTCGTATATGAAGATGAAATTTTAAAATTTGGGAGGAGGCTTTTTGTTCCCGATATACCTGATCTAAAAATGGAATTGTTGGATGATTCCCATAGCTCCAATTTCTCTATACACCTTGGTAGCACTAAGATGTATAGAGATTTGAAGGAAAATTTCTAGTGTCACAACATGAAGAGGGAGATAGCTGATTATGTGTCAAGATGTATGGTTTTTCAAATGGTTAAGGATAGAAGAAAACATTCTAGAGGATTCAGGAAACCTCTTCCCATACCTGAGTGGATATGGGAAGATATTACGATGGAATTTGTCATGGGGCTACCAAATACTCCTAGAAGGAATGATGCAATATGGTTCATTGTTGATCATCATACCAATTCAACACATTTCTTTTCTATAAGAGAAGATTTACCAATTGAATTTTTAGCAAGAATATATATTAATGAAGTTGTAAGACTTCATGGAGTACCTCTATCAATTGTTTCTGATCATGATTCACATTTCACATCAAGATAATGAAAATGTATTAAGAAATTCATCGACAATGAACTTAATTTGAGCACTTCCTACAACCCTCAAACTGATGGACAATCAAAATAGACTATTCAAACCTTATAAGACGTGTCTAGATCTTCCTTAATTGAATTTCAAGGCATGAATGATCAATATTTACCTATGGTAGAATTTTACTTTAACAATAGCTTCCATTCAAGTATTCAGATGGCACCATATGAAGCATTATATGGAAAGAGATGTCGCACACCAACTTGTTGGAATGATGTTGGTGAATGAAAACTCACAAGACTAGAACTTTTTGAGGAAACAATAGAAAAGGTGAAGATTATACAAACCCATATCAAAGCATCTCAAAGTTAGAAAAAGTTCTATGTCGACAAACAAAGGAAGGATTTGGAATTTGAAGTAGGAGACCATGTTTTGTTGAAGGTTTCTCTAGGGAAGGGTGTTATATGATTCGGTAAGAAGGGTAAATTAAGTCTCCGGTACATCAGAACATTCAAAATTCTTGAACGAATTGGATTTTTAGGTTACCATTTGGAAATGCCTCTAAGTCTCTCCAAAGTTAATGATGTGTTTCACCTATCACTATTGAGAAAATACATGCCTGACCCAAAAAATGTACTCACCTATGAAGAAATAGAACTAGAACCAGATTCATCTTATTGTGAAGAGCCTATCAAGATTCTTGATACTAGAGAACAAGGTTTGAGAAACCAGACGACTCGTTTGGTAAAATTTCTATGGAGAAACCATAAGACGGAAGAGGCAAAATGGGAACCCAAGGAACTTATGATGAAAAATCACCAAAAACTTTTTATGCAGTAATATTCTATAAATTTGGTAGACAAAATTATTTGACGGAGGGAAGAATGTAACATCCCAGGCTTCCATAGTATGCTTCTCGTTGAATAATACAATATCTTGTGTTGTACGCAACTTCGAGTTCTAGCACACTACGGCGAATCAAACGAGCCATTTAAAAAAATACTTAAGAATAGTAATACCCACTTTTTGAAATTTTATAAATTTTATTTTTCAAATGGACATCATTTTTGGATTTGTAATATCAAAATTATCATAGGGTGATTTTTTGGTGTTTTTCTGAAAAATTTCAATATTTGATGAATAGAAAAAACACAGCACTATTGTTTAAAACTGATTTTGTTTAAATAATTATTATTTTTATTTAAATTTATTTTAATTTAAAAATAGATACATAATACCTATACTAGTTCATTGTAATTAATTGGGGTCATTTTATAATAATATTAGATATAGAAAATTTTATTGATCTATTTAACACCTTTTACCCACCGTTTAGGCACATTTACAAACTTGCATAAAACGTAATTTTACTACTTCTGTGAATTAAATATAAAAAATCTGAGAGATACCGTTGACATCAGTAAGTAAAATGTGGTTCAATAGGATGAAAATAATTTTTTCTGAATAGTGATTTATGAATTTTATTTTCCAGAGTTAAAAGTAAATAGGGTAATTAAAGGTACAAAAGATATTAGAATTACCCTTACACATGTCCTAATTCTGTTGGATAAGTTTATTTATACCAAAATCAACCTTATTAATAAAATATGACCCTTTTTATGCATTTTTATTAGATTATGGAATTTATTATTATTTTATATAAAGAAGAGTTAAAAGTGTTAAATTCATATTTTAATAACTAAACCATTTTTAATATAGGGTCATACAAAATATAGATTTGATTATAAATATTCATTATAAATATAAAATTATTTACTACATCATTTTATTTTATTTATAAATTTTATACACTATATAATTAAATTTATTTATGAAACAATGATGATGCAGTAATTACCTTATAAATGAAGGATTAAAATAATTGATATTATAAATATCCAAATAAATGTAAATTGAAACTTTTGATGAGTTAAAATAATTTTTAGGTTAATATCACATGTTAGGATTTATTTAATTTATTTTTTTGACCTAATCAAGTATAGTTGACTTTCACAAAAACCAAATACTAAATAGTGTCAAAATTTACATAAATGAGGTTTTTAAAAAAATATATTATTATTAAATAATATAATATTCTAAAAATATAAGGATAGTCCAAAAGACATATATAATGATAGATATGTCATTAATGAAGAACTTGAGGTTCTCTTGGAATTGTAAAGTATGTTTATTAACCATGTAATAAAAAAATACAAGAAGACATTGTAAACGATAAACTATTTAACTAAGAGTTAAATCTAAAATATATGGTTAATATGGTGACAAAAACTTGTCTAAAACCTATTGGTTGAGATTTATTAGACCCATCCCCACCTTATCCTAGAAATAAATCCATTTGGAGCCATTATAAACCGAAAATTATTTTATAATAAAATAATATTTCAAGCTTTTCCTAAAGTGACCCTCACCTCTCTTATAAAAGGGAACTTCCCTTTCTCTCAAAATAACACCTCCAAATCCATTTAAATCAGACAAAACCTGCTCAAATATCTTCCAATTTACCCTAAATTCAACCTAGAGTCCTTAATTTGACCAAAAATACAACCTACGGAGCCCTTTTGATCAAATCAAAAAGGAAGCACCTGAAGAAGATGTAATAATTTCATCACCTATTTTAAAGTTCTTTTCTTCTCCCACATCCTATTTATTTGTTGTTTCCATACCAAAATAATTACTCCAGTACCTTATAAATACTGTGATGTTAATATAAATATGTTACAACCATATTCATTATTCTATGAATGACAAAGTCACAATATGTCTGTACGTACGGCTAATCGTCTCTACGTCATGGTGTAGCTTGTTAATAAACACTTCATTATTTGTATGGGTATAATAATGAGTATAATTGATGTAAATAATCAATATAAATTGTTAATTATTCTTTATATGTAATATAAAATCCAATTACATACGATTTCACCATCAATAGAATGATATTTCCGCACGTGCGTACGTATGGATTACCATCTCCATGAACGCGATGAGATTCTTTCCCCATCAAAACCATTCAAGAATAATTTTAATTTTATGATTAAAAATAATTTTTAATAACATAACATAATTCTCTATATGAATCAAATAAATCCTATCCATAAAAAACATTACTTACATAACAAAACATATAAAGGAAAATATATCAGTTAACACCTGAAACAATGATACTACTGAAATATTATTAACAAAGAAATATGAGAATATCATATATGATATCATATTTTTGTATGTGGTTCTTTTATTATTTAACAAAAATGGTTTAACTATTTTACAGAAGGTTAATGTAACCTTGAGTAATCAAAATTACAAATTGAGGTTTAATTTTTCAATCCTTTGATTATCCGAGGTTATTTATAAGTAAGAATATACTTGGAATTCATTATCATCCTCATCTGTGTTTCTTAAAAATGTATTTAAAAATATTTTTACTATTTCCTAAAACATGGGTTAAAGTCATTTATACCCTTGTTTTATTTTTTTATTAAATTTTGAAATAAATCATTCCGTCTTTTTCCAAACATGGTACTTTATGGCATTTTCGACAAGATATGGTAAAAATGTTTTTTAACTAATATGGTGGGTGCATATATTTTCCACCATTATAACACCTTCTATGCTTCCCTTACAAGCTTATAAGAATATTTTCATAATAATGTTTTTATAATCATGTTACTTTTAAATTATTTCACAATATAAAGAGATATTTATCTAAAATAGTTTCTATTTCTCCTATGTCAACATCCTTTGACAGATTTTACACATGTTAGAAGTTGATTTATTATGATAAAATCTTCCATATTGTATTGAAGGTATTTTGATATTTTTGAATGTAGATGTGCTATTTTTATACCATTCATGGTTTATAGTTAATGTATTAACCTTTGGTATGCTAGTTTAAATATGAATGTTTATGTTTTGTTTCATCCTTTTCATAAGAGGAATGCATTGGACTTAGTAAGTGATGGGTGGATCCTACTATAGCTTCTCGATGCATCGGTAGGTCTCATGACACAAACTAGTGTCTTGGAACAAGGACTTGAAAAAAATATTATTTTTAGTCTTGGCATGAGGCCTTGACTATGTGATTATGATGTCCTACATTATGCATTCCATCATTATGAAATTAGATATTGATATTACAGGTGATTATTCGACTGGTAGAATATCCATGTGAATAAGTAAATGGAATTATTTGATTTATCTTTTCCATATTATGATGAATTTTATGTTTAAAATTCTTGTGTTTTAGTCTTATACATTTCCTTAAATGTTTGTTTTTATTTATGATAGTTTCTTCTATATTGTTATCCTTACTAAGCATTTAAGCTCACCCGTTTCTTATGTTTTCTCTTTCCAAGGATGTGAAGAAGTCTATTAGGATTAACCTTCTGGGATAAGACAAAGGATATGAGTGTGCTCAAAGGGGACACAATGTTGTTTTTTTATTTCATCATGTAATGTAAAACTAATGTATGTATCTAGTACTTACAAGTCTACTAAACTAATCAGTCTTTCGAGACTTCATCTATTGTGATCACGCTAATGTTATGTAATAATGCACCAACTCTGGGTAACGAGGGTCGGGGTGCAACAATAAATAAATAATTATAATTAATTAAATAAATTAAATGAAAATTTAGTTTCCTAAAAATTGTTCATAAATTAACAATTTTATGTCTTCTTATTTTAAGATAATTTTATAAGACCTTATGTAATTTTTGAAAGCATTATAAAATTAGTTTTAATTTTAAAATCTGTATTTTTCAAATAAATTATGATTTAAATTAAAAATAAAATTGTTTATATTTAGAGAGTTATTTATGAAAAATGGATTTTATTTTTTTATTCTATATGTCAAAAAATGTATAGGGTAATTTTTTGGTATTTTTCTAAAATACTTTAATTTTTAGTGAATAGTGAAATTCGATAATTTACAAAATATGCTAAATAAATGAATTTCTGCATCATGCTTGAGTCATGGATTATGTAAATGGACATTGGTGCAAACTAACATGCACTTATTACTATTTTTAGTCACATCAATCCTCAATATTTCTTGTATTTTGGTGAAATAATAAATCAATGAATGTAATATTAAGAAAACTCTCTTCCTCTCCACTTTAAATACCAAGCGTCACACCCTCATTTATTTACACCTCAAAAGCTTCAAGACTTTACATAATTCTTCTCAAATGTCCACCAAGATCATTCCCCACGTACATAAGCCCTTTGTTTCTTAAAAAACCGAATCCTCTCCCCTAAAGATGCTATCAAATGAGATAAACTCAAGAGGTAAATTCATCTTACCGATTATTTTATTTTATTTCATGTTCCTTTATTTTATTTCCCCACAAACTTTCACCTAAATGGTATTATAACTCGAATAACATACATTTACTATAATTATATTATTTTAATGTGATATTTCATCATAATATCACCTTCACGGTCCTTTTATACTATAAATGAAAACACCGTCTGAGATGTGTTAATTTATCACATTCAAGGACGATGAGTTTTTAATTTGCATTACCATCTTAGAGACTGGTCATGAAACCATTTTAATGGTTGAACCAGATAATAACATCTTTATTTTATCTTATGTGATGTTATGTAATCCTTATATACTCATAATATAAAATAATAATACAAAACAATGTCATTGTGAGAAAAAACTCAAAATTAATCCAAGCATTTATCATTAATATTTTATATAATGATTCATCCTAATGGAATAAAAAAATTCATTATGATATAATTTATATATCTGGAATGTCACTAATAATATATATTAACAATTCTGTATGTTTACCCACATTTCAATGGAACATCGTTTCATGAATACAAGTGAACCATTCATAAAAGCTAAGAAAAATAACACTCATGAACAATGTATTTAACCTTTATAACTCATCCAAAGTTAGATAAAAGAACTTAATAAGACCATCATGAATCAAATTAATGTATTAAATTATATATAATTTCTAATTAATGAATATAATGCCATTATATAGGATTTTAGAGTGAATAAAGTGTTCGAACACAAGGTATGGGGAAATTCTCGAACCCAACTCTCATTCTTAGGGTTTTCCCTCTTCAACCCATTTTCTGAATGGATATGACTTAAAAATAATATATTCATAATTATCTTACCTTTTCTGGGATATTAATGTTCTCTAATTTATTTTATGAAAAATCCAATGTTTTCCAAAAAAAACTCTTGTTTCGAATAAACACATCCCTTTTTACTTCTTGAAGATTATTTCACTCACCACTCAAGGTTAATGGTTATTTGTCAAGAATGATATTCACTATTTATTTTGATAATTTTTTTATGAATGTATGATTTATTATGTGAAACCCATTTCATTCCATTTTTTATTTTATGTTTATATTTGAAATATTTTCTATGTGGCTTGCATGATAATGTAAATGTTATGATGTGATGAATGCACCCAAAATTATATAGTGAAATATGAATATTTGAATGTGATGGATGTGCCAAGAATTATACACTTCTCCAATGCATTTCATACAGTTATGAATCTCATGATTTGATGTGAAATTATGCGTGAGCATGCCACAAGATTTTTTCACAACTATGTGTGGTAGTTAACTAGTAGGATATGATGTTTCATTTTTATAAATTTACACATTCCATGATATAATATAAATGAATTTATGATTATGCTCAACCCATGTTACATTGTTTCCTGTTCTTATATTTCCTTATACTGGGATTTTAGCTCACCCCTTTTTGAAATAATTATTAAAAGAAGAAAAATGGGAATTTCACTAAAATTTCTACACTGCATGGTTTGTCCACATGGTTGGCCAAAATATGCACCAACCATGTGCCCACTAATATAGGAAGGGGCACATCACATGGTTTTTTCGCGCAATTAGACTAACCATAAAAAACGGTGTCTTAGAACACTATTAAAAATTGCATAAATTACCTCAGGACTGTTCACCTCAAATCACATTATAGAGACCCAACCTTTTCTTACATTACTATTACATCATTTTAAAGATAAGAAAAAAAATATTATTACACATAAAGGATCCAAAGGTTTAGTGTCTTGGAAAAACTTGGACCATACATAACAATTAGAACATCAAGCATAAACATTTATTTATTTTCTTCGTCTCCAGCTTCTTATTGGCACTTGTCCTCTTCGTAGTACATATAGCCGGCTGAGTATATACATAAAAAGGGGTGAGCTAAAATCCCATTAAAAGGATAGAGAAGATGAATATAGAATGGGGTGAGCATAATCATGACATATGAAAAAGATCATGAACATGAGAGGAGCATAAATAAAAGACTTGAAATGTGGCAATGCATAAAAATGAAACGTCGTGTCTTAGTGGTTAACTACCACACATACTTCTGAACCAAGCTTGAATCTTGTTCACACATCATTTCAAATTTACTCATGAGATTCATCACTTTACCCAATGAATTGGAGCACTGTATAATTCTGGGTGCACCCGTCACATCATAACATTATCATTATCATGATTGCACATGGAACATATATCAAAAGTGAAAATAAATAACCCATATAAATTAATGGGTTACATTTTATAATAACACATTCATAAACTTTCGGTTCCCGAAATAAAGAGGGAATAACATACATGATACAAGAACCATCCACTTTGAGTGACAAGTAAAAGGTGTGTTCTTAAAAGAAGAGTTCTTTTAGAAAACATTTTGTGTGACATAAAAACTAGTGAAAAACATGTATATCCCAGAAAAGGAAAGAAAATGATGAAAAAATTATCTTTAAGGAGTAACAATATCAAAAATATAGTGAAAGCGGGAGAACTCGAAGGATGAAAGTTGGGTTCGAGAATTTCCCCTTACCTTGTATCAGAATGCTTCCTTCTATTTAATGTCCTATAAAATAACATTATATTAATTAATTATAAATACAGAACCTTTTATACATTAATAGGGTTCATTATTGTTTCATTATGTAATATTATGTTCCTTTGGATGACTTATAGAGTTTAAAAACATTGTTCGGGGATGTTCGTTTTTATGGTTTTTCATTGGCGGTTCACTTGTATTCATAAATTGAAGTTTGGGTAGAACATGGGTAAACATAGAAAACTAATATTACATGTTATTAATGACATTCCGTAATTTAAAATGTTATTATAATGAGTTATATTATATACCATGTGGATGAATCATTAGATAAAAATTAAATGAAGATTGTTTGGGTTAATTTGGGCGGTTTTTCGATCTCAATGAACTTGTTTTAATTTATCACTTAGTAATATGGTTATAAGTCAGTTATAGAACATTAAATATGAAATAATACATATAAAATATTCTTTTTCAACCATAAAAATTGTTTCATGACCATATCTGAAGGTAGAAATGGAAGAAGAAAGCATGTCGTTCTTGAAGGTGATAAATTAACACCTCACGAACAACGTTCTCTTTAATAAAATAAAAGGAAGATAGAAAAGGTTTTGGATGATATAATATCCCATTATCATCATAAAATTCCAGTACATGTATAATACTGGAGTTAAAATACCATTTTTATGAATATAGGTGGGGATAGATCATGAAATGAACTTGAACTTGAAAGGAAATTAAAGGAGAAGAGGGAGAGAAATTACCTCTTAAATCCTCCTCTTGAGATCCTCCTTAATGAAGCTAGGTTTGGTCTTTTTATGAGACGATAATATCTTGAAAATGGAATATGGGATAGGGAGGATGTTTGGGCAGAGTTCATATAAGGCTTGGAGCTTGAGAGTTGTGAGGCAGTGAGGGTGTGAAGGGAGGTTTTTATAGTGGAGGGGAGAGGGGTTTTCCCTTAATATAAAATTCATTAGTTTATTAATTTTCCATAATACAAAAAAATTGTGAGTCTTGAATAACCAATAATAGTAATTTTATCATGTGATCTAGAACCAAGTGGGATTACATCATAATTACATAACCCATGACTCTATAATTAGCTTATTTTTGTAAATTACGGTATTTCATTATTCATTAAAATTCAATTATTTTAGAAAATACCAAATATTCTCCCCAAACATTTTTCAATGTGTAGAATCAAAAAATTAATTTCATTTTTCAAAAATAATTTTTTAAATATGATTAATTAAATATTTAATTAAAATCATAATTTACCCAAAAAACAGTTTTTAAAAGATAAAACTGATTAAATAGTGCTTTGATAAATTATGTAGTGTCTTATAAAATTATCTAAAAACTATAAGACAATGTTTAGATAATTTATGAACACATTTAAGGAAAATAAATTTTCTTTTAGATTAATTAATTAATTATAATTAATTATTTATGACTTAAAAAATACCAAAATGTTCAGTAAGGTCAAATTGTTACTTTCTAAGATATCGAAATTTTATTTAATTATTCATGGGTAATGATACTATTATGTTGGATGATTTACTATTAAAAAGGTTCATATTACTATTCATAAGGTTATGTTACTATTCCTAAGGTTATGTCACTATTCACTAAAAATTATTTTTTTTTTCATTAGACTCCAAAAATCATCTTGAACACAACCGTGTGTGTCAGATTTTTCAAAATTCGAAACACAGAAGTGAAAAAATTATGTTTAAAGCTCACTTATCACTTAGTAGTTCATTATGTTGTGTTTTCATGATTTTTTATAACATAAATATAAGAAGGGAATTTCCATTGAAAAACTTCGGGTCGTTACATTTATCCCCCCTAAAGAAATTTTCCCCCGAAATTTCACTTTACACAAATAAGTGAGGTTGTTTCCCCTTCATTGCCTCTTCTGGTTCCCAAGTTGCTTCCTCAAACTTATGGTTCCTCCACAACACATTGACAAGATGGGTTGTCTTGTTGCGTAGAACCTTATCCCTCTGATCCAGAATCTTCACTGGCTGCTCCTCATAAGAGAGGTTATCTTCTAGCTGCACCACCTCTGAGTTTAGTCCATGTGAGGGGTCTGGTATGTACTTCCTCAATAGTGATACATGAAACACATCATAAAAATGATCCATATTCGGTGGAAGTGCAAGATGATAGACCACAGCTACTATGCGGTCAAGGATCTCAAAGGGGCCAACATACCTTGGGCTTAGATTCCCTTTCTTCCCGAATCGCATGACTCTCTTCCATGGAGATATTCAAAGGAAGACTTTATCTCCAATGTCAAACTCCAAGTGCCTTCGACGGTTCTCAGCATAGCTCTTTTTCCAACTTTGAGCAGCTTTGATGTGTTTCTAGATGACTTGGACCTTCTCTGTCATCTCTTGAACAAGATCAGGTCCAAGTTGATTTCTTTCTCCAACTTCATCCCAACTGGTTGGAGTTCTACATCGCTTTCCATAAAGAACTTTATACAGAGTCATCTGAATACTCGATTGGAAGCTATTGTTATATGATAACTCAACCAATGGGAGATTCTGATCCCAACCAACTTTGAAATCAAGAGATTATGATCTTATCATATCTTCAAGCGTCTAAATATTTCTTTTAGATTGGCCATAAATTTGGGGTTGATAGGTCATGCTGAAATTTAATTCAGTACTCAAAGCATGTTGAAGGATCCTCCAGAATTTGGATGTGAACCTTAGATCATGGTCAGAGAAAATTTAGAGTGGAACACCGTGCAGTCTCACCACATCCTTCACATATATCTTTGCATCTTCTTCACGTGAGAGATCTTCCCAAATAGTGATAACATGGGAAATCTTGGTGAGTCGGTCAACCACAACCCATATCACTTTATTTCCCTTTGACGTCTTTGAGAGACCCGTGACAAAGTCCATAGTAACATTTTCCCATTTCCACATGGGTATAGGCAATGGCAGCATCATACCTTTGGACTTTTTTCACTCAACTTTAACTTGCTGACATAACAAGAACCTTGATATATATTCTGCAATATCTTTCTTCATGTTATCCTACCAGAAGTGTTCCCGGAGATCACGTTACATCATGGTACTCCCAGGATGGATAGAGAATGTTGAGCTATGTGAATTTTCCAATAGCTCTTTCTTTATCCCAGGTGATGAAGGAATACAAAGCTGTGTTCCAAACCGAATCACACCATCATCACCGATATGGAACTCTTGAAGCTTTCCTTCCTTTACTGCATTCACCCTCTTTTGTATCTCCACATCATCCCTTTGTGCTTCCTTAATCTTCTCCTGGATAGATGGTTACACAATAATTTGGGAAAGGTAGGATGTATCCCCTACCCTTATGATTTCCAAATCCATTCTTTGCATATCCAAGAAGATAGGGTCTTTCTCAATCCGTAGCATGGATAGAGTAGCAGGTTCTTTTCTACTTAGAGCATTAGCCACCTTGTTCGCCTTTCCAGGATGATAGTGAATAGAGAAATATTAATCCTTGATTAGCTATAATCGTCTCCTTTGATTCATGTTGAGATCCTTTTGTGTGAATATAAACTTTAGGCTCTTATGGTCGGTGTATATGTCACACTTCTCGCCATAATGGTAGTGATGCCAGATTTTCTGGGAAAAAATCACAGCTGCTAGCACTAGATCATGCGTCGGGTAGTTCTGCTCATGGATCTTCAACTTTTGTAAGGCGTAGGCTATCACATTTTCATTTTTCATGAGTACACAACCCAAGAATTTCTTTGAAGCATCACTGTATATCACAAAACTTTCTCCACATTTCGGTAGTGTGAGTACAGGTGTAGTGATCAGCCTTCTCTTTAGCTCCTTGAAGATTCCCTCACATTCTTCCATCCAGACATAATTTACCCCTTTCCTTGTTAACATAGTTAGTAAACTTGAAAATCGTGACAATTTTCTCACAATACATCGGTAGTACCCAGCTAATCCAAGAAAACTACAGATTTCTATGACACTAGAGGGCCTGGGCCATTCCTCAATCGCCTTTGACTTTGAAGGATCCACAAAAATTCCCTCACATGTAATCACATGTTCGAAGAACGTGACTTGCTTCATCCAAAAGTCACACTTTCTGAACTTGGCGTACAACTTCTACATTCTCAATGTCACCATCACAAGTCTCAGATGTTCTTCATGTTCCTCCTTGCTCTTGGAGTAGATGAGAATATCATCAATAAACACTACCACAAATTTGTCGAGGTAATTTCTAAAGACTACATTCATGAAATCCATGAAGATTGTCGAGGAATTAGTAAGTCCAAAGGGCATCACCAAAAACTCATAGTGCCCACACCTTGTACGGAAGGAAGTATTCTGAATATATTCCTTCATCACCTTTACCTGATGATATCCAGAACGAAGATCCCTCTTTGAGATGTATTGATCACCTCTTAACTGATCGAACAGGTCATCAATCCTTGGAAGAGGATACTTATTCTTTATGGTGATCTTGTTGAGTTCCTGATAATCGATACACAGCCACATTGTTCCATCCTTCTTCTTCACAAAGAGCACTGGTGTACCCCAAGGTGATGCACTACGTCGTATAAACCCTTTGTCCAGATTCTCTTGCAGCTGCTTCTTTAACTCCACTAGTTCGATAGGATCCATCCTATTGGGACACTTTGAGATAGGAGTAGCTCCAAGTATGGGTTCAATTGAGAACTCTAACTCACAATCCGGGGGGAATTCCGGGTAACTCTTCGGGAAATACATCACCATATTCCCTCACGATGGGAATTTCCTCAAGGTTGGCACTTTACTTCAACTCATCCATTTGGGCGAGGTATGATTCTTCATAGGGAGTCAAAACCCACACCACTGGAGGATTTTTCAAAGGAGATTCATGATCTTCCATGCATTTTTAGAGGAGCATGGGATGATTTGGATTATGAAAATATATTTCCGTTTCCTGATAGTTGATATGTGCTCTATATAACGAAATCCAATCCATTCCCATTATAGTGTCTAATTCCACCAAGGGAAGTATTACAAGATTATTTGAAAGAATAATCCCACATATGCCAATATCAGAAGAGTCAAACACTTGGGTTCCAATGGTTGAACCACTTGTTGTTTTTAAAGATATCTCTACTTTAAGGTTTCGGGGATTCGATTTTATAGTTCTAGAAAACATGAAAGATATAAAGGAATGCGTAGAACTAGAATAAAATAAGTCTTTTTCCATTCATGAGTGAATAGGATGTGTACCTTGTACGACTTCATTATCATGCTCCACCTCTGCAGTAGTGATGACATAAGCCTTCCCTTGTTCCATTGGCTTTGGTGGCTTTTTATACTAATTACCCTTGAGAACTCGAGGTTTAGTGCATTGGTTTGCATAGTGCCCCAGCTCCCTACTATTGTAGAATTAAACCATGAGTGCTTATCTCCTTTCATCGGCTACATTCTTCTTCCTTTTCATGTCTTTTTGAAACTCTTGAGAATGGTGTCCTTCTTTCCCACACTTGAAGCATTTCCCCGTCCCTTTGAGGCAGTTCCCATGGTGTAACTCCCACATTTTTTGCATGTGGGTTGTTGATTTTTCTTCCCACCTTTGTCATTAGATCCACCAGCTTGGAACTCCATCTTTCTTTTCTTATCACCATTGCTATGGGACCATTCTCCAAACTCCATCTCCACTTTGAGAGCACAATGAACCACTTCTTCATAACTCCCAAAGTCTCGAATTGTGAGATCCTTTTGAAGGTGTGGTTTAAATCCACTAAATAATTTATCCATTTTTCTATCATTGTTAATAACAAAACTCGAAGCATACCTTGCAAGCCTAGTGAAATTCTCTTCATAGGTTGTGAAAGATTCTCCTTATTTTTTCTTGAGATCTATGAATTCTCTCTCCATCTTCGTGCCAAGAGTTCATGGGAAATACTTATTAAGAGACATTATCTTAAAGTCTTCCCATTCCATTTCTTCAATTTCCTCCCTTGGATTGGTGTTCTTAATCAAAGGCCACCATTTATCAGCTTCTCCATCTAGACGATAAAAGGATAGGGTCACCTTCTCCATCTCAGTACAGTGAAGAACATAAAATAACTTCTCCATGGAGTTGACCCACTGTTCCGCAACTAGTGGATCAGAAGATCCACTAAACGTCGGTGGTCGTTGCCGCATAAAACATTCTATAGCCAGTTTCTCCCTCTTTAGTGAAGGAGGAAGTTTCCTATTATTATGGTTATTGTTCATAACCTGAGATAATTGGGTAAGAATATCCATGAAGTTTTGAAATCCACTTCCCAAATCTTGGGTATGTCGTCCAGGAAATCGTTGCATTGGCCCTCGCACAAGTTGTTGGCCTGATTTCTCATGGTTCCCATCATTTTCTAAAATAGAAAAGGTTAGAACAAAACATAAGTAATCAAGTCAGGAAAAACTTATTAATTTAATAAATTTATACCAAAAAACATAACATATGGGATCCCTAGGTAAATATTCTTGTGTGCAGATTTGTACATAGTCTCATGCTATAGTTTTTCCAAGGGGTTCACTAATCCTAATTCCCAAATTAATGAACCCTTTCCTCAGATACCAACTATAACGACCCAACCTTTTCTTACATTACTATTAAATCATTTTAAAGATATGAAACATAATATTATTACACATATAGGATCCAAAGGTTTAGTGTCTTGGGAAAACTAGGACCATACATAACAATTTCAACATCAAGCATAATCATTTATTTAATTTCTTCTTCTCTAGCTTCTTATTGGGACTTTTCCTCTCCTTAGTACATGTATCCACGTGAGGATATACATCAAAAGGGGTGAGATAAAATCCTAGTAAGAGTATAGATAATAATAATATAGCATGGGGTGAGCATAATCATAACATAGGCAAAATATCATGAACATGAGAGGAGCATAAATAAAAGACTTGAAATGTGGCAATGCATATAAATGAAACATCATGTCTTAGTTGTTAACTACCACACATACTTGTTAACCGACCTAGAATCCTGTTCACACATCATTTCACATTTACTCACGAGATTCATCACTTTACCAAATGCATTTGAGCGCTGTATAATTCCGGGCGCACCTGTCACATTCAAACATTCATATTGTGCTATATAATCCTGAGCGCACCTGTCACATCATAACATTACCATTATCATGATTGAAAATAGAACATATATTAAAAGTTATAATAAATAAACCATGTAAAGTAATGTGTTACATTTCATAAGAACACATTCATAAACTTTCAGTTCCCAAAAGAAAGAGGGGATAACATAAAAGTTACAAGAACCGTCCACTTTGAGTGAGAAGTAAAAGGCGTGTTCTTAAAAGAAGAGTTCTTTTGGAAAACATTTTGTGTGACATAAAAACCAGTGACAAACATTTATATCTCAGAAAAGGAAAGAAAATGATGAAAAAATGATCTTTAAGGAGTAACCATATCAAAAATGGAGTGAAAGAGGGAGAACCCAAAGGATGAAATTTGGGTTCGAGAATTTCCCATAACCTTGTATCTGAATGCTTCCTTCTCATTAATGTCCTGTATAATGAAATTATATTCATTAATTAGAAATTAAAGAACCTTTTATACATTAATAGGGTTCATTCTGGTTTCATTATGTCATATTATGTTCCATTGGATGACTTATTGAGTTTAAAAACATTGTTCAGGGATGTTCATTTTTTATGGTTTTTCTTGGGTGGTTCACTTGTATTCATAAATTGAAGTTCCAGTAGAACATGGGTAAAAATCCCTAAATACTATTACATGTTATTAATGAAATTCCAGAATTTAAATTATATTATAATGAGTTATATTATATACCATGTGGATGAATCATTATATAAAAATTAAATGAAGATTGTTTGGGTTAATTTTGGCGGTTTATCGATCACAATGAACTTGTTTTAATTTATCACTTAGTAAAATGTTCATAAGTAAATTACAGAACTTTAAATAGGACATAATACATATAAAATTTTCTATTTCAACCATAAAAATGGTTTCATGACCATATCTGAAGTTAGAAATGGAATAAGAAAGCATGTCGTTCTTGAAGGTGATAAATTAACACCTCATGAACAACGTTCTCTTTAATAATATAAAAGGAAGATGGAAAAGGGTTTGGATGATATAATATCCCATTAGAATCATAATCTTATAGTACATGTATAATAATTGAGTTAAAATAAAATTTGGTTGAAGATAGGTGGGGAGAGATCAAGAAATGAACTTGAACTTGAAAGGAAATTAAAGGAGAAGAGGGAGAGAAATTACCTATTAAATCCTCCTCTTGCGATCCTCCTTAAAGAAGCTAGATTTGGTCTTTTGATGAGACCAGAATCTCTTAAACGTGGGATAGGGGCTAGGGAGGATGTTTGTGAAGAGTTCAGAGAAGGCTTGGATCTTGAGAGGTGTGAGGAAATGAGGGTGTGAAGGGTGGTTTTTATAGTGGAGGGGAGAGGGGTTTCTTTAATATAAAATTCATTAGTTTATTAACTTACCATATGAAAAGGAATAGTGAGTCTTTAATGACCAAGAATAGTAATTTTATCATTTTATCGCGAAAAAAGTGGGATTACATCATCATTACATCACACATGACTCTATAATTAGCTTATTTAGCTTATTTTTGTAAATTACAGTATTTCACTATTCATCAAAAATTCAAGTATTTCAGAAAATTACCAAAAATTTACCCCAACCATTTTTTGATGTGTAGAATCCAAAAATGAAGTACATTTTTGAAAAATAATTTTTTAAATATGAATAATTTAATATTTAATTAAAATCATAATTTACCCAAAAAAACAGTTTTTAAAAGTTAAAACTGATTTTATAGTGCTTCAAAAATTATGTAGGGTATTATAAAATTATCTAAAACTATAAGACAACGTTTCAATAATTTGTGAACACATTTTAGGAAAATAAATTTTCTTTTAAATTTATTGATTAATTATAAATAATTATTTATGAGTTACAAAATACCGATATGTTCACTAAGGTCAAATTGTCACTTTATAAGATGTCAAAATTTTATTTAATTATTCATGGGTAAGGTTAATATTATGTAGGATGATTTACTATTCAAAAGGTTCATATTACTATTCATAAGGGTATGTTACTATTCTTAAGGTTACATTACTATTCACAGAAAATTATTTTTGTTTCATTAGACTCCAAACATCATCTTGGAAACTACTGTGTATGTCAGATTTTTCAAAATTCCAAACACAGAAGTAACAAAATTATGTTTAAAGGTCACTTATCACTTATTAGTTCATTATGTTGTGTTTTCATGTTATTTTATGACATAAATATAAGAAGTTAATTTCCATTGAAAAACTTTGGGTCATTACACACATGGTTTGTATAACCATATAGCCTGTAGAACTACTCTATCTAGCCTCACTCAATTAGAAGTAACCATATGACCCGCCCCACCCAATTTCTACTGACCCTGTTCCTATCTAGTTCACCCTAATGTTGGGTTCAAGAATCCAAAAAAGCCTCAAAAACCCCTAATACCTCCATCACCTCAACATGAATTCACATTATGCCACTTGTAGAAAATTAAACTAAGAATTTATGGAAAGTAAAAGATTATGTATCTCAGAAAAGAATTAGGTTCTTTCAAGAAAACTAAGGTATCTTTTGATACCTCCTCACTTTTCGATCCCCACACAAATTAGATAAAAAAGAGTAATCATTCCTCACTTACAATGATGCAATAAAGAGTTTTAGTGGAATTTGTGATTACCTCAACCTGTTTAAATTATTCTATGACATTAACAAGAGGAATTAGCTCAACCTATGTAAATTATGATTGGTAAAGGGGTCAACATCGCTATGCTAGAATGTTACCTCTTATATATAATATGTGTAATCCTACCTATCATACCATTGTGACCTATTATTGAGTCTAGAAATTTCAACCTATGGAAACTCTCTTCCGGATGATAGAATCATCCACTATACCTATTCCCATTTGAATATTAGCTAAACCCATTCCCACTCTCACCCAATCTTGGAGAATACTACGCAATCAATCACATCTATGAATTCCTAAATACATTTTCTTAGATCCATATAAATTCCCTCCAATATAGTCCCAAATGTTTATCCTTTCTCCCAGACCAACTTTCTTAGTAATATTCATACTCTGGAAGACATGAAACTATGATGGGAATGATGTATTGGGACTCCCACATCAATTTTCGGTGTTTCCATAACTGATGATATTCATTAAATTATTTGATATTCCAGTTTCTATTCATTCCCTAATTCTGAACTAATGGATCTTCTACATCCACCAATTGTCGTAGCATTACTCTAGGGTACACAACAACCTACATTTACATGTAGTTTTATACCAAGATGATAGGGGAACCGATCATTTGAAACATTATCCTTTTACCCAATCCCTCATGGAAAATAACACACCATGGTTTTAACATTACCATAGGGTACCTATTCTAGAAAAACAATTTCATACTAATGGCGTGATGTGTTAGAGGTAGTAAAAATGACGGGCGAACCTTGAGGAAGTTTACGAGTCATAGTACATGATTCCATAAATGTGCACATGAAACACCATACTAAAAAATAAGTTGGAACTCTATCTAATTATTCCATTGAATTGATCAATAATCTCATTGGATGGAATATGGAAGGAATGGAAGATGAAATGTCTATGGTTTATAATATAGAAAACCAGTCAAACATTATCAATCATTTGTAGACATACCGCGATGACTTTGATAAGTAAGAGACTAAAGGTAGTTTCTAGAGGGAAAATATTTTTTTAACACCAATGCCTCAAAAATTGTGCATTAAACCATCTATATAATAATTATATAGTGTCACAAAGATCTATTGGAATAATCCTCTAACTAAAATTCCCCTATAGGTCATAGATCCTCACCATCATTGGGATGAAAAGATCAATTGAGTTACGTGTTTATGATGATACTTACATGATAATAGTGCCATTATACACCCAAATATTCTTGTCTCTAATAGATAATAAACATACTCTAATGAAAATTTCATGAAATTATATAAATTTTACTTTTGGGATCATGATATTTAAATTTAATACCCACTTCTAGTATCAATCCTACTTCCAAAGAAGATAGTGTTTCACATGATTTTTGTGATACTTGACCCATAATAACTGCTTTAATATTCTATGAATCTGATCTTGAGTTCTATTAAGGAAGAGGTTAATCCTTTTTTGGAATATGTGGGTGTGTGGAGGGGTTGCGCTACAACATCCCCATCACAATTTCTATCTGCACCCTATAAATAATCAATATTTACTATTAATCTACCAGGCACTAAAAGATTAGAGAAAATCATCATAAATCAATTATATTATCAAGATTACTTTAATTTGATATAGGTGCCATAATATGATCCACATATCCCAGTGGTGGATGTGGAAGGTGTTCGTGTCCATTGACCACTTTCTTAGAAGCCATGGAATCAAATATAGGAAATGATGCATATTGAATTTGTAATTCCACAATACCTCCTTTTACCTAACTCCCAAAAGTTCATATTCAAACTCATAATTCCATTTAAAGACATATAACCCAAAACTCACTCACCAGGAAAATTTTATTTTATCAATAGGTCCCACTCACTTGGATATCCCTTATTACAATTTAGTATGTCAGCTAGGAAAATTACTTAGTAGTTTTATAGAAACAAATCATAGTCAGAAGCATGCTATTGATTAGTTTTTTCTAGATTCTTGGTGTAAAAATGGTTATCAATCTATGGTTATTCACAGTATGACCAGTGAAAGAGATATCCCACCTATAGAGATAGATTTAACTCACAAACCAATACCTCAATGAATAATGATATAAATATTTTATAATAACTTCACCAAAAAAATGAATCTATACCAAGGTTTTAAATTTCCCATGAGGTACTACCCTTCCCCTATTAGTAATTCCATGAACATTTTTTGATAGTATTGGAACCTTCTATATACTGTGATCTCTAGGTTTCTATCTATATTCTTCATCTGTGTGCCAATAAATTTAGCCTCTTGATCAGGTATCTAGTAGAATATTTCAAAATTCACCAACTCTACTTAGTTAAATTCTAGTTTATACAACATTATTCACACAAATTCATCCTGGTGACTTAATAATGTTTTGTTTTCGGAAGTTAGTTCATAGAAATTTGTTCATATAAATGGGAGTAGTATATATATTATGGATTTATTTTTCTGGATGTTTGAAAAATACAGAGTTACATTAAAATAGAGGATCAATCATGTATTTATGAAGAGATAATTACCCCCTTATGTGTGTTCCCCCATATTTAATGGAAAAGGTTGTCTCAGGTTTCAATAAAAGTGGACCAAAGATTCAAAAAAATATATAAAAAACAAATATTCATCATTTTACACATTAATTTATCCACTAATTTCTCTTTAATACCCATTCTATTAGTGTTTGGTCCACAAGGTCAAATACATTGACATGGGGGTGAATTGGAGAATTAAAGATTAAAATAACTACCCCTTTTGATCTTGTTTCGTTGTAAAAAACTCTCTTCTCTCTCTCCCATGGAAAATTATGTACCTAAATTAAATCATGCATGGGCCACAAATTTTTTTACATGGTTCACCCTCACTGGGCCACATCCAAGGTGCATACAACGATAATGTGCCAATGTACGAAATTCACTAAATTTAACTTCTATTTACAGGGTTTGGAGCGAAATCACTATCTCTATTGGTTTACAAAAAATAACCGAATTAAATCTCACTACTCTCTTAATTTAAGTGTGCTCACTACTTCTTTAGAAGATCCTCCTTTGATTTCTTGAATAAATATGTTTTACACCTGATTTAGTGTATCATTAAGTTACACTTTCATCCAATTGATTAATACCACTTTACCACATAACTATTGGGTAAAAAAATATTTAGAGAAACCTTTAGGATGTCTTACGGACAACATTTAACTTTTTTCATTGAGAACATCTTACGTGCAACTCTCTGTATAGGTACAACTTTCTTTTTATGTGAAACTCTAATTCATACGCACAACTCCCTTTCTTATGTGATTTTGAGCCCGAATTATCTCTAAGTGTTGAGTTAATCAAATGAGGGTGTTATCCTATTATTTATAGTCATTTCTAACCCTACACAGAATATTCTCTATGAGTGAATAAAACCCAATTTGTCATCATATTGGACGAGCAAGCCTCTTTCGCATGACCACATATTTCGCAAAAATCCAAATATTTCTTTATCTTCTTTCTTTTTATATATTTTTATGTGGTAGAACCAAAATATATCTTTCCTGGAAAATTTCAATCCTCCTTCAATATTTCATGAAAATTCCTTTACCAAAAAAACCTCTCTCTATTTTCCCGATTTTGAGGGCCAAAAAATTTGGCAAAGATAGGGAAACAACGCCACCTTGTATATGATCTTTTTGTACTTCCTCTAGAGAATCCATCCTTCAACTTGGATATTTTTCAAAATATAATTTCAAAAATATCTCCATAACTCCACAAATTATCATGTAAACTCACTTTTTCAACAAACAAAATAAACCAAAAAATGCTACAATATTTCGTTAAGGGATTTTTTCCAAAGAATATACCCATTTAGGTTTGTTGACAACTCTTCACATTTTGATATATCATTAAATCATCTTCCATATTCAAAAAAATATTATTTTTGTGACTCAAATAAGGATCAATGTCTTACTCAACACATACCCCAAGACCACATGATCAATAGTTGGTGTGAGAAACAATAGTATAATGAAAATTCTATCAATTAATCACATAATTCCTTAAAAACATCCACTACATTCATCAGGAAAACCAAATTTCTTGATATATATACTTTGATTTAACACTTATAGAATCATTATATTTAAAAATCCTACTACTTCACCTCTTGGGTTATCGTGTTTTAAAATGATTAATGATGTATAAGCTATGATCTGATAGACATGACCATGAGCTGTTTCCTCATAACATTGAATTTTAATCGTGTAATAGAAGCATTGCATTGTCTGTCAAAAACAAAAATATTGAATAATTTGACACTCCACCAATGTCACAACTCACCCATTCAGCTTCAACACCCCAATATTGCTACTCCACCTAACTGCTTCACCCTATGTCTTATCTCGCTACTCCACCTAACAGATTCTTCCCCTTTCTTGATTATAAAATTTTCCCCCTTTTGACAGACACAAATTCTCCCCCTTTGTCAACAAACCCACATGTCACTCTTTTGTGGACTGTAATAGGGTAAAGAACACTTATCAGTACATTAGGGAAAAACACATCATACTGTGGGGAGTGGGGGACCCAAATCCACACCTTTTCATGGGTGGGGAGTTGACTGAACTCCCAGAGCTAGTTGATACCTCTCAAACACTTATTTTGGTAAGGCCATTGTCATAATGTCTACCACATGTAGTTCTTTAGGCACAAAATCTAACTTCACAAATCATTACTCCACATTATCCTTGATAAAATGATATTTAATTTTAATGTTATTAGTACTTGGGTGATGTACTAGATTTTTGATAAGATTGATAGCACTTGAATTATCACATTAGATTCCAATCAGTGACTTCACTAAAACTCCCATATCATCAAGATGTTTCTTCATCCAAAATAATTATATGCAACTTGAGTGGATGAAATATACTCACCTTATATGGTGCTCAATGAGATGCAATCTTGTTTCTTATTAATGAAATAAATACATAATCCACTAGGATAGAAAGAATCTACTGAAGTTTATTTCAAAACATCTACTGATCCATCCCAATCCGCATTTGTATAACCCAATAACTCTTGTTGAGATTTTTCATTGTACAACAATCCAGAATCCACCATGCCCTTGATATACCAAAGTATACTTTTAAATGAAATAAAGTGGATTTCCTTGGGATTTTTTGATACCCTGCTTTTTAATATGAGGAAAATACAATATCTAATCTGGTTTCTATTAATTATAATAGGATTCCCTGGATCTGCCTATATTCTGTGACATTGACCACTTTTCCCTCATCATCTCTTGATAATTTCATCTGGGTAGCTATTAGAGTTTTGATCTCTTTGGAATTATCCATTCCAAACCTTTTTAAAATATCTTTAGCATATTTGGATTGTGAAATGAATGTGCCATTATATCCTTGTGTCACCTATAAACCAAGGAAAAATGTTAGTTCACCAATCATTGACATTTCAAACACATTTTTCATGATTTTCAAAAACTATATGTACTGTTCTTCCTTTGATCTACCAAAAATCATGTCATCAACATAAACCAGCACCATCATCCTTTGATTACTGTCATTGTTGATATAGAGGTTGTAATCAACTCCACCACAATGAAAAAAGCGACTCTTAAGATACTTATCTTTTCTTGAATACCATGCTCTCGATTCTTACTTCAACCCATATAACACATTCTTTAACTGAAAAACATTGTAATCATCTTTAAAAATGAGAAAACCATCTAGATACTCGATATAAACTTCTTCTTATAGAACCCCATTCCTAAATGATGACTTAATGTCCATCTATAAAACATTAAAATTTCTTTACACTTCTACGGACTAGAATAATTTGACTATCTCCAGCCTTAAAACTATTGAAAATGTCTAATCAACATCGATACCCTCAATCAGGGAGTACCCTTTGCACACTAGTCAGGCTTTGTTTCGAATGGATATCCCATCTTCATTCATCTTGTTACAAAAGTCTGATTTAGTCCCGATGACATTACTATGTGTTGGCCACAAAATAATATGCAATTTTTGATTGTTCTCAATTTTGTCTAGATCTTCATTCATAGCATGAATCTAGTTTTCATCTCCAACTGCATTGACAAAACATTTAGGCTATACCTGAGATAGGAAATATGCCTACTATAATGAATCCATTCTTCTTGTTTTAAATGGAACTATCTGATCACCAATGATTTTTTTGAAGCCTGTCACTTTGGTTTCTATGTAGATATAGACTTCAATTAATCTTACTCATCATCAGTATCTTCTTCTGAATCATCATCTGCCAATTTTTCTCCCTCTATATTCCTTACCTGCTCATCACTGTCAACATGAATCTGTTCATTGTGTTGTCAAATATTATGCTCACATTTTACTACAGTGACATAATTGATTTCAAGTAATTTTACAAGCCTCTTATTAAATAATTTATATTATTTTATATTTTCATAGTTTCCTAAGATTATGCCCTCATCACCAAGTGACTCACATTTACTTTGTTGATAATAAAGCACTTACTTTCAATGATTTGAATGTATTTCATTATTGTATTATTTCTGTATGACATCTCAAATAGAGTATTTCCTTCCATTGGACCCAATATAGCCCTATTATAAATATAGATCGATGCCAAGACTACTTCCATAATTTCTCTGTTAGGTCCTTTTCAACAAGCATCATTCTAGCCATGTTGTGGATGATATTTTATCTCCTTTGAACCACTCCATTATGTTGAGGAGTACTCACTAAAGAAACCTAATTCCTTATACCATGTTTCTAGATATATTATTCCATGTTAATGTTTGTTAATTTCATACCATTATCAATATGAAACATCGTAATTTTCTTTCCAATCATTCTTTCAGATTCCCTCTGATACTGTTTTATGAAATCGAACACATCAAACTAGTGGTAAATGAAAAATAACCATTCCATTATAATATAATCATCAATGAAAAGAATGTAATATCTCTTCCCATTAGTGGATCTTGGAGAGATTGGTCCATAAGCATCAACATGTACCAATTTATGAACTATATTTGATTTATGTTCTTTTTCTTGGTATGACTTTTTGAGGACATTTCCTTGTTGAAATGCATCATACATATGCGTATGATCATATGATAGCTTTCTGAGGTCTCTATGTGCATAACATTTTACTAGATCTTATAGGTACAGTTGACATAGATGACCAAGTCATTTATGAAACAACGTTATTTCTTCCTCTCTGGATAAAAAATACATATATTTATCCCCACTTAAAAGGTATAGATTTACCTTTATTATTTGTACTTGTAGAAATTTTACACCATATCTTCTTTTTATGATACAAATATTGTTAGAAAATATTATAGAATGGATTAAGTCACATAGTTGAATGACACTAAGAATGTTGTGATTAAGACCTTCTACAACTAAGACATCATCACAGATTATTTCTTTTTTCCCAAACCTAGCCTTTCCCAAGACAATTATATTCAGGCCTTCATTGTTTCTAACATTGAAAACTATATCTTTTTAATATTTTATGCCTGTAAAAAGGTCCTTATTGGCCGAAATATGGGATGTTCAACCACTATCAAGGATCCATCCATCGAAAGATCTCATGCATTAAGGTCAATTTCTGAAACCACTACCTTCTTAGTTCTCTTCTTCAAGATCCATGTTTTTTAATTCATACTCATTATAGATTGATGATATTGATCTTATTCATAGTATGATGGAACCACATCATTTTGTAGAGAAATAAATAAATTTTTGGTTCTTAGCTAACTTGATGAATCATTATGTTTCTACTTAGGACCAACTTGGTTCTTCTTTGGAATATTTCTTTGCATGGTTGATGTATAATATCAGGGCATGTGTCCAAATCCTCTATACTAGAAAAAATAACCCTAGAAAGATATCATATAGTATTGAGATATGTTTTGATACCACTGTTATTCTTATTCCCTTTGGTATCGATTGTTTACGGAACACACAATTTATAATTGTATCATCTATCCATAGTAACAACTCCTGATGTGAGGTACATTCATACGTGTCACTTATACACCTCTATTTTTACCTTAGGTTCTATGAATCTTATGATTCTGATTCATGCCCAAATCAATCTTCAATCTTAGAATATGTGATTACGGTCTGAATTCAACTATGACTAATGTTGGTTTTTAATCAAGCCACATACCAACATTATCATTTAGAATTGATTGTAGCTTTCATTCTAATGGACCTCTATTCTCAACTTCCAATTTTTCAATATTTCTAATGATCTTCTCTCCCGAAGTCACATTGCTATTCAAGAATATTTATTGATCCTGAACTTTTTTTCACTGACTGACAACTTCTTATTCAAGTTCATAGATATATTTGATTTGATCCCTTCTAGTGTTAGTAAAACTATCAAACTCACTCTTATGGTCCTCAATTTTGATCTTATACTCAACAACCTTTAATGATATCTTTGGAATTGAATACTGATGTTTTTGAATTTATTACATCATCTCAAAGTTCTATTTTTTCAACTGCTACATATTGAGTTTTTCATTATGAATCAATTTGTTGGCCTTCTTATTTTTTCTATCCAAACATCTATTAATTCAAGGGTGGATTCTAATTCAGATTTTTTATCAACTCTTCCCTCAAATTATTCTTCCTCAATATAATTTTCTTCCTTTTTTCTGATCACAACCAAATACTAGAACCATAGAATTTTCTATATGATATTTGTAGTTCTCCATCTCATCAACCTCAGATTCATCTAAACTATCACATTATTGTGAAATAATATAATTATTCTTGAATAAATATATCTTAAACTATTTCTTACCCTTAACATATGCTTAGTACTTATTCATAGAACTTTATAATTCATCCTCATCATCTTATTAGAACTTCTTTGGGAATATTTCTTCAATATGACCAACCTTTCCGTACTGAAACAAGCTAGTGGAAGATTTTCTTTGAACATTCCTTCTCCTCTTTGTAGGCCTGAAAAGAGGAGTTACATTACCTTGTATGTCTCTTCTTCTTCAAGGTAGTCTTCAATGGTGATCTTATTCATTGAATTGAAATCCACCTCTTTGGAATTATTTTTTTCCACAGACTCAGTGTTATAATTTCTCATCTCATATATGACAAGAATATTGTGTATTCTAAAAATGTAATCTCCTTTGAATATTTATCCTCTAACACTAAAAGTTTTGGATTTAACTGAGGTGAAATTATTCTCAAGATGCGCTTGAAGATCCTTACATTTAAAATTATTTCTCCAAGACCACACATGTATTCTACTACAACATTAACCCTACCAAATAATGCATCAACATAATCATTTGGGTTCATTCTATGATCTTTATAATTGTTCCATGGAACCTACAGCTTTTCCTATCTATCTTTTTAATCACATTCATAGATATTCAACAACATTTACCACATAGCATGTTATGTTTTACGTGACATAACCTTCAAATATATTTCATTGGATAGGCCTCACATGAAGCATTGATTCCTTTAACATCAATATCCAATCCCCTATGTTTATATATTTATAAAGAACCACTATCAATTTTGACTAAAATACCATGCATTGCTACTATAAATACATCCATTCCCAAAGATCAGAAGTAGTGCTTCATCCAATTCTTCCATAGCTGAAAATTATTTCCATTCAAAAGCGGAATCCCTTTGTGGTTGATGACCTCCATTAAGATAGAAACATATATATTAAAATTTCCCTTTGATACCAATTGTTAGGTCCACTAGGTTAAATAACCTGAGGTGGGGGGAATCGGGGTATGACAGATTAAAACAACTTACCCTTTTGATAATGATTCATTATTAAATAAAACACTCTTCTCTCTAGTTACTACAGAAAAGTATGGACATAAGTTAAAGGATGCACAAGAAACATAATTTTTTACATGGTTCACCCTCATTGGGGTACGTCGAAGGAGAATAAAATTAAAATGTGAATATGTATTGAATTCACTAAAAGCGTACTACTGATTACAAGGTTCGGAGCTGACTCAATATCCCTCCTGGTTTACAACCAATCACAAAATGAAACCTCACTGCTCTCTTAACTGAATTGTGACCACTGCTTCTTTAGAAGATCCTTTTTTGATTTCCTAAATAAATATTTTTGACAAATCATTTATTATATTAATATTTTCTCCTTTCATTCAATTGATGAATACCCATTTACCATAGAACTACAGGGCAACATAAATATTTCTCTCAAACTTTTCGGTGTCTTTTGCACAACTTTAATTCCTTGTGTGAATCATTTAACATTTGTCAAGGAAGATCTTTTTCATGCAACTCTATTCTTATGTGTAACTTCCTTCTTACACACAACTACATTTCTTAGACGCAACTCCCTTTATTATGTAATTCAAATATCTGATTCTTTTTAATTTTTGAATTACTTAAATGAGGGGGTGGCCTCTTATTTATTGGCATTTCCAACCTAGTGTGAAATATTCTCTTCGAGTATGTAAAACCCCATTTGATGACATATTGGATGGGTAAACCCCTTTCATGGAACCTCATCTATTGTGAAAATCCAAATAATTCATGAACTTCATTCCATTGAAATATTTTTATGTGGTAGACCAAAAATTTGTTTTACGCGCAACACTCCAAACCGCCTCTAATCTTGCATGAAACTTTATTTTCCAAAAGCACCTTTCTCCATTTTCTAGATTTTGAGGCCCAAAAAATTTGGCAAGCATTGGGAAACTATACCACATTGTATTTGATATTTTTTGTATGGACTCTAGCGAATCCATTCCTTCGTCTTATATCTTTTTAAACATATCTTGTCAAAAATATCTTCGGAACTCCCCAACTAATCATAGAATCATTCTTTTTCAACAAACACAATCAACAATAAAATGATTCAACCTTTCATTGAGGATGTTTTTTCCAACAATATGTGTGTATTTGTTGTGTTGAAAATTATTTTTGAGAAGGATTTGGGAAGATAATTGGATGACCAAGAAAATTTAGGAGCAAAGGAAATATGTTCATGCAACTCATATTTGTGAAAACCAAAGTTGAAGAATCACTCAATACTTGAGTTTCATGATTGTGAAATACTTCCATGAACCAACCATTTATAATATGCTTCAGGATAATAAATTACCATCAACTTTCCATTTTTTTGGTCTATACTTTGTAATTTTGAATTTAAAGTTCCTATCTCATGCATCTCAGACTTCTATGAGTCATGGAACCCCAAATCCTTTCATGGATTACAACTACTGAGAAGATTATTATAAAAATTACTTCACATGAGTTATTCAATGCATTGGATCATGTATGAGAAAATTTTCTATAACTCCCTACTATAAGGATAAAAAAGTTCATTAGAGAATTAATTGTCATGGAAATCCATGTTTCTCGCAATATCCAACTGGTGTGACACACATTCAATGAAAACCCACTGTAACCCATCTGTGCTAGAGACCCAAGTCTCAAACAACTCTATGCTTCATGAAACTGCTAAAATATGTGATAACCATACCAACAAACCCAATTTTATTTATTACATTCATCAATAGTAGTTGTGTAAAAGTTGACAATAGGTGGGACCACTATCCACCCAATAGATGATTACTCATTCAAAATCCATATGCAGAACCTGCATCATGGGTTGTCCTTCACAATCTATTTTCATCGAGCATGGCCTAAGAATCCCACAAGATTTTTTCTCTTATTTATATGCACTATCACCCCAATATTATATGTATTAATCATGTTCTTGGTAGAATCCATGTGTGTTTTACCTTAATGCATGATGATCAGTAAAACATGTCTGTAAGACCCACTAATTCTCTTCCAACTCCCAAAAAATACCCCAAATCTCATATTATGTTTAATCCATAATAATGCGCTCATTATGTGAAACCACCCTTTCCCAATCAATTATTCCTTCACCCAACAAGAATCCCAAAGTATGATCCCACACCACCATTGTTTTCTATCCTTTAAAAATACATGAATCCTTTCCAAATGACATTAAGCTATATGGTATAGACCTATTGCATGACCTTAAACTACGCACCTCAAACTGTGTGGGATTTTATTCCCGTGTTCTGGCAGGATACATAGGTTACCTCTTTGAGGTTCAATACCAACATCAACATCATTTTATATGAACCTTAGGAGGTAGTATCATGGAAGTATTATAATCATTCTAGGGCATACCAAACCCATCACTGATCCGTCCATAAGCCTCCATAAAAAATTATACTAATGGGAATCACCCATAGCATGTTAAATATTTTTTCCATTATGTTATTAACATATGTTCATCCACCCAACTAGATGTTGACCTATTCCCACCATTAGGTGATGATACTATAAATATTCCTTTTCAAGTGATGATCATGAGGCATTATACATGTTGAGTGTAAGAAACCCCCCCAACCGATGCATCAAAAACCCAATGATTGTTAAAGATCCTTGTGAGCCTTAGGTGAGAAGCCTAATATTCTTTCAATAAGTGATGATAATGAGATGACTTTTGTGAAAACCATATTAATAAAATGTGATGAGCATGAGATCTATTCATTCCCCCCTTTGATGATGATCCTAAGATTCTACTTTCATTATGTGGTGAGAATAAGACCACTTGGGTGATGAGCACATGATTCATCTAGTGATAAGCCATGAAATCCTAATGTGAATATCCTATGTTACCTTGTGTGATGAGAAAAATATTGATCATATGACGAGCATGAGTTTTAGATGGTGATGTACTGGGGTTTCATTAAGACACATTCTTATAATTTCTCATATGGAAAACATTAGTTACCTTTTTTTATTAGAAGAAGTTGCCTTGTGTTCTACACATGAAATTGCATATGAAAAAACTATAATATTGCCACACAACCAAACCATAGAATATATTTATAGATTCTCAACATAACAAGTAATTCTTGGTGATGTGAAAAGACCCATCCTCTCCAATAAACGGTGTTCACTATGCTAAGGTTGGAAGTGGAGTAATTAATCAGCATCTACATAAAGATCGAGAAAAGAATGCTAATTATGAGAATGTATTGCATCAATGATGGAGACTCACACTAGTAAATGAGGTCTATTTTTGAATTCATAGAAAAAAGGCCTGAAATCCAATATTCCCATTTTGATTAAGGAACCAAAACCATCAACCATGGTGGTGATAGACTCCCCACCTTTGGAGGGTGGGAATGCAGGACTAAGAGGATTACCACTCTTAAAGGGAGAACCCAATGATGTGATAGTGGCTGTCTCAATAAAAACCATCAACAAATAAAAAGGAAATATAGTTTTCTTGAGATAAAATATTCATAATATATAACCGAATTCAAAAGTTATATTTTTTATAAGTTATTACACACATTTAATATATCGAAACACAGTGAATTAGATATCTCAAAAATACATAAAATATAAAAACTAAAATAAACATAATAAAAAGAATATAAAAAAATATATTAAATACCAATTAACTAATAAAATAATTAATAGTTAATATAAGAATAAAATATTTATCAACATTAATCATTATATAAAAGTAAATTATAATGTTCTCATGAATAATAAAATATCTAATATTTTAAAATGAATTGAATCTTTTTAAGAAAGTGTAAGGGAAATACTTATCAAATGATATACAAATAATGTAACAAGGATCCAACCAGTAGTTACCCCTAATAACTAGAATATATATTGGGTAATATATATATGATTTACATGTATTATTATGTGTTCCTATTTCAAAAAATTAGTATAGCGATGAGTTGTTTATTTTATTATTTTATTTGATGATATACCCACCTCACATGTATATGAATTATTCCACACCATTTTTTTATGACTAGAACTTATTTTAAATAATATGGTAGTTACCACTGACGAGGTCACCAATATGTTAATTACTTATCTTTTATACTAGTGGTAGATGTATACAATGTTTTTAGGTAAGATCAGTTCTTGGTTTATAAATGATTAGTTGGGGTTAATGAATCATGATTATTGTTGAGTTGGACACCCACTATCCAAATAAAGGTTCCCCTATTTATTCCCCCTCTTGGAAAAAAATCCATTGGATAATATTTTCATGAACTCATAATTGTGTTACCCTATCATATTTTGAGTTCGCACTGTTGTTTTTGTTTTTTTTCCTTTTTAGGATGGTTTAACTCTAGATGATATTGAATTAAATTCATGAAATCATGACAATGACTGAGTCTATAATTATTTTAACCGATTAGGTACTCCTTCGGTATGATTCAGAGTAGCTTACTTCAAGATTAAGATTTTTATAGAGGACTATAAGAGAAATATTTGAGCTGTCATTATTCCATATAGTGTCTCTCACTTTCATTCGACCCCTCGTGTGAGAATTAGAAGTAGAGGATTTCTAGATGGTGTTGCAGACCAGTTTTGGAGAAAAATAATTATTTTTATAAAGATAAATAGAGTGTTTTAATGAATAGATCTTTACAATTGATTTTTTTATTAATCACAAACCATCTAGTAGTAGGTTCTCTCACCTTAAAAGAACCATTTGTTGTTGGATGAGCAGGTAGTGCAGAAGAAACTATGGGTGGATGATTCTTTGACTGAAATCCACCACCACTACCACCACCTCAAAGAGATTACTAATAATTATGGATTAATAATGTTTAGGATCGAAGATAGATTCATATTATGGAAATCACCAATTTGGTTGTGGCCAATAGGTTTCGAGGCATGGTTTGGGTCTTCATTACTAACACTCTTTCTTGTCGGTCTAGTATGACCGATTCCTTACACATTATGTTATTATTTAGGGATTGGGTATTCCAATGGGTTATCCTAATTGTGATGTCAATTAAATTCATCTTAATTGTTAATTTCTATAATTTCCTTCCAGAGAGAGGGAGTTTGTATGTGATTTTACCTAGTAGGAATGATACCCCATCACATCAACTTTTTTAGGGTTGGAAAATTACTTATTGATAAGATGTGTTATGTAGTCAGGAATATCAGTTGATGTCTAATCATAGTGATGAATTAGAACCTCAGTATTGATTAGTTTGTTAGACCCTAGATATGAAAACTAATTCTACAAAATTTAGATATTGTTCTAGTGTGATGTTTAAATAATGGAGGAATAAAACCTATAATGATTGAGAAATAAATGAAATTTATTTTAGAGTATTTTACTAGGTTTCCATAATTGAGTAATCGGTTTCATATAATTTTTCTTAAGTGAAAGTACTAATATATTCTAGTATTTATTGAATAATCCATTCAATCTCTAGAAGCTAATGTTGTGGCTGGAAAAAATACTACTGGAAGGTTTCATCAGGCTTATTGTAACCTCTTAAATTTGTGTAAAGAAACATGTGGTTCTACAACAAGCTTATGTTTTCTTATCGTCGTCATCAATATCATGTGAGGTTTTTTATAGGTATTATTGAATCCCCACTATGTAAATTCTATAAATTTGGTTATATCATTGAGATTAATGAATTCACTATAATGTTCATGGGATTAGTGAATCATCAGTGATAATTTTCATTGATAACACCCTATGGTGAGTAGAGTCAAAAAATTATTTTTCCATATGTCTAGTGTTTGCCCTTTTCTTTCCTTGATATCACCAACGAAGTGGTGTAATCTCACGGTTTTATCAATAGGTTCAATAATTCTATCCATTTATAGTGTTCAGTGATTGATTTCATTATAAATCAGAGTCAAAATGACATATGAAACCATAGTATCAAAATAATATCATGGGGGGATTGTTCCTTGTGCGAGTCTCATACATAGTGGGTAAAGGAGATGTCTGAGAATTTAACCATGGTGGGGTTAGTAGAAAATCTATTATAAACTATAGTTTCCTCCATTTTTTATATACTGTAGGAGTTCAAGTTTGTTAGTTTTTAATTTGGGGTTTTAAAGCTATATTTTCATTGGATTATACCTTAAATATTATCTAAAATGTGAGGAGTACGTTATCACACATCTAGGTTGGATAATGTTATCCCTATAATACATAGCCTCATATTGTTGTGAGAATATTTTTAACTAATGATTTCAAGTATTAAAGGAATTTTTGGAAGTTTTTGTCTAAAAAATCATAAATATTAGTTATGTAGAATCTATAGTTATGTGTTGAATTATTTTTCTATTTGTGTTTTAGTTTTATCTTTCCCCATAGATAAGAGTTATCTCTGGGTCCAGAGTTGATAGATAGGATCATTTGAATTACTTAATATTATCTGCTTCAAATAGTGGAGAGTTTTATCACCGATGTGCTAAAATTGGGTTTCATAGATATCTAAGGAGGTCAGTGTCGTGTTTTTATATACTCAACATTGACTTTTACAAAGGGATATAATAACATGGTTGACTTAGTTGTGTTATTAGATAAAATATCACCTTGCATTGACAGTACAAGTTAATATTTTCATTGATAGAATATGATAGATCAATATTAAGGGAACTTATGTCTTAATACTTAGTTTTGGTATCTTTGGAATGTTCCCCAATTCTGGTAGTGATATGAAATTGAAGAAGACCACAAAGAGACTCGTTTTATGAGTATTTGAGAGGATGGTATGAAATACTAAATGGGATCACCCTATAGTTGTGTTTGATATTGATATATGATTTCTAAAATTTAGATATAGGTTTCTCTTTTGAGGCAGAGATTATATAAAATACAAAGGAAGATATCATGATAACAGGCCACCCTTATGTTAAATTAGTTATTTCATGGAATTTTTTATGCCACATGGGTGTGTATCTTATGGATGGAATGGTTTCCTGTAAGGTGTCTTGGAAGAAATTGGTATGATGTGAACCTGTTCTTTAGTCATGGTTCCCCCAAGGATGACTTGAGACAATTCATGATAGTGAGGAAGTAGAAGACCAATAGGGTAAATCTAAATTAAGTGGTTAGATAGAGAATGATTTTTTTTATGGATGTGTCCCAATTGTAATTAGATAATATAATTTCAGTGGAAGAGGAATTATCCGTGAGGATGTGTTTTTTTCACAAGAAGTTTTTCAGTGATATTTAGTGTATTATAGATCTATTTGTTTAATTTTGGAGGGTTAAATATATTAATAGTTAGGTTGATATAGTAACCCTATTTTTTCATGGTTTTGACATAACTGATCTTTGGTTTAAGAAGTTTTAGGTCCACTAAAATAGTAAAATGGTAATTTTTATATAGAAAAAAACCTTGGAAATTTTTTTTGATGGTTTCATTGATCTCAAAATATAGTTCTTCCCTTGTTCTGAATTTTTGTAAATTTCCCTGGTCGTTGAATATTTAAGAATATTAAATACTTTGTTAGGAAATAAATATTTGTCCCATGAGTGTGAATACTAATATCTACAAAATTAATTATCAAATGAAAATTAATATGTAACCATTTTTTTTGGAATGAGATATCTTTTATATGTAATTTATTAGATATATACTGAGGTTTTGAAACTTGGACCAAGTTTTTTTGGTTTTTTAATTGGAATATCAATTATTGGAACTAAAATACCCATTGGAATTCTCAATAGTTAGTGGATTGACCCATGTGATATGATAGTATCCATAAGACATAGATAAATGTAAATTTCATGAGGTGGTTCGCAAGATTGATACTGTTAGGGGGTTGTGGGGGAAAATTGTGGAAAATGGTGGATTTGAAGTGTATTTTTTAGATTGGTGTATAAAATGAATAATATTGGTGAAAAAATGGCTATAAATTTTTTTGAAGGGGTGTGATGGTGAACATGAGGGTATCATGTTCAACCAGTGATGATGACACAATCAGGGGTAGTGGCAGCAGTGGATCTTATTTTGTTAATAAAAAAATATTATATATAATGGACATGAATGGAGGTGTACACATTGTGTAGTCCTCCGAGTCACATGTAATTATGTTTATATGATGTGTAACTAGGGTTTACTTGTCATTATAAATATCACACACTCATTTACTATGAGTCAAACATGGTGTATTACTAGGATATAGTGACTCAGTTTATACTTGAGTAAATTTTAGGATAATGTTTTAGACCGACATGGAATTTAGAGAAATGAACATGACATGTATCTCGAAATCCTGAATTTGGTAACTTTAAAATTAAATATTTACTCTTATAGGGGTCCAATTTCTATTTAGGATTATGTGCATGATGAATATGATGATAAATTAGAAAACACCACAAAATTACATGATTGTATGTCTAATAGGCCCCACAAAACGTGTAATATAATGAAAAAACCTATACGTTAAGATCCAATGGAATGTTAACTGGAATAACACATCTAGTTTCTATCCAAAGACTTAACACCATGTAAATAAGGGTAATACACCATATAATAGCCCGTGTTTAGTGATTTTTATATTTTATTTATTTGTTTTTAGATTTAGGTTTATGAGTAGTATAATATAAGAGAGTTTCCACATATAATCTGATGGTGAATCTCTCTTCATTATATAGTGTTTTGGTTCTGGGATTTTTTTGGATTATTGAGTTTCTTATTTTTTAAGAGACTACAATAATGAGTTTATTAGATGGAAAGAGTAGCCACAAGGTCTATACCACCCTAGAGGCACATTAATTTTAAGGAATTAGTCATCTAAATACTTGGTGTAGAACATGAACCCCTTAAGTGAAGGGGTGTAGGACAAAAAATTTGAAGTAGGTAGTCCAATATTTCAATGATGACTATACAGAATTATGTTTAGGTCATCCATATGGGTCATTAACTATTATGACCACTTGAATGATGACAAATGTTATGATGTGGTGGGGGTGGGGGTGAAGCAGCGTTGAAAATTTTATACCTTAAAACAAACTACCCTCATGCCTGTTCAGTGATATACTCAAAACTCACTTAATGAAAAAAATAAATGTATGAAACATTATATTTATTAATAAGGTTTTCTTCAAATTTTAATGACTCCATCCCTAATGAATAATGGTTTCTATCTCTCTCACACAAAGATCCAATTTTGTTATCACTATATAGCAATGATCCATGGAATATTATAGAAATTTATATATTATTATCACTAATAAGTTTTAACAAGAACCCATATGTTTTAAAATATAATAAAATAAATTTTCCTAAATAATGATCCCCTCCAAAGAAAAATTCTCTAATAAACTAAATGATTTTGATCTATGTAAAATTACATTAAATATAAATCCACTTTGGTTGTCTTTTTCTCACTCAATTATATCAATGTTGTTACAAAGTGATTACTCACATTCACTAAATGCCTCATCTTACCTTTTATTTGAAAAATTAGTGAAAATAAAATGGATATTTTCTAATATTTGATCTTAGAAACCTTTAATGAAAGTAAAATAAGTTATCCTCATATTCAAAATTGGCCAAAACAAAACCCAATAAATCCTAAAAAAATGATTCTAAAATATGGGAAAAATATTCTTATTCATATTCCCTCTAATCTCATATTGGGTTCTTCTCAACCATATCATTTAATTCTCATTAAGTTTGGTATTCATCCTTCCATTAATCATCCACAAAAACCCACTCCACTATTACACATAGGCAGTCCCACATGAAATTATAATATAATAGTGTAAAGATTTATCTCATGGTAAACATTCCTTCTTTAAATCCCAACACCAATCTCATATTGAATCACTAATTTATCCATGAATCATCATGCTCTTTATTTACTGAAAAACACACCATCAACAAATTTAATATCATGTGACACATGGGAACACCAATTAATTTTGTGGAATTGTGAAAAATCTTTTGAATCCAAAAAAATAATATTAAATAAGTATAAAAAATTGAATGATAATAGTAACTATCACCATGTTAACCTTCCCCATCTCTGAATTACTTTTACACACCCTTCAAAATTCTAGAGTTACTCTTATGTATCCCCGAGTTACTGTTACATACAACCATTCTTACTTAGGGTTACTCTCACTCTTCTCTGAGATAAATAGACACAACAATGGAAGATTCATGGTTATTATTTTGTAACTTATAGTTAGTTTTATATGAGAGTAGGGTACTCATACGTATTAAGTACTTTTTAAAATTATAAAAAATCATTAACATAAAACATTATAAATTCCAATCCTTCCTTCTCAAATCCACTCCAAAGAACCTCAACCACATCAACATGGATCAAAAAACATCATAAATAATTTCAAATAATCTTAGTTAAATTATTTTAGAACATTGATCAAACCTTATCAACTTCACTCTAAATTACCTTAGACATATCAACTTGTCTCAAAAACATCAAAAATAATTTCCAAACATCTCAATCATGTATAATGTATTGAATAGAAATACATATGTGTTGATCAAAAAATAAATTCACACTCAATGATTTAAACAATATCTACCATTTTATTTTTGTACAACATCTCACATTTCAACCATATCAATTTCAATATCGTTCTTTTAAAATATTTTCTTCTCCCCCATAATGAATTTTATATAATTTTTATGAGCACTTTTCTCCCCCGTTTGGAAAATAAATACAAGAGTATTATAATAGGGATGGTATTATTATATTTAACTCCATAATCCAAGAGTCAATAAAATATAGGTATACCTATTATATATTTGAATAAAAAATGAGAGGGACTAATTTATAAATCTTGGTGAAAAAAATTCAACCTGTGATTCCAACTAATAAACATAATTTTAGGAACTTTTCATAAACATTTTAATCTATTTTCTATACTTCACTCAACAAACTAATTAAATAATTCAAACATAATAAGTTTTCTCTCAATAAATTATATATTCCCCTTTATTACAAAGAAAAAATATACAAAAACTAGTAATAAAAAATTGATCATGCATTAATACTTTTGAGGAATGGGTTTCACACACATTTTTAGTCTTATATTCTCGTAAAATTCAATTGGAATATATTTTGTGAGAATATTAGAAATATTTTCCTTGAATATAAAAAATTTATTTTTTATATCACCTTGGAGCACCTTCTACTTCAAAAAAAATGATATTTGACATCTATATCTAATGATATTGACTATTACACTAGAGTTTTGAATAGTTTTATAGCATATTGGTTATATTAACCAATCTCCAAGGGATATTCAGTAGTGACGTGAATATCCTCAAGTTTTCCCTTAATCCAAATCATTTATATTGGTACTCATGATGATAAAACTACTAAGATTTAGTAGAACTAAATATAATAGTTGATTTATTATTGTATAATAGATTATTTATTCTTGTGAAGCTAGTTCACACATATCCCACTATTAATGACTACTTATCATGATGTGTACTTTCTATTATCAACATCACCTACCCATTCTACATAAATAAAATCTTTTAAGTCCAACTAAACTCTTTTCTCCTATACTAGGCCATAATTGTAAGTATTTTATGGTTATACATCATAATTCTATTTATTACCAAAATAAATGACCCTTTTGGATTAAATTAATATCTAGGATTTAGTGTGATATAAAACACAATATTTGACCTTCATGAAACTAAATACAGTAGACTACAAATGTGTTTTTGGAATTCATTATCATTAAAAACATTACCTTAATCATATTTAATCAACATTGTGCCCACCTGTATTTGTTTTTACACTCATATTTATTATTACACCCCAAATATTTTTAATAACTAATTGGAATAATTTTCTATTTATATAAAAATTAACTAAAAGTTTGGTTAATTTTTATGACTAAAAATATTTTCATCTCACCACATAAAGATATCACACATTTATCTTCTCTATTGTGGAAAAATCTCCAATTTTTTTACTTAAATTATGGAAAAGAATATATCATCAGTATATACAACCATAATGAGTTATTTAGTATTTTCCTTCTGCAAAAACGATTTTTTTTCACATTTCATTTTCTAAAATCCATACCTCTCAAATATTCATATTGTATGAAATTATACGCTTTTTGGGATGGTTTCAATTCATTTAGATATTTATTTAATTTTTATAATTTTATTCCTCATTAATCAAGAATAATTTCTCTAACTTAATCTATATGAACTTATTTATTCGACTCACCATTTATAAATTTTGGCATTACATCCAATTAATTTCCTCTGAAACTTATTTACACAATATTTTAAGGAAATATATTGATTGTCTCTAATTTGGATACAAGGTAAAATGTTTCATAAAAAATATTTCTTTAATTTATCAATAAAACATGAAAATAAATTGATATATTTTTCTTATAATATCACTATTTTCGTTTATATTGATTCTAAAAACTCATTTGGTGATAATGATTTTCTTTTCCATAAGGTGGGGTACAAGCATCCATATATTGATACTTTTAATTTGATATATTTCTTCAAACATATATATAACATATTATTTATACTCAATCAATATTTTTTAGAAAAAACCATTGAAAATGAATGAGTATGACTCATTGTTACAATTTTTCTTCTTGTTCACACCACTTGATTTTAATCTCCAGTGATATTCTGATAATTAAATATATTTATTAGTTTTAAATTTGTCACTGTGGTACTTAAATTCATTTCCTTATCACTTGAATATGTAAAATTGGAATAAATTTTATGGGTTTATACATTTTATCAAAACATACAATTGATTTAATAGTGATAACATCATCCTCATCACCATAAAAAGCTGATATTTTGAGCTCAAGTTCATTTTAAAATATTGTCCTATAATCACAGTAAATAATGATCTTATATTTTCTTGTAGCATATACTCAAACATAAATTTTGTTTTTAACCAATAAGTATCCCATATTATGTATTATTATAAAAATTTCCACCACTTTAATTATTATTTTAGACCAATCATAAAATCTCATGCTCTCTAAAGTATTGAAGATTTAGCTTCTTTTTGAACCACTTTTTCATATAGATTCATATACTATTTCTTCTATAATAAACACCTATTTTGAATAATTATCGTAGTAGTGTAACACCTCAATATTATAATATATTATTATCTTTAAATAAGTTAATGTGTTCGATAACATTCTCCACATGAAAGTATTAACTAAGGAAAAACAATGATATGTTTAATCATTTAAAACCAAGACATTGAATTAGCAAGTATGAATAGAAGTAAACACACTATGAAGTATGGGTATAATGAAAATAAATTATAGTTTTTATAATAATTAAATTCAAATAATATAGCTAAATAACTAAGAAAATCATTTTATGCATAAAATATTTTTTTAGAATTTGAGATTTATTACACAAAAAAATGTATATTATGATAAAATAAAATATTTCTATAACATGAATTAATTATTAACAATAAATTAATAATTGATAATGAATAAGAATAAATTATATTTAACAATTGAAAAATCTATGTTCCAATATGAAAAATTTTCTCCTATATTTTGATATTTAATTTAAATATTAGACCGTTGAATTTTATAAATTTAAGTTTAAAAAAAACCATTATTTTTTGGATTAAGAAAATTTATAAAATTTTAAAATGATGTTTCAGGATTTTTCTAATTAAAATCATTTTCATGTGAATAGTTTAGAATACCATTTTTATAAATTACATGTATTTTATGATATTATTTTCATAGAATTATAAATTATACATTCATGAAACATTTTTGTAAGATTTTTTTATTTTATAAGTTACTTTTTATTTTAAAAGTGTTGATTTTAATTTATAAACCCATATTTGGTATTTTAGAACATGAGTAATATTTTCCAAAAATTTTTAATACATTATATATATTTATTTAAAATTAATTTTTTTTTAACTTTTATATATTTAATAAAATAAAATGATTTAAAAAAAATTAACTAGTGGTTTTAATTATTTAAAAAGTTCCACATTATTTTTATTAAAAATAAATAATTTACATTTGGGTAACTAGTTTTTGTCGTAAAAGATAAAATTTTAAAAAAAATAATTTATGTTGTAAAAGGATTGAAACATGATACAAAAATATCTATAATTGAGTTTATCAATTTTTATGAACTTTATCTCCTCCCAAATCCATTATTTCAATATTTTTGTGCCACTTGACAAGTTTAACATGTCCTCCCTTTATATAAAGATGAAAAATTAAAGAAAATATATTCTTACCACTTATAAAAGGGTCCCCTGAACACTCTTTCAAGGCACTACTAAAATTAGGTATCCTCTTAAAACCCTTCAATTTTTTTTACATTAACTAGAATACTCTTTCACGATTTTGATATTATTATCACAATTTATAAACCTATTCCATTCATTTCTATGGGATCTCTTGATAAAATATCAATGTGATCAACATTAGTAATCATTTATACCTAACATTTGTTTTTTCTATTTTTCATTCCCAATTATAATTTTCCAATACCTATATAATTAAGTATGATTTTTTCATATAATTAATGTTACTGTTATATGGTAACAATCATTAATAACATTTTTATTTTTTCTATTAAGAAAAATTAAATCACCATAATTGTGCTTGGCATACGACTACCACTGTGACACAAGATGTATCATTTTCCATAAAAATCTAACAAGGAGGGTATAAAAAATAATTTAACAAATAATAATTTTATTTATATCATTATTATGATTATAAAATAAGTAAAAATTTTACTCAGTCCTCCTATTCTTTGAAAATGAAGTCATCACGCATGCATACATGCAGACAATGACCTCCATTAAACAATTGATTTTTGTTTTTCTTTTCATAACCCTCTTAAATTGGTGGTAATAAAAATGGTATTAATATAAAAATATGGGGTTTATGATATCATTGTGTTTCTTGTATGAAAATTTTTATGACCTATTAATGATAAAAAACGATTGATGTCAATTTAATCATTTTAAATTAGAAAACTAAGTGAATAATTATATCTTCATTATTGGTAGTGATTCTATATAAATTACCTTATCTTTATAATAATTTTAAATTATATTAAATCAACATAATAAACAATAAATAATATCATTATTCTTGTGGTATAATGACATTATGTGTAAACCAAATCAAAATCATCCATTAATAATGGTAGGTTAATGTTTTGGTTAATGTAACCACTTACTTGAATAATACAATACATATATGTCATGAATAACTATGATTAAATTTTCACTAGTATAGTAAGATATAAATATGTAAATATATTTTTTTGTTTTTGGTTATGTTATGGTCATATAAATATTTAACACATTATATAATAGAACACCTTTTGTTTGTTAAGAATCAATGAAATATGATCATCCCTGATTTCATCATCATGGTTTATAACCAAAACTACCATGGAATGAATTGTAAACTTTATAAATATCATGTAACATCAATTAAAGTATCTTTAATTATGATTTAATGATGATCATTGTAAAAAAATGAATATTATCAAAAAAAAATTACAAAGCTATTTCAAAGCGATAAAGATTACTTACACATGGTGTCGAAAATAAGTAAAAAATAACTAAAATTTTTATGTATAGAATGAATGTAAATGAAGAGTTTTTATTTTTTATAGTTATAAATATGTTTATTTTAAATGTATTTAGTGAACTTAATTTAACTAATCATAATGTTTAGTGTAAATTCATAATGAATCATTATAGAAGTAAGGGTTTTCATCTCAAATTCCTATCTTTGAGACATTTCTAGTATTATTCACCTAATTTTAGTTTTGTGGTGTATATTATACCTATTTTATAGGTAATATGATGAATTATAATTTAATAATGGTATTTTAAGTTCAATTACAAGACAGTTCATTCAAGTGGTTTTAATTAAAGAATTACTGAATCCGTAAGGGGTTTCTTGTTCTCAATTATGATTCTTTGACACATGTTACATATTATTCTTCATTTTTGAAATGTATTGTGTCATATTGATTTAGTATCACATGAATGTTATGAAAATTATTTCCTTGTAATTTATGGGAAAAAATAAGATGATTCAAGTTGTTTATTTAAAATTCCCTTTCACTGAATCATTACCCCAATCATAAGGGTTTTTGGTTGCCCAATTTTCATTTATTGAGTAGTATCGTTTAATTAAACTTATTTTATATAAATTTGGTGAATTATTACATTTTATTTTATTATGTGGTATCCTATTAATATTTAAAATTTTACCACATAAACCCCATTTTAAATATTTCACGATTCATTGAGTGTATTTCCCAAAAGGGGTATATAACTAAAAGTTCCATTCATTGAGTAATAATGTATCGCATTGAACTTTTATTTTCCATTCTTGGATTATTACACCTTAATATGTTTTTATATAGTAATTTATAATCCCATTATTTAAAATATTTTTTTAATAAAAATAAAATTTTACTATATTTATATTTTTTGGGTTTTAGATTAAGGTATACTAAGAATTTTTAAAATGTTTTCCCTCTTCAAAACATGTGTTTTATCTTACACACCACATTTTATTTATTTAGGCATTATTTTATTTTTAATCCTATATTATTGGATATTATTTTTTAACGTAATTATTTTTAAAAGTTTTCTATTTTCAATTTTGAAAAATACTTTCTAAAGTAACCCCAAACATTTTCTCTTACAACAATATTAAAATTATTTTTTAAAAACTCGTTTATATTTTCACTTCTATTTTTCATATATTTTTCAAAATAATTTTCCCTAATAAGGTTTATGTTTCCTGATTTATCCTCTAATATATATATATATATCTATGTGTGTGTGTGTGTGCATTTGTGTTATCATATGTTGGATTAAATTTTCTCTATCAAACAATTATATCCTTGATCCATTATTTTGTGATGTCATTGAAAGAATTATTTTTATGAGGTTATTTTTCATTTATATCAACACCATTTAATGTTACCTTTGTTTCCCTAAGGATATGTTTTTTACTATCCTCTTTTTTTTCTCTAGATTAATTATGATCATGCTATTCCAAAAATAAATTAACCATATATTGAAAACCTTATACATTGTGAATATCTTATTTTAAAAAATTAAAACTATAGGATGGTCACATAGTAAATCCATCAATTCATTGACATGGGGAAAAGTTCTAGTGTTCCTAATTTTTTCAATTCGAATATAGATTATTATTTTAAAGTTGACTATGTATTTTTTGACTAACTAATTAATTTATTAGGATGAGTTATATTCATGTTATACCTTTTATTTACATGAGGAAAAGTGATGAAATTATTTATGATTATTGAATTCTAACATATGCTGAAAATTTATTGACATTTCTTATTTTTCATTATATGGATATCCATGTTTTTATTCTTCTAGAGTTTATTTATGGAATGGTTTTAAATGTCTTTTTTAAACTTATAGTTAAGTAATTAAACATAAATAAGTGATGATTGGTTCCTATAATTATATATTCCCGTGATGCATCGATAAGTGTCATGAGATAAAACAACTGGGGTTTTGGTGTATACCCCTCCCCATATAAGTATAGTGTCTTGGAAAATTTCCTTGAATTTTTTTTTGATGTCCCACATTATTAATTCCATCAGTATGAGATCATAAATTATCGATATCCATGTTTTTATTTATTATCATAGATATTGAATGATCTCAATTTCAGTTTATTTTGGAATTATTTATATTATTTATTACTAACATATTTTTTATAACATTCTTATATTTTTGACATATCTAGTCATTTTTTCACTTAAATAGAGTTTGAGTTCACCCCTTTCTTATGGTTTCATTATCCAGGTTATGAAAAAAATTAGTACATGTGACATGTTTAGTAGGGTAACATTTGGAAAAGTATTTATGGGATATGTTGAAGGATCATTATAGTCTAAGTAGTTTCATATACAATAGAAAAAGTTTTATTTGATACAAAGAACATGGGTTTTTCTATTTATTTTTTCCAAATTGTTTAAAACACTAAACTAGAAAATATCCTTGGGATACAAGTGATGTGATAATTGTAATTGATTTTTTAATTTAGTATAATTATATCCATGATTTTCTAGCTTATATCAAATTGATTTTGTAATGTACGTTGTTCTGAGAACTAGATATAGGAGTGCTGGTTTGGGGCATCATAGTTGTTATTAGATAAAAGGTTTCAGTAACTTTAGAGATTAAGATATTTACTCAGGACAACTTGTGGGTTGATAAGTTATGTTTGATCAAAATTTAAGAATTATAGATATCCATTTGGGATAATATAAGATATAATTTTCATTATATAATTCACTTTTTATTTGAGGATTATGATAAGAAAACTTTAGTGAAAGCACTAGGGATAAGTCTAAGAGAAAAATATAATTATATGATAAAATCTTAATGTTTTAGTAAAGTAAGGATTATGTGTTTTCCTTGAAATAAATACCTGAATTGATATTTGTTATAGTGATGATACTATAAAAAAATACACATATGGGTAATAACCCATTAAAGGGTTGGTTTCGAATTGAATCATTCATCACCCTGATGCATGATTAACATACCTAATACTACACACCTGGCTAGACACTACTCGGGGATATTATTTGTTTGATCATATTCTCATTATGAACCACTATAAAGGATTTATTTCATTGTTACTTTGATACATTAGGTTGAGAATTATATGATAACCCAAATTAATGAAACCTACGTTAAACTACAATTTTTTATGTTTGAATCAATGGAATTATAGGCTAATGTGATGATAAGGATAAAGGTTTTAAGGTTGAATACTTTTTTTGTTATTGATAATAATAATTCCCCTGTATTGATAATGTTTCATCTCTAATGTCAACCCTTTTGATTTTATTAATGGTTAGAAAAGAAGGAACCATTGGTGTGAGGCACAATATAGATATTCAATCAATAAATAACCCATCAGAATGAGAGCAAGAGTGATAAACCTTGTGATTTGCTAAACCAACTATCATGGAATATTCGTATTAATGTGGAGATAGTGCATGTCCCATACACATAAAGTATTATAAATACGGAGTCTCATGAATGATCAAGTGGGGAAGATGATTATGGAAGGAATATTGAATTTCATACATGTTAAAAATATGGGAACACGCATTGGGTAAATTTAAATAAAGGGACAGGTAAATTCAATATGGGTGGAGAAAAAAGTAATAAGACTCATTATTCTAAGGGAAATAAGGAATCTATAAATATATTTTTCCTAAATTTCAAATGAGGTGGCAATTATTTGACTCACTTTCCCAATCCATGGGATAATGAGGTAAATAGTCACTAATAACCATGACACCCTGAAAAAGCCTTTGAAACATATACTAATGTATTGGGTAATGATTTTTCACTCAAGACTTTCTAGTTTCCAATGCCATTAAAGTCTTCATCAGCTAATAAATATTGAGTTATAAATAAAAACCCATAGTGGCATGATTTCCCTATAAATATTTTTCATGGTTTATGGTAATTTTTTACTTATGGAACTAGATCTACTTCCCTTAATAGAATTATATGTGATAACTGGGATGTGTTAGCTCTCTTTAAAAATAAATTATAATAATTTTTGTATATTGATAAATCTCAATTTATGTCCTAAATAAACCCATGGTAATATAGTGGTGTATAATTAATTATGACTTTCTGATAGAAATTACACTGATCATTTGAGTCAAATTATGACGATGTATCTTGTTTTGGGGTGATGTAACACCCTAAAAATCTAATATATGATTACCTTTAAAAATATCAATGTGTTTGATATCTTTCTCCATAAAAAACACCGAACTAAAATGAAACTGTATTATGTTTTGACTATTTAAATAAATATATTGAATTAGAAGGTATCAATTATAGTATCCAAATTGTGTAATATGGGTATAATGAAAATAAATCCTACTTTAGTACTAAGAAAATAAAATAGTATAACTAAAACAACGAAAGAAATTATTTTATGCATAAATTTTGTTTTCTGCAAATGGTGATTTATTTGAAGTAAAATAAATTATATTATTATAAAATAAAATATATTTATAATATAAATAATATATTACTAATAAATTTATAAATTTATAAATTATTGGAAATAATTAGGAAGAAAAGTTATACTTATAAAAAGATGTTTTCCAATATGAATAATTTTTCTCTATATTTTGGTATTTTATTTAAATATAGAATTATTGAATTTTGTAAATTTAAATTTAAAAAGTAAAAATATTTTCTTTAATAATAATAATATATATTTAATTATAATTTTTATTATTTTTATAAATAGATTTTTAGGTGAATAGTGAAAAACCATTTTTACAAATAACATGGATTTTATAACATTATTTGTATATAAGTATGAGTTATAAGTTCCTGAAAGTTATTTATAATAGAAAATATTTATTTTAAATGTGATTTCATTGTTTTAAAAATTTTGGTTTAAATTTAAAATCCTATATTTTATATTTTAAAAAATACTCAATATTTTATCGATAATAGTTTATAATAAAATATACATTTTTATTTTGAAATTAATTTTTATCTATTTTATAAATTGAATAAAATGAAATGTTTAAAAAAATTATAATAATTTGGTCAGAATTATCTAATTTGGACCACATTATTTTTAGGCATAAATATTATGTTACCTTAGGAAAAAACTAATTAATGTGATAAAAGATAAAGAGGTTAAAGTTATAATTCATTTGTTAAATGGATTGAAACATGACAAAATTATGTCTACAATTGAGTGGAGGAGGTGTTTTAGAAAACATTATCTTAAACTCTCCATTATTTCTAATTTTTAGCCACATGATATATTTAACATGTTCTCCCTTTATATTTACATGAAATATTTACCAAAATTATATTCTTTCGTCATATAAAAGGGTCCTATCATCACCCCTTCAAGTTACTCCAAAAAAATATTTTTTCCTTATACAAAACTACCCATTTTATTTCTTATGTAAAAATATTTCACTCTCTTGAGGTTCTAATACAGATATATTAGCCTATGACATCCATTTCAAAGTAATATTCTATGGAAGTCACAAAGTTATTAATAGATATAATAATTTTTACACAACTTCTTTATTTTCTTTTTTTATTTTCCAGATATAATTTTCAAATTATTATTTTAGGAAATAATTATTTGTTATATAATTAATATAATTATTCTATGGTAATAATATTTAGTCAACTTTCCCCGTTTCTAATAAAAAACTAAAACCATCATTCATGCATTGTGCGAACTACCACCTCCTCGAAACAACCTTTTTAATTTTACTTCGCCACCTTAAAAAGATGTTATAAAATGGGAATTTAATAAATAATTATTATATTTATGTCATGTTTATTATTCAAAAAAATAACCATATTACCCCTTCCTATGGTTTTACGAAAATGAAACTATTATCCACAGATAAGTTCAGACTACCGCCTTGGTGGAATGATTAGTGTACATTATTCTTTTCATTAACACCTTACATGGAATATAATGATTACGAGATTAAAGTATAATTATTAATTTACAATATAATGAAGGATCTGTTATAGAAAACCTGAGAACCTATTAATGATATCTCCGATAAACTATTATTGATAATTCAATCGTTTAAAACAAGAAAAATAATTGGATAATAGCATTTATTTCTATGTAAAAGCATTATATAAACTTCATTATATTTCTACTCCATTGAAATAATTATATATCAAACTAATAAACACTAAATAAGAATATTATTCTTCTTTTATAATGATATTAAACTATACCACCATATAATCATCCACTAATCATGAGTGGTTCATGTTTGTGTTAGTTTAACCACATACCCGAGAAAATATATTCATTTATATAATTAATGATTGAGAAGTAATTTTTTGGTATAATATTATATAAATATGAAAACAATTTTTTATGGTATGAAATTATCAATATTTAACCCCTTAATTAAGAAAACACTATTTTTTCATTAAGAATCAATGATACATGGTCATGATTGATTTCATCTTCATAGTTGGTAAAAAATACCTTAGAATGAATTAAACCATTTATGAATGTCATGGATCTTCTATTAAATCACCTTTAATTATCATGGAATGATGATCTTTATAAAAAGAATGAACACTAGTTCCATTTTTATGGAACTAGTTCAAAATGATAAAGACTATATACACTCGATGTTGAAAGTATATAAAAACTAAATAAAATTTATACGTATATAAGAAATATATATTAGAAGTCTACCTGGTTAAATTTATTAATAAGTTTCTTGGCCTTGTTTTTAAAGAACATAAATTTAGTATCCATGATATTTTGTGCAAGTATAGAATGAATGAGGACTAAGGTAAGGATTTTCATTTGAAATTACTCTACTTGAGACATATTTTGTATTATGAACATAATTTCATTTATGTTATAAATAAAAACCCTATTTAATATTTTATATATTGAATGATATTTTATTCCTAGAATTTTAATATCAATTACAAGTCCATTTGTAACATCTTAGACTTAAGAAACCTAGAGATTCTAGTTATATTACATCATTGGTACAAAGTGTAAGTGTTCCCAAAGGATCAAATAGTTTTCTACACTTGGAAGAAAAAATACATACATAAACTACACTTGAAATGATAATATAAAACAAAAAAATATACCTATTACATGATTACCCCAACCATCATATCTTTAAAAAGTATAGATAATCTTTTGGGTTTCCTTGGGAAAGGAAAACAAATAAGGGTGAGATCAGATGCTCGGTAAGGAGTATCACACAATGAAAGTTACAGAACAAAAACATGAGATAAGATAAATGGAATGAATAAATGAAAAACATGAATCAATACTAATATAATAACTATGTTCATACTATATCTATGAAAATAAATGAAAAAATAGATAACATTAATCATTGATCCAATGCCTATGTAATGAATTATTCAAAACATCATAAACATGCAATGGAGGCCTTGTTCCAAGTTACATTCTATAAAACCCCACATTTTTGTGAATGGTTTTTTTCTAATAAATTTATTCTTTTCGATACCTTTTATTACACGTAACACTGAATTTAGATTGTATGACATGAAACATAAAGTTTAATCAAAACATGACATACTATTAAAATATCATTATTTAAAATGATAGTTATTTACTGACTGTTAGAATGGTGGGTATGAATATGATTAAACAAATTATAAAAATATATGGTTTTCATATTCATAGAAAATGATTTCATTGGTGATCAATTAATTATAAATGAAAACATAAATTATTTTAGAATAAAGGAAATCTATTTTTGAATATGGATATTTATGAAAACAAACAAGTTTTGGCTTAATAAATCAAGAAAACAAATTTTTTTAGTTATTTTAATTAAATATTTATTTTATGTATTAAATAAAATATTTAGAATTCATAATATGTATTTTATAGAAAAGAGTAAATAATAAATCTAATTTAATGTTTAAAAAATGAATTTTTCTGCAATGTAGTTTTGTCGTCTTTTTGTGAACTTAATTTAGAAATAGTTTTTAAAAATATTGGAAAATATATTTGAAAAAATAAATATCATCTTTTAAATAATAATTTACAAATAATCTTAGGTTTATTTTTTTTAATATTTTCTAAAAGGGTTATTTTTTTTAAGAATAGTGAAGAAACTAAATTTAAATTGAAAACCTCATTTTCATTTAAATTATTTACAAAGTTAAATTATATTTTAATTGGTTTTAAATTAACATTAGTTCAGTTATATATCTATAAATGTAATTTATGTCATTGTACTTATTTTAATAATTAATTTTGATACAAAAACATGTCATCTTTTGAAGATTTTATCTTTGAAAACATGCTTTCTCATCGTGATTTTTGGATTAATTTTAAATTAAAATTTTACACTTATGTAAATATAATTTAGAAAAATGGATTCCATATTTTTAATCATACTAATTTATATTATCTATTAATTTTAATTTAATTTCTAACCATAATTAATAGTAAAAATAGTAAAAATTATTTACCACTGTCAAAGTAAAAATAAATTTATCGAGGGTTAAACTAAAAATATAAGATTTACAATAAAATAAAAACTTGTCTAAAATATATTTTATGTCCATATTTAGGCCCTATAAAACATAATTAAATAATAAGATAAGTATATTACTTATAATGAGATGTTTTTATTTTAATGTAATGACCTAAAATCATCTCTAATTTTATCAGGTGGGTTATAAAAGAATCATTTGTATATACAACAAACTACATCGTCATGAAGTGATGTCATTCGTTTTTCCATTACCATGCCTTACAGTTGGATTTAAAGATGGGTATAAAGTCTATATATTATATCTAGAACATAATTATAACAATGGAGTAATTGTATCATATGTAACTTTTTTACCTTCCATTTCATTGGTTATATAATAAGGTTGCTCGTGTGAACGACAAACTACCGCATTGGTTTTTAACTAACTATTTACATGGAAGATAATAAGGATAATGTTAATGAATATATGTGATATAAATGAAATTATTTTTATATTCATGACATATTTTTCATTATTAAAAGATAAAATATCATTTTATTTCTTACATTTTTACTCACTGAAGGATGATAACGTTTTTCGTGTATTGGTGGACTACAACATTCAGGATGCAATAAGATTATCCCTTTTCATAACCACACCACATTTATGGTATGTATAAGTATATTTAACGAAATAATATTGTATTTATTATATTTTTATCATTATTTATGATAAAACATTACTTAACTACTTTCCATAATAATCATTTAATAAAGGAGAGGTTACTCATGAATACCTACTTCTTACCGTCTCCGTGAGCATAATATAATTCATATCTCAAAACCATATTTTATGATTGACCTTTAATTTATAATTGATTTATAAATATATTAATTATTTAATAATTATTATTTTATATATTATGGAACCAAGATCAATGTAATAGGACAAAAAAATAAATACATATACGAAAAACATAGAATTTATTACCCGAAACATGATTTTAATAAATAATTGGTAGTAAAAAGGTAATAAATGGTCATTAATAAATAATATATGGAATATTATACATAATTATGGTTACATAATAGTTCAATAATAAAATTATATTTATTATATAAGAGGTTTGGGCATGTATGAAGGAAGTTGAGACATAATGTAAGATATTTCTGTACGACTTTTTACATATGTGATACACATTCCATATTCACCAACTTTTTATTTTATTTGGTGTATATAATGAACATGAATTTAGATTATTATTATTATCCTATGATATTTGGGATTTCAAATCTATCTAATGATATCTCCTTCATTGGGATGATGTTTGAAATGTTACCAAAAATTTTAATGGATTTATGTTACAATCTCAGTGTTTATCAAAGTTATTTGTGATCAAGTCTCCAATATTGAAATATTATGATATAACTCTTAATGATTCCCATATATTTCATTATCCTCTAGTAATTAATCATATATTTAATATATATTACCATTTTTTTACTCTTTGTTATGAAAAATAGTTGAGAAAATATTTTAAAGAAAAATCATATTTATTTCCCTCTTACAAACCCTTTTTATTCCAAAAATATGTTTTAAAAAAATGTTATAAAAAATGGTTTCAAAATTCCCAAATTATTTTTTAAATACATTTTTACTCATTTTTTACATTTGAAAATAATATTTTTAAGAGTATCTTCATATTGTTTTCTAAATAATTCATCTTCAGATTTTACTAAAATGTGAATGAAAATTTTATTTTAAGGTGTGTAGAAAAAAAATTCCACTATCATGATAATTATTTTATTTTAATATTAATTTATATTTTTAAAGGTTATTTACAATGGAAATTATTTTCAAATTTTTATGATTTTTTTTAAATTAATCTTTAAATAAAATTAATTTATTTTAATAAATGTTCAATGTGATCTTTTAAAATAATTCTTGATGTAACATGACATATTCTATTTTAAACAATTATTTGTAGGGATATGAATGAAGTATACCATTATTATTGTTTCTATAAATTTTCTATCATGAATAAATATTATTGAAACCTATTTCTCTTCAATTGGATATACCATGATAATATTCATTTGAAACTCTTTTTATATGGGTTATGCTATACATAGATGACGAAATGATCATGAAACCTATCAATATTCTACAGGTTATTATATTATATATTGTTTATGAATCCCATTTAACTTCATGGGTCATGATATGAGGAATGGTTTATGATATTGTGGGAAACATACACATAATTTCCATTATGTGGTGGGTGGGAACTATATCTTCTTCCAATTAATTGGGTAAATATGGATGAATAGTGAGTTGTTATGTTATCCATGAACCTGATTACATGTTCCCAACATTTTGCATGAACCTGTTTACATGATCAAAATGTTATTCGTGAAAATGATTAATTATACATAGTTTTATGCATGTGCATGTATTTTATGTCTATAATGTTATGTGTGGACCAGTCATTCATGTATATAATGTTACCTATGGACCTGGTTTCTTTTATATAAGTTATTATAAGGGACTTATTTCATGTCCTTAACTTAAAGAGTGAACCTATATCTATTTATACATGTATATAATGTTATAATATGATGTTTTTGCCACAAATATATGTCTTATTCCAATGTTATGTTCTCATGGACCATGTTCGTTGATTCCATCATGACTTATCACTTATGAAATGCCAAGATTTATCTCATGACTCATGTTTATGGTCTATGATATGCATTATATTGTTTTCAAATACTATTCTAATGTTCTCAAACCCATATGTTCATGTTATATGGACATATACCTTGGTTTACCATTACTGATCTTCTGAGGCCACCCTTTCTTATGTTTTTACTTTATAGATTTTCAATAAAGGATTTAATTAGGATTTGTCTATAAAGTTCACTGAATGATAAGATATTTTTTAGATACATTGAAGATTTTTCACAAATTTAGAATATTTTTTAATGATAATCCAACGGCACTAAACTATTACCATCCTCAGGCATGTTTTTGTGTATTATATTGAATATTAATATTAAAAGATGTAATTTGTATGTATGAGATTCTTTAGTCAATATAGTTGGTATCTGAGGATAGGTTTAGTTAACCTTTGGAAACTAGGATGAAAAAATTTTAATTACATACGCAAGGATATTTTTATAGATATGACTAAGGATGTCTCTAAAGATTAGTATAATTATGAGTCAATGTATAGGAAAATGGACTAGATTTTTTTAAACCTAGAGTGAGTGGTTGCTATGAAATTACATCCTTATCAAAATACTACAAGTTGATGTGGCCCTGAAATAGAGGTACCTAGGGGTAATAACCCAAAAAATGGGGCATTGAGATGGAATTGATCGTCAGCTAGTACACTACAAAGGGCATTTATACACTCCTGGTTTGACACTCTCTAGGGATATGCTTTGTAAACTCACAAAATCTTTATGATCCATATTTATGGATTTAAGTATATTATGACTATGAATGACCAAGGATAAACCTATGGTGTCATATATTAAAAATAAGGTGACATGATTGAATAAATCTTATAAGTGATTCATTATGATTAAGTGGTTATCATATATGATTATTGTGTCTTACACACAGATTTTTTGTTTTAGTTAATGGTTGGAACCCTAAGAAACCGTGTTAATGTTGAATTCAATGAAAAATAAAATTATTATTCTCCTGAGAAAACAAATGTAATGGGGGATGAAATGTAAAACCTCATCGTTATTCTCACATAAGTTTCTCAAGTTATGACTCATGCAAATTTTTAAAATGAGAAAAGGAGGGAAAATGTTTTGTTGAGTCCTTCAGGAGGAAGAACCCACCTTCGTTTATTGTATCCACTGATCTGATAGTTGTTGAGTAATTGATCAATACCAATAAGAATATATTTTCTATTCTATAGTGTTGAGAGAGTGAAAAATTAATTTTGACTATCTACCATTTGGAAGTTGAGGCAGATCAATGGGGGACTCTTACTAAGAATACAAGAAAACAAGAAGAAACTGACTCCATGAAGCGGGGTGGGTTTAAAAGCCTATTTTCAATTGATTATTTCTTCATATTATTCATAAAAAAATTAAAATGGAATTCCTTGATCTTAAGTAAAATTATAATTAATATATTATCACTTATGAAGAAAACTTTTAAAGACTTGTTAGGTAGTCTTCAGGTATTATCATTCACCTAAAATTAAGGTTGACTAATTCTTTAGTGGATTAAACCCAAATATCCATAGATCATTATCCATAAGGTTCAACAGAAGATATGAATAAATAATATTATGTGAACTAAAAGTGGAAATGTATTCTAGAAACCCTTGTGGTTATGATGATAAGAAAAGTAAGATATGGTTGTATGGAATCTCGCATGATATTTCACATGAAGGGAAGAAGAAGTTTCAAACTCCTAATTACCAAAACTTTGGGGTGGAGAAAATAGGTGACTGCTTGAAAGGAAAAAGAATGTGTTTCAAGTGTGGGAAGACTGACCATCAATAAAAATAATGTAGAAGTGGTGTGGAGGGGATATTCAATGTAATGATCGAATAGAGAGATAAACAAAATGCACAACCCATAGTCCATTGTTTCATATTCAATGAGTATAGGAATTATGTGAATAAATTCACCTATATGAGGTATCATATTGATGATAAGTGTAAGACCATGTGATTTTTTGAGATATATTCGTTTTAATTTATTTTATATATTATGTTGTACGCTACACCAAGATTAGCATGTGCTATCCACAACACCGTATTAGCTTGTAGTATACTCAACACTATTCATGGCTCGTGTTAAACACAATTTCAAGCTCGTTTGGTAGAAATTATTCTACACAAAATTGAGTATAGATTTTGATCAAAGTATAAATGAAATTTGTTTTGATTATGTTTTAAGCAACACCAAAGGAATCTTCCACTACACGCAACCTTGACATGGCTTGCATTATACGCAAGAGCGACCTTCCTTGATAGTGTGTGTTGTACGCAATACCGAGTTTCACTAAACAATGATATATTATTTTAATATTATAAAGTAGCAGTAATGAATAGTATTAATGGCATTTTGAAGTTTATAACATTATAATTCATCTTACATATTTTCTAGAATGAGCTATGAGAACAAAATAATTTTTTCAGATAAAATTAGTATTTTTCAAAAAATGCATTTTAGTCGCCTTTTGATGGCACACCCATTTTAAATATTATTTTTGAAATTTTTATAAGTTCTATTTTAAAAAATAAACATCTTATTATGAATAAGGATATAAAATTTTTGTTGGATAAAGTATTGATACTTTTCTGATAACGTTCATATTTTGATGAATAGTGAAAATACGGTAAATTTTAATTAAAAACTACTTTTTTCATCAAGATAATTTATATGGTTAAATTATAATATTTAATGGTTTTAATGTATAAATGGAACAAATTTTTACAATTTAATATAATTTATGTCATTAGCATTAATTTTACATTGAATTCATAGGTAAAATCATTTTGATCTTTTGCAATGTTTTAAACAAAAACCCGTTTTTTCAAAAATGGGATTTATATTAAATTTATTTCTATGTTTTAAATTTAGAGAAATTGATTTCATATTTGGAATCATTAGGTCTAAATTATATTAATAGGATACTTTCTTATTTTTGGTCATTACGAATAGTAACTACGGTAAATTTTATTTACCGCAGTTAACGGTAAATCAGGTAGTTAAGTGTACAAATAATATTAAAAAATTACCCTAACACCAGAAAAAATTCTATTGGATGAATATAAGTAAACCATATCACATAAGGGTCTGAATAGATTCATTTCATGGTCTTTTGACCATGATAATGATGCAATTATTTTTAAAACCCAAGAAAGTGACAACATATCACTTTCTTATATCTTATAAGTTTAATAATTTTAATTTGATGATAAACTTTATAAAACATTGAAAATAAATAGTCTCTAGAAATATAATAAAATTATCTACATCATGTGAATTTATTTAGAATTTTTAGTGATTAAATAATTATCATTAATGATGAAACAATAGTGATGTAGAAATTATTTTATTGGTGGAAATATCAAATAAATGGTTTTAAAGATATTAAAATAAATATTATACAAAATATTTAATGTTCTACACTAATTTTTTAGATAAATATGACATGTTATGAATCTATTAAATATTTTGGTTTGAATATATCCTTTCTATAGATTTTATTAAAATTCAAATAAATGAATAGTTTCAAAGTTGACACTATTGTTATTTTATAAATATAACATATTATTTATTTGTTTAAAAATCACAAAAAATATTTAAAAATATTAAATTTAAATTTATATGGTTTAAAAGTTCATAAAATATCCAATTATGGACAATTTTCAACACATAAGTAATTATTTGTAATAATTTAAAATTTAGAATAGTATCACCACTAATAAAATTAAATAGATTAAATAAAGATAAATCTAGTTGATAAGGTTTAAAATAAATTCCCAACATGTATAAATTTTATTGGATGATGAGATTACAACCTTATCTCATTGCATATTCTTATTTGAGTTATTTTTGGTGGTTTTTAAGTGGGGTTTGAGTTTATTATAAATTAATATTTTAGAGGTTTCTAAAAGTGCCCCTCTCCTCTCTTATAAAAGGGCACCTCCTCCCTCTTCTCTTAAAAACATTTTGAGCCTTCAAGATTAGAAAAACCCTATCCATTTCTCTTCTCCACTTATCGAGAAACATACTAGAGGTCCGGGCTTTTTCAAAGACCAACATTAGTGCCCTAAGAGGAGGTTTAGAAGAGGCGCGTCGAAGAAGAGGTAATATCCTTTACCGATTATTTCAAATTTATTTCTTCTTCTACATCCTCTTCGTTTTTTTTAATTATAAAGTAAAAACATCAGTATAACTAATATACTTATATGTTATTATAAATATAAAACAACCCTATTTCACCTTCTATCCATCCCAAGAAAAAGGAAATCACCTCGCGTGCGTATGAACGACTAACTGTCTCCACGTCGTGGTGTAATATGTTTTTCCAACCCCACCTTACTTGGATGGGTATAATGGTGTAAATAATAACTATATATGATTATTATTACGTGATACTAATTCTGAGATATTATATCATCCAATACAATTCCATTTAATAATAATGGGAATGATATCATCGCTCATGCGTACGTATGGATTACTGTCTCCACAAACCGATGAGATTCATTCTCCATGTTAACCATTCGATAATGATTATAATGTATATATAATGAATAATAATTAAATATATTACACAATAATGCTACTGGATTTATGTATATATATATTTCATCTACTTACTTCCATTCATGTCAATAAGGAAATGAAAACAATGTTTATGTGTACGTACAGCCTACCGTCTCCATGAACAGTGTATTTCATTAATCTATCTATTATATATATATATATATACTGAATATATGTGATATATAAATCATGTTTTACATTCTATAAGTAATTAAATAATGATATGAGTAATAATATAAACAACAACAAGTCCAAACACGTACGATAAATGAAACGATTATTACCAAAAACATTGATTTAACATGTAATTGACAAATAAAAGAATAATAAAAATACATATGTGAATAATATATGCTATCATAAATTTTATTATAGTCTAGTTACAAGTTAGTAATATGTTTAAACCATTTATACAAGAGTATTTAACACATAAGAAATATTACCTAAGGTGAGGGATTATTTTGTCTCACTTTTATTTCTGTGAGACATACGCCTTAATCACCACCTATTTCTTTTTTATGGTGTTTATGCTTTCCATGAATGTTTTATGATTTTTATTATAAAGGATATGATATTTAAATATGCCTGTAATTTTTTTTTTATGACACGTATGATTCCACCGATCATAAATGGTAAGGGATAATTATTCCAATCTCGTCCTTAACTGAGATTTTTTATTCGTAAGTATTTACAAGGGTTATGTTTATCATCCATGTCCATGTTTTCTAAAAATGTTTTCATAAAATGATTACTATTCTTACATGTATGTTTGAAGTCATTTTTACTTTTTTTACTCATACCACATGGTATGGAAGGAATATTTCTTTTGTTTACCGTACGAGGTAATTTTTTACTTTTCTTGAAAAAGTATGAGAAGAATGTTTTTTTAACTTATACCGCATGAACATATTTTTACAGTTTCATAACACATTATTTTTATGAAGCTTACTGTACCATATTTCATTATTATTTTCAATAAAATTCTTTTCTTTACTATTTCTTGGCATTTTAGGAAAATAATATGTTTTTTAAGAAGAAAGGACATTTTCCTCAGGAATTCATTTCAAGTGTTTTATCAAAACTATTTTCCATATAAGATAAAATTATTTAATATGGTCATGTTTCAAGTATAATGTACCTATTATTTACATGGTTTTAAATTGTTTATGATGAAATGATATCAATTTTTTATATGTATTATGTTATGATGGGATGATATTTATGAAACCCATTTTATTTGATGGGTTATGATAAATAATTTATGTTTATATTGTGGAACATGCAATAATGATTTCATGATGAGATGGGTGGAACCTATATCTCCCTAAAATGCATTGGGTAATGATTTTTATCTCATGAAATAGACATGACTGGAACGACAAGTAAATCTGGTTCAGTATTACAGGGCGGGAACGAGGACTGAACTCAGTTTAGTAATGGACTTTGTCCTCTATGATGGTCTAGGCGATGAACCTTGATTAATATGAAATGATTTTCTATTCTTATGTGTGTATCCCACAAATTTTCATATCTTATGTTCTATTTTTTGGGATTACATTACAGTTCTATGATTTATCCCATGACATGATATTTTGACCTCTTATGCAGGATAAGATTTTTCGAACGTTAGGATCTTAAGAATATGATACGATTGAAATTTCATTTGTTTACCCTTAATGAGAATTTGAGCACACCCTTTTTATTTTTTCTTTTCCCCCATGATATAAAGGAACATTTTAGGTAGGGACAAAAGGGAAGATCATTATGGGAGATGTTGAAGATCTTTCACCATGATTTGAAGATTATGTTCTATTTTCCAAAGACACTAAACTAATACGGTCATTGGGCATATATTTATGTCATGTATTATGTTTTCCGCAAAATTAATGTAATGTCCATGTATGTCAAGCTTTGGGTCTCTACAGTTGGTATCAGATCAAAGGTTTAGTTAACATTTGGAAACTAGGATACGAAATCTTTAGTGAGGTCTCTAGAGATATTTCTACGATATGTCTAAGGATATCACTAATGTTAAGTATAATTATAGGTTATAGTCCTAGAATTATAGTAAAGATCTTAGAATTAATCCTAATATTTTAGATATTGAATGTACTCCCCCTTTATTATATTGTTTTCCTAGAATGATTTTTTCCTCTCACACTATTCTTTTTGGGTTTTAGACGATAGCTGGAACCCGAAGGAACCATGTTGATCAATGTAATGGAAAATGCAATGATTGTCCTCCTAAAAAAACCAATGTTATGAGAGATGGAGTGAAAAATATTGTTGCTATACTTACACAAGATATGAATCATTTTGGACTTCTAAATGAGTAGAGAAGGGAACAATATTTTATTGATTCCTTTATGAGGCAATGTCCACCTTCTTTCAATGGGTATTCTGGTCCACTTATTGATGTACACTGGATCAATACCATTGAAAATATATTCTCCATACTTCACTGTTCAGAACATGAAAAAGTCATTTTGGATGTTTACCATTTAGAAGGTGAAGGAGACCAGTGGTGGACTCTAATTAAGAATAGAAGGCCCCAAGATGAAACTGAATCCATGGAATGGGACGTGTTCAAGAACTTATTTTTCAATAAGTACATCCCTTGTATTTTTCAAAAAAATATGGAAAAGGAGTTCATTGAGATTAAGAAAAAGGATGATGAATTTGTTGGTATATATAAGGAGAATTTTACAAGGCTTGCAAGATATACATCTGGCTTTATTATCCAAACTGAAGGTAAAGTTGATCGATTCTTCAGTGGATTAAAACCAAGTCTTCGAAGGGTATTAGCTATAAGAGACTTCAATATCTATTAAGAAATTGTGCATTGTGCTATCAAGGTATATCTATAAGTTGGTGTTACATATCCATCTAATGGTTTTGACAAGAAAAAAAGATGGAGTTCAAGGAAAAATCTCAAAACAATGGTGAAAAGAAGACGAATGTTTCGTTATGCTTAATGCGTGGAAAGAAGCATGGAAGAGATTGTCTTAAAGGGACTAGAAAATGTTTTATGTTTGGAAAAGAAGGTCATAGAGTAGCTTAGTGCCAAAATAATGGGAAAAAGATATCTAATGATGTGAATAGAGAAAATACTATAGAGAACGTACCACTAACACTTCAATGCTTCAAGTGCAAGGAGATGGGGTATTATGTTAACCAATTCCCTAATCCAAGGGTTAACGATGATCGAGATCAATAACCTCTTAAGGAAAAGGACAAAGGAAAGTCACATGTGATCACTATTGGTGATTTTTTGTATGATAATGAAGTGGTGGAATGATTAAGTGTTTATGTATTGAGATTCCAAAATAGTGTGGTGGAATCTCATTTATATTATCATGGAATATTGGAATATTTATGTATTGGTTTATTGTTGTTTGCAACCATGAAAAGTGGGAAAAATATTTTTGGAAGTAGATGATATGCGAATAATTAAGGGATATGGAGAAAATAATATGTTTGATAGTATTCATGATCTCATGACTGATAAAAGGACAAAGTGATATCATGGTTTGAGTATATAGTATTTTTTTGTATTTTTGGTGTGTGGAAAGAGTTAACTTTTGACAGTATTCATGTTTCCACTAAGCTTCTATGGTAATACATGTTTGAAGAGAATACCAGATTAAGGTATTCATGTGTTTGGAATGTGACCAACAAGCTATATCTTATGATATATGTGGGATAAATTCTTGTATTCACATTCTGGGTAGGTGACCTTTGTAGGAATCGTTTTCTTTATACTATGAGCTTGGATATAAGTATTTTAGATAATCATAAATAATGGAATAGATTATGTTTGAAAAAAGATAGTATTATTTAAGGCTAGAACATTTTTTTGATATTATTGATGTAATTTTATAACAATGTAGTTTTTGAAAAAGGAAAACCTATAGGACGGGTGACAACCCGTCGCCTCGGAAAAGGTTGCAGGAATTAAACCCAAAACTGAATTGCGACAAGCCTTTATCACCTAACACCGGCCTACAAGAAGTCTCTGGTTAGTATAAATTAGTTTTGTTTTATTAAGAGGTATTATAGATGAAGTATAAGTCTATTTTAGGAACCATATACGATTAATCTCACCATAGATGGACTTATGTATATTTAATAACTTTTGTTAATGTTTTGTTTGACACAGATGGAAAGACCTATCATTCTAACGCATGATCTACTCACACTTCATGAATGAAAAATTTAACTTCTATTTATTAAGTGATGAAGTGGAAATTGTTCCAGGCATGAACAACGATGAGATTATATCAAAATCAACTAATTATTTCTTTTAATTCAAAAATTTTTCAACATTAGGGAAATGATATTTCAAACAAAAAATGTTGTCCTAGTACCCTCAAATCCGATGAATCAGACCGTACCTTAGATCATCTGAAATTTATGGCTTTGTGATTGTTGTATTTTTCATAGCCATGTTCTTTACCACTCTCCATCAGAACTTGATTGTTCTATTTCTCTTCCTTATCCAAGTTTTCACTTATGTTCTGCTATGTGGAAACCCAGTGATGAGTTAATCTGGGAAACTGTTACATTTCTTACTATGCTTTTTAAAATTATGTTTTAGTATTCCTTTTTACGATGTGGGTTTCTATGAAAGAAACTTTCATGTAGTAAACCTTTTATAACCCCGACGAATTTTGAGGGCGAAATTCAATTTAAGGGGGGTAGAATGTAACACCCCAAGATTTTATGAGATGTTTTCTTTTAAATTTCTTTGATATCATATGTTGAACACTACACCAAGATTAGCTTCTGCTATACACAACACCGTATTAGCTTGTAGTATGCGCAAAACTATTCATGGCTCGTGTTACACATAATTTCAAGATCTTTTGGTAAAAAATATACTACGCAACATTGATTATAGATTTTGATCAAAGTATAAATAACATTTGTTTTGATTATGTTATACGTAACACCAAAGGAAACTTGCACTACACGCAACCCTGACAAGGCTTATGGTACACGTAAGAGTGACCTTACTTGATAGTATTAACCACATTTTTAAGTTCATAACATTATAATTCATCTTACACATTTTCTAAAATGAGGTATGAGAACAAAATAAATGTTTCAGATAAAATAAGTAATTTTCAAAAAATACAGTTTAGCTGCCTTTTGATGGAACACCCATTTTAAATCTAATTTTTGACAAGTTTATAAGTTAAAATTTAAAAAAATATAATTCTTCTTGTGAATCAGGATTTAAAAATTTACATTGGATAAAGTTTTGATTTTTTTCTAATAACATTCATATTTTGATGAATAGTAAAAATATGCTAAATTTTAATTAAAAACAACTTTTTTCATCGAGATAATTTATATGGTTAAATTATAATATTTAATGGTTTTAAAGTATATATAGAATATATTTTTACCATTTAATATAATTTATGTCATTATCATTAATTTTACATTGAATCCATAGGTAAAATCATTTCGATCTTTTGCAATGTTTTAAACAAAAACCCATTTTTTTTCAACAACGGGATTAATTTTAAATTAATTACTGTATCTTCTGTGTTTTGAATTTGAAAAAAATTATTCCATATTTGGAATAATTATGTCCAAATTATGTTAATAGAGTAATTTTTTATTTTTGGGCATTATGAATAGTAACTACGGTAAATTTCATTTACCATAGTTAACGATAAACCAGGTAATTAAGTATAAAAATAATATTATAAAATTACCATGACACCTTCCAAAATTCTATTTTATGAATAAAAGTCGACCCATATCACTTAAGGGTCGGAATAGATTCATTTAAAGGACTTTTGACCATGAAAATGATGTAATTATTATTAAAACCAAAGAAAGTGACAACATGTCACTCTCTTATATCTTATAAGTGTAATAATTTTAATTTGATGATAAAATTCATAAAACATCGAACATAAATAGTCTCCAAAAAGATAATAAAATTATCTAAATCATGTGAATTTATTTAGAATTTTTATTGATTAAATAATTATCATTAATGATGACATAATAGTGATGTATAAATTATTTTATTGATTGAAATATCAAATAAATGGTTTTAAGGATATTAAAATAAATATTATATGAACTATTTAATGTGATCCCTGAATTTCCTAGATAAATATGACTTTTTATGAATCTATTAAATATTTTTGTTCGAATATATCCTCTATGGGATTTTTCTAAATTCAAATAAATGAATTGTGTCAAAGTTGACACTATAGTTATTTTATAAAAATAACATATTTTTAAATTGTTTAAAAATCACAAAAATATTTAAAAATTATAATTTAAAATTTATTTGGTTGAAAATGTCATAAAATATCCAAATATGGTCAATTATCAACACATATGTAATTATTTATGACAATTTCAAATTTATAATATTATTACCACAAATAAATTAAATAGATTAAATAAAGATAAATTAAGTTGATGGGGTTTAAACTAAATTCTGAACATGTCTAAATTTTATTTTCTGATGAGATTACAACCCTATCTCATCTTATATTTGTATTTCATTCATTTTTTGAGGTTTTAATGTGGGGTTTGAGTTTATTATAAATTAATATTTTAGAGGTTTCCAAAAGTGCCCTCTCATGTCTTATAAAAGGGCACCTCCTACCTATTCTCTTCACAACATTTTGAGCCTTCAAGATTGTCCAAAATCTTTTAATTTCTCTTCTCCACTTCCCAAAAAACATACTAGATGTTCTGGCCTTCTTCAAAGACTAAATTTAGTTTCCTTAGAGGATATTTAGAAGCAGCGCGTTGAAGAAGAGTTAAAATTCGTTACCGATTCTTTCAAATTTATTTCTTCTTCTACATCTTTTTCTTTATTTGTTTCTTTTTAAATTAATAACATTAGTATCAATCATATACTGATATGTTATTATAAATATGAAACAACCCTATGTAACTTTCTATCCATCCTACGAAAAAAAATACCGCGCGTGCGTACGTATGGCTTACCGTCTCCACACCATGGTGTAATCTGTTTTTCCAACACCACCTTACTTGGATGGGTATAATGGTGGAAATAATAACTATATATTATTATTACAAAATGATACTAATTCCGAAATATTATATCATCCACACTAATTCCATTCAATAATTATGGGAACGATATCATCGCTCGTGTGTACGTACGGATTATCGTCTCCACGACGCGATGAAATTCATTATCCATGATAACAATCCAAGAATGATTATAAAGTATATATAATGAATAATAATGAAATATATGAAATAATAATGCTACTTTATTTATGTATATATATATAAATTTCATCTACTTACTTCCATTTAAGTCAATAAGGAAAGGAAAATAACGTTCATGCATACGTACGGCCTACCGTCTCCATGAACGGTGTATTTAATTAGTCTATCTATTATATATATATATAAACTGAATATATATGATATAAAAATCATGTTTTACATTATATAAGTAAGTAAATCATTATATGAGTAATAATATCAAGAACAACAAGTCTAAACACGTACGATAAATGAAACGATTATTACCCAGAACATTGCTTTAACATGGAATTGACAAATGAAAGGTTAATATAAAGACCTAAGTAAATAATATATGATATTATTAATATTATTAGGGTCTTGTTACAAGTTAATAATATGTTTGAACCCACTATACAGGATTTTCCGACACATACAGAAGAAATCGGACCTTAGGTAAGGGATTATTTCGTCTCACTTTTATTTCTGTGAGACATATGACTTAATCACCACCTATTTCTTTTTTATAGTGTTTATGCTTCCCATGAATGTTTTAGGATTTTTATTATGAAGGATATGATATTTACATATTCCTGTAATTTTCTTTATTTAATGAAACGTATGATTCCACTGATCATAAATGGTAAATAATAATTATTCCAATCTCATTCTTATTCGAGATTGTTTATTCATAAGTATCTACTAGGGTTATGTTTATCATCCATGTCCATGTTTTCTAAAAATGTTCTCATAAAATGATTACTTTTCTTCCGTGTATGTTTAAAGTCATTTTTATTTTTTTTTGACTTTTACCACATGGTATGGAATGAATCTTTCTTTTGTTTACCATACAAGGTACTTTTTGACTTTTCTGGAAAAAGTATGAGAATAATGTTATTTTAACATATACAGAATGAAAAGATTTTTATGGTTTCATAACTCCTTAATTCCATGATTATTCTTGTTCCAGATTTCATGATTATTTTCAAAAAAAATCTTTTCTTTAATATTGCTTGGCATTTTGAGAAAAGAAAATGTTTTTTAAGAAGAAATGATATTTTCCTCACGAATTCATTTCATGTGTTTTATCAAAAATATTTTCCATCTAAGATAACATTATTTAATATGATAACGTTTCATGTATAATGTATCTATTATTTACATGGTTTGACATTAATTATGATGAAATGATATCCATTTTTTTATATGTATTATGTTACGATGAGATGATATTTATGAAACCCATTTTATTTGTTGGGTTATGATGAATGATTTATGTTTATATTGTAGAACATGTAAGAATGATTTCATAATGAGATGGGTGGGACCGATATCTCCCTCTAGTGCATTGGGTAACGACTTGTATCTCATGAGAAGACATGGTTGGAATGATAATTAAATCCAGTTCAGTATTACAGGGCTGGAACGGGGAGTGAACTCAGTTCAGTAATGGACTTTGTCCGTTATGATGGTCTTGGCAACGAGCCTTGATTAATATGAAATGATTTTCTATGATTATATGTGTATGCCACAAAGTTTCATGTGTTGTGTTCTGATTTTCTGGATTACATTCCAGTTCTATGATTTATCCCATGACATGATATTTCGACCTCTTATGCAGGATAAGATTTTTCAAACGTTATGATCTTTAGAATATGATATGATTTTCATTTAATTTTTTTACCCTTAGTGAGCAATTCATCTCACCATTTTTATTTTTTCTTTTCCCCCAGGATATAAAGGAGGCTTTTAGGTAGGAAAAAAGGGCAGATCTTTATGGGAGCTATTGAAGATCTTTCACCATGATTAGAAGATTATGTTCGAGTTTCCAAAGACACTAAACTAATGCGGTCATTGGGCATCTGTTTGTGTCATGTATTAAGGTTTCTGAAAAAGTAATGTAATTTCCATGTACGTTAAGTTTTAGGTCTCTATAATAATCCACACAAATCTTTAAATACAAAATAAAATTATAATTATTATCCAACAACAATGGATGAATTAAATCATGATGATTATGGTACACATATACTTCCCCCCTTAGTTTGGTATTTCATGTTTTATTTTGTATGAATGAGCCCTATGAAAATATAATTGTTCATCCTTTAGTGAAATTTCATGTGATTTTCTCTGTCTATATGGAATTTAGAATAATTAAGTCACATTTGATGTTCTATTAGTACAATAATTAACCCAAGCTTCTAATGAATATATTTTTTATAAGAAAAGAGATTATATAAGGAATAAAGGGTGAATTAAAATTTAGAAGTGTATATGTCTCCATTTAATATTAAATTAAGAGTTAGGAATACAATCACGGTTTAACGAAATTATGGTTGACCAAAAGTTAAAATTCAGTAACATTTCATTTGAGGTTTTATGTGATTGGAGTTTATCGAGATTGCAGATATTTTAAGAGATATTTATTGTAATAAAATGAAATGTTATTGTATATATTTTACTAATAAAATGATTTTAGGGGGAATTAATTTATACTTTGAGAAATATGATTAAACGTACCGGTAAACTTTAGGGTTTACATTATCTTCGATATCGATGTAATTATGGGTAGTATCTCATTGTATTATGCGGTCAGCACAATTTGATGCTAATAGAGAATATTTCTCTCTAGATCCTATTTCTAAAATATACACTAAAAATTTGGAAAGGTTTAATGGGGTAATAAAATAAATTGTATCTTATTAGGACAAAAAATTTACCTTTATGTTTTGCTGATGTCTTCCGAGAGTTCTTAATATAGAGTTGAGTTTCTTCGCCCTGTATCATCCTCAGATAGATGATCATCCTACCGGAATAATTAAAATGCTTAAGTATTTGCTAAGAACTTATTTGATGGATTTAAAAGGAGGTAAGAATACATACCTTCCTCCAGTTTAATTTTATCAAAACAATATATTTCACTTGATCAATCATATGGATCTCCATAAAGCCCTTTATAAAGAAAAGTATAGAACCCAAATCTATAAGAATTAAGTTGTTGAAAGAAATCTATTGGGACCCGATCTAGAAAATGAAATTGAACAAAAGGTTAGATACATTTATCAACACATAGGAGAAACATTTTCAAAAGTCATATGCATATAATCCTCAATGCGATATAGAATTTTGAAATTGGTGATAAGGTATTTATATAAATTTTTCAATGGAGGAAATAAGGGAAAACTAAAACCAAGGTATATTGGTCCCTTTAAAAATCTTGACCATATTGGGACCATAGATTATTGTTTTGTACTTCCACCAAAACTCTATTAGGGTCATGATGTCTTCCATGTATATCTCTTAATAAAGTAAAAACCTAGAACATCCCTTTTAATGAGCTTATAGGTAATAAAAATGGAGCATGATCATTCCTGTAAAGAAAAATCAGTTGACAATAAGGGTCATACAAAGAAAATTGCTCTGAAATAAGACAAATCACCTAGTCAATGTTTTTTTATAAAAACCGACAACTTGAGGAATCTATGTGGGAACATGATGTTGAAATGAGGCAGAAGTATCTTCAGCTGTGGGTACCAAAGTGATAAATTCCACGGGAAAAATTCATTTTAAGGGTGGTAGAATATAACAACCTAATGTTTTGTGAAATATATATTTTTCAATTAAATTTAATATATTTCAATACCTTTCATTACACTTAACACTGAGTTTAGATTCAGTTACATTAAAAACATAGTTTAAATGAAATGTGGCATACTATTAGAATATCATTAGTTAAAATGATAGTTATATCCTAGCCATTGGGATAGAAGGTTTAAATAGGATTAAATAAATTAATAAAATATACGTTTTACCCATGTATATAAAATAAATTATTTGGTTAACAATTAATTACCAATTAAAATAAATACTATTTGAAAATAAAGGAAATAATTTTTTTTCTGAAAAACCATTTTTGGATAAAAACAAATTTCAATTCCATGAATTAAATTATGTTGGTGAATTATTTTAATGAAATTTTTGTAATATATATTCAATATTCCTTTTAACATTATTCTTATGTTTTTTACAGGAAGAAGATAATAATAAATCCAATTTTATTCTTAAAGACATTATTTTTCTAAAAATTAGTTCAATCATGTTTTTTAGAACATACTCTAAAACTAATTATCAGCACTTAAAAAATTTTATTTTAAAAAATAACATCAATTTGTGTTATAATCATGAAAAAATTATATTAGGGAGATATTTATTAAAATTTTTTGAAAATACTTATTTTTTTATGAATAGTGAAAAATTATAAATTTTAACTAAAAAATGCACTTTTCATTTATTTTTTTAACCTAAATTATATGTTAAATTGGATTTAAATTAAAATTAATACATACATATACATATATATTAATCATATCTAGATAATTTTAATCATTTTCAAGTTGAATTCGGAAATAAAAACCATATAAACAATTGAACATTTTCTCTTTGAAAACCTACATTCTCATCGTGTCTACATGAATAATTTTAAATTTATATTTTCCAATTCTCCATATGGAATTTGGAAAAATAGATTCCAAATTTTTTATCATAATTATTTATATTATTGAATAATGTTACATTATTTTTATAACATAATTAATTATAAAAATTGTAAAAATTATCCACCCTGGTTAAGGTAATAGGGGTGGGTTAAAATAAAAAAATAGCAGTTAAACTGACCTAAAAACTTATCTATATTCAATTAGATGATGATATATTGACACTATCATGTATAAAGATCCCAAACATTACATTTTTGATTCTCTTTCAATGAGAAAAATGTTGGCACACCCTTTTCTTTTAAAAAAATTACAATTATGTCACTCACCTCACTTATAAGAGGCCACCCATCTCTTATACTCATAATAAATTGAGAACCTTTTGGATTGTACAATAATGACCAAAATAACTTTAGAACTTCCCTCATATCATACTAGAAGCCTTATTTTGGGATGAAATCCAATCTAGGAAGGATTTTGGGGCAAACCTTTGGAGGTTCCCTAAAGCAGAGATAATGTTCTCCAGCGTGAATTTTAAATTTATTTATTCTGAAACCTTATTAAAATATTATTAAACCATGATTATACAATATTCTCAATGACTTCCATAATTTTCTATGTTTTTATGTTATGGTAATTACCTAAAATCATCTCCACTCCCATCAAATGGGTTAAAAAAATCATCATTTGTGTGTACAATAAACTACAACCTAATGAAACAATGTCATTCATACCATTTTAACTACCATTACATTGAGGATATGATAAAACCCCTCATGTGAACTACCCCATGAAGTCACGCGATTTATTTTTCACTAGCAATTTACATGGAAGATAATAAGGATAATATTAATAAATATAAGTGATATAAATGATATAATTATGGTATTCATGTAATATTTATCATTCTAAAAGGATAGTATGTAATTTTACTTATTACATTTTTAATCACTGTAATATGATAACATCGTTCTTGTATGTGTGGACTACCACATTTATGAAGTGTTATGACTCTCTATTTTCATTACCACACCACATGGATGATATGTATAAGTATATTTAATGAAATAATATGTTATTTATTATATTATGATCATTATATAAGGAAACAATATAACTTAAGTCTTCTACATAATGATCATTGAAAAATTTAAATGTTACTCACATGTATGAACGACCGACCATCTCTATGATCGTTACACACATACTTTCTCAAAACAATTTTTCATGATTGGTATTAAAAGTTTAATTGACGTATAAATATGATAATTATTCTATGATTATTATTCATTATATGATGGAACCATGATCAAAGTAATCGGAAAAAAAATAAAAAATCAAATCATAGACTAAAAAGAAATAGGTTATTACCCTAAAAAAATTAATAAGGAATTGGTAATAAATTAGTAACAAATGTTTATAAGTTAATAAAATATATTATAATTTATATATTAATGGATATATAATAGGTGTTTAATATAACTTTATTTATTATAAATGTTTTTTGATTATGTATGAAGAAATTGGAGACATAAACTAATGGTTTTTTGTTTCACTATTTACTTTTGTGAGACACTTGTCATATTTTCTACAGATTTATTTTATGTGGTGTATATACTGACTATGAATTTATTTTATTAGTTTTCTCCTTAAAATTATGAGGATTAATTTTAAATTTGGGGATCTATATTTCATGGGATTGTGTTACAAATGTTACCAAAGTGGAAATGGATTTTTATTATAATCTCACTATTTATCAATTTTGTTTATCATTATGTCTCGAATGTATAAATAATATGATATACCTATTAATAATTCCCCATAAATTTCCACTCATATGTTTATTCATGATATATTCATATAATATTACCATTTTAAGAACTTTTTTACTTAAAATAACTATGATAATGTTTTAAAGAAAAATATCTTTTTTTTCTATCCTTGATCAAAAACACTTTTTTCCTCAAAAACAATGTTTTCTAAAATAGTTTAACTTTTTTCACATTTTTAAATTGAATTGTTAAATAAATTTCTTTCCATTTTATACTTTTTAAAAAAAATTAATTGAATATTCATGTCATTTTCAAAATAATTCGCATTTGGATTTTACAAAAAATGTGAAAAGATACTTTGTTTTAACCTATAGGGCATGAATAGAGTTTTACGCAGTCATGACCACTATTTTCATTGAAGATAACTTTATAATTTTTTAATTTTATTTCCATATAAATTTATTTTAAAAATATTTTATGAATTTTGTGTTTTTAAAAGCCATTTTCAAAGAATATTTATTTTCCCCTAGAAATGATCCAAGTTATCTTCTAAAAACATTCTCCATATAAGATGAAATCATTTCTTTTAACTTTTGATTTTATGGGTATATGAACTAAGGATACCATAATTATTCTTTATTTAAATTTTTTATAATGAAAATATGTTTCTGAAACCCATTTCTATTCCATGGTTTATACCACGATAAGACTTTTATGAAACAAGTAACATTTTAAATAGGTTATGATATGATGAAATGATGAAATGATGAAATGATTTTGAAACCTCTCTCTTTTTCACAATTTATGATATGATGAATTGTTTATAACACCAATTTAATTTCATGGGTTATGATATGTTGAATTTTTTATGATCATATGTAACACATATATATGATTTTTATTATGTGACAGGTGGGACCTATATCCCCCTCAAATCACTAGTGGAAATCCCACCTATACCAATTCACTACTCCCAATGGTTCCCTATAATCATTAGTATAAGCCTTTAAATGACTAGTTTTCCCAACGGCTTCAACAAACTATTGTGATTGAGTGGTTTGAGGTGGGTGTTCCCAACGTTTTAACAAAAACATTGGCAAAAATTCATTTTTACAAACAGTTTTTGTAAATTGTTGGTATATTCTTACTATCCCAATGATTTTTCAAAAACTGTTGGGATAGAAAATCCACAAATACATCATGGACAACAGGCCTCCAAAACCCATCCCATCTTGAACATTTCTCCCAAAACGAGCTCGACACAAATTCTACTTCCCAACCAGTTTTTGAGGGTGCTAGATCTACTTTCCAACCAGTCGTCTCTCTTTAATTCAATTTTTTTTTCCACTTTAAATTGGTAAGTCTACCTTCATTTAATTTATATTTTTTTGTTCAGTTTCACTAGAATGTACTATGTATTATGATACCTTATAAACACATGGAATATATCATCTTAGGTTGTGGTTTTGTTGTCATTTATCATTATAGAATAATTTTGATTAATATCAAAGAGGTCAATATGACCCTGAATTATTTTATCCTTGGTTTATTATAAATTTAGTGTTTCTTGATCTGATTGTTTTGGTTGGAAATAGATACAATTATAGAACTTTTTTCCTAGGAGTAATGTCTAGATACTCATGCATTATGAATGTACCCCTATATTTTGTCTTTAAAATATTGCACTCTAACTTTGAGATAATGATACCATCACTATAAGTCATTCAATGAAGTGGAACTTCCACCTAAACCACTAGAGTGTGTTTGAGGTCATTTTTGTCTGTGAATGGTGATACAACCAAAATTTACTCTATTACGTGATCATTTAGTCTTACTCCATCAAGAGGTCTAGTAATACACTTGTAAGGTTGTATTTTTTGAAATTCAAAATGAGTTGGAGGAATTCATGTCATAATATTATTAGGTAGTTATAAAGCATTATTATGGAACTTATATGATTTTCTATCCTAGGAATCCACCCATAATAAAGGAGTAAAACTGTCATATAACCCACCAAATTTGTTCATGCCTACACATTATTTACTCTTTGAAATATATCTCTTGAAAAAAAATAGTATGGTTAGGTCCACCTAATTATTCACTGCTATATGATAGTATTTGAGGTCTGTGGAGGTGTACCTGAGGTTTTGTTGTAAACCCACTTGGATTCTATTTTTTTTATTTTATTCTAGGAATTAAAAATCAATATGAGAATTTTTAATTTTTCTTACTACTTGTGGATAATTATATATTGATAGGCATGTGTTGGTCTTGTGGTAATCCTATAACGAGTGAGTCATGAACCAATCTCTAGTGGTAATTATAAGTTAATAGGGTTATGAAATTGTGCTTCTTGATTAGTAGTGGGTTACTATCATGTAGAGAGGGCTATGTTCTAAATTATAACTAAACCTCCTTTTTTTTTAATTCCACTATGTGTCATTTTGTATTCTCTTACACATTCTCAAATCTATGTTGATACAATACTATTATTTTGAATTTATTGTTTCAACATGTATCTATATAGTGTGTTGGTTACGGTGTTATATAAAGTGAAAATTTCTCGTTTACATAAAAATATTTTCGATTGAACTTCAATATTATTGAATTTATATGATTAAATAATTGATTATAATTTTTTTTACAAAATGGATAGAAGTTGGATATATGAAAGTGATCAGATCTCAAGAAATTTTCAAAACCATTTAAGGAGATGTTTAGATTTCCCAATTGAAAATGCATTAGATAGTGGTAACATACACTGCCCATGTTATAATTGTGTTGGAAGAACTTGGTTGACTCATGAAGAAGTTATCTACCATGTAACCAAATATGGTTTTCAAACAAACTACTATGTGTGGTATCATAGTGGGGATAAAATGGAATATGTAAATGGGGATGATCCAAATAGGAGGAATGGATTGGATAATTTGATAGAGGATCGATTTATATTTATTCGACATCATGAGAAGGAAAATACATCGACCGAAGAAGACTTTGATATAGTCACACATGATTCTTCCAATGAAAATGATGATGTTGAAAATGTGAAAAAATGAAATGATGTTGTGACGACTCTAGTATATCAGCAATGTGGTAAAATGAAAATATGGAATTTTTAATTTGATTGTTTCATAGGAAAACCATGTATAGAATTTTAAATAGTTACATTGATTACATTATTACCATCTTGAAGGGCTTACTTCCATATTATGAATATATTCCATCAAACCACTATATGGAATTGAAATTAGTTGAAAAACTTGGATTTTCAAATAACATATTCATGCTTGCCTGAAATATTGCAACTTATTCTAGGTGGAAACCCCTGAATGAAATGATTTTATCCAACATAGAACATCCCAATGGAAGCTAATAACTGATGGAACACCATCCCGTGTGCCAAAAAAATTAATTTGGTGCTTTCCATTGATCATCAGACTCCAGAATCGTATCAGGTCTGATTAAATATCAATAAAAAATGTGATGGAATGATACTTAGAGAAAGAAAAATAATGAAGATTTGGTTCACCCTGCAGATGGATTTGTATGGAAGATATTTGGTTCTCGATATACTGATTTTGCAGCTGTCGTGGATAATGTTAGTTTTGGTCTTTCATATGAATGTTTTAATCTATTTGTGCAGATGCTTACTTCCCACAACACATGGCTAGTTTTCATAAAAATTTATAACCGTCCCCGATGGTTGTGTATGAAAAAACCTATCACTTTCACGAGTATACTCGTATCTGGACCTTCTGATCTCATAAATGATATAGATATATACATGCAAACTTCAATAAAAGAATAAAAAGTTATTTGGGATGTGGGTGTGTGCATATAAAATGCACATTTAAAAGACATATTTTAGATACGTGTTGTGATTATGTGGACGATCAAAGATTTGCCTGCTTATGCAATGATTTTTGGATGGGGCACAGAGGAAAAACTATGATTTCTTATTTGTATGAAGAATACTCAATTGAGAAGACTAAAATATCATCGTATTTTTAGTTTTATTGGACATCAACGATTCTTTCCAATGAAACTTCCATATAGAAACAATCATGGAAGATTTTACAATACCATGGAGAATGACGATCCACCTCAGTGTATGTCTGAAACTGATGTGCTTAATGAATTGACTGGAATCCTTTTTTCATTCAGTAAGGGTCAAATGAAATCTATAAATAGAAAAAAAGTTAGTAATGATACTTTTTACAATTGGAATAAGAGGAGTATCTTCTTTGATTTTTTGTATTGGTCAACCAATTTGTTACGTCGGTGCTTAGACATAATTCACATTGAAAATAATATATGTGAAATTTTTCTTTTGATTCTACTAAATTTTAATAGAATTAAAAAATATGATTTATGATCTCAGGAAGACTTGGTGGATTGGGGCATTAAACTATAATTGCGTCATGTAATTATCAGAGAAAATGAATGGCAAGTTCCATGTGCTTCATTTTTTATGAAACATGCAGAAAAAAATTAATTTATGTAAGTAATAGAGTCTATTAAAGTTCTTGAAGGAAATTAAAGCAATATATGAAAACGGATCAATATAAGAGAGTTGAAGCTGAAATCTTTGAAGATTAATGATCAGCACATCCTTCTGCTTAAATGATTCCAATAGAAATCTGTCATATCTTGTCCAATAATGTAAGGGTTTCAGTTATTCAGTTGTTCTATTTGTTTATAAATCTTTGTGCTAAGAAGTTGTCCAATTTTTTTTTACAAAAAATTCATGCAGAGACACCATTAATTTTTTGTGATTTAGAGAAAATATTTCCTCTATTATTTCTTACATGCATATTGCATCTGACTGTCCTTCTTCCAATTGAAATACTTCTTGGAGGACTTGTTTCTTTTTTTTTTCATGTATCCAACTGAATGAAATATGTAAACACTGAAATCTTATTTCTGGAACATGAATCATCATGAAGGTTCAATCATGAATGGTTTCTCAGCTCAAGAATGTATGGATTTCTACTCAATGTATTTGTATGATCATACTATGACAATGAACAGACCAATGATAAATGAAGATGAATAGTATGATAAAATTGAACCCAATTTTCCCTCACTTCCTCATATAAGAGTAATTCCTTGATCATATACATTGAGGACATTAATCCTTGAAGAGCGGGATATGTAACGTCGCAAAGTGTTGTTCAACTGTGATTTATTCGATGACAACATCATGTAAGTAAATTGACTGTGTATATATCATCTCCTCTCTTGTAATTTTACATATATGTTAAACAATTTCTATTTTTATCTATAGGTAACATAAAGAAATGATAAAAAGAAAGCATCGTTATTTATGTTTAAGAAGTAGAGAGACTTTTCATTACAAAGAGTTTTCTACTTGGTTGAATTTGAAGGTAAAAATATTGTTATAATAAATAAATAAAATAAATATTTAATTAAATTTAATATTTGTTTATATTTCTCCTATCATGTTTTCCTACAGACTCTATTTCTATATAAATAAGAACTTTTTATTTCGATACTAATACCGTGGTTCATGAATTTAAATCAATTATCATCAATGGGTAAATATTTATTATCACTGAATGATCAAAGAATGTGAGAACAAAACATGATAGTGTTATTCTAATTTCAACAATAGAATATTATGCTAGTGCATCAGATATTAGACCTCATTTTAAAAATATATCTTATTATGGAGACATTGAAAAAATAAAAATATTGGATTATTACTCCCATAGCCATGTCACGATGATAAAATTCTAGGCGATTGATTCGATGACGAGGCATGGAACCTTTATTGATGATTGTTGATTTAGTTTTATTGACATGACTCACACTCTTTCTACTGATGAACCATATCTATTGGCATCAATGACAAAACATGTTTTTATATCAAAGATCATATTCAACCAAAATTTGGGGTCATTATTGAATTAATTCCAATACATCTTTTTGATGATGGGGATGATCGAATTGACACCATCCCTACTTCCATTAAAACCAATCCATTTATAAATTTTTATGACTCTAATATAAAAATTGTCATTGTTGATTGTGAACCTGATGCTGTTGTGGGAAATATATAGAATCATCTATCCATGTTCACATTTTTTTGGTTTAGCTCGACTTGGGTTGTCAATGTTGTTACTATTAAAATTGATTTAATATTGATTACAAATATGTTTTATCAAACTTGAACAGTAATGAAACCTAAAAAACCTAAGAATTCCCTTATCCCCTCTCATATTTTTTGTTTTGTTTATACATTAGTTATCACTTTAATTACATCCATATTTGTTTTAAAATATTGGAAATGAAACCTATTGATGTGATGTGGTGAAAAATATTACATACGATAATCATCGCATCGGTAAGATGAGTGTTCCTCCACTAGTGCTTGTTGTGAGTATTTTATTTCGAATATATATATTTAAATAACATATATTGTCATGTAATTAATTTTGTTTTAAAATATTTTGCAGGATCCCCCATTGAGGTGACAGTTATTTCTTGAGCATCCTAGTAGTGGTCCTAGTTTAGGCTGGTGGTATGAGGGAGGGTGGTACAAGAGATAGGCCATCTAGTCGGTGTACCCGATTTGACCCTGCCCCTACCACTGACATACCATCTATCCCACATTCCGGTTATGGTGTGTCATTAGGGACACAAGGGATATTTAGGCCTCCCATGTTTTTACCACCATTTACATATGATCCTCCTCATCCTTCAGTACTATATCTGATGATAATTCCCACTCCTCATCCATATCATGCATTTGGCCATCCATCAATGTCCTCTTCTTTTACTTCTAATTACTTATATCTGACCTTTTGTATTCTATCTTCTTCAATTCCTACTCTACCATAGTGTGTGCCTGCGGAGCATAAAATGGGACCCATTCAACCTATATAGGGTGTTCCTTCAGTTTCTACATATCCAGCGGCGCCCATGGATCAGACTTTCGCAAGTATATTTATTTAAACCTAAAACAAATTTATAACTTTTTTTAATTTCAGTATAACAAGTGTTGATATAAATTTTTTTCTTTCATAACATATACATCTAGTGATAAGAGTAAGGGGAAGAGGCATACAAGCATGTGTTCCATGTGGAACCACCACACATAGTTGATGGACAACAATGAAGACAATCAAATGATTGAAAAAACAGTGCAGTAATGTTGGAGTTTTTTGGGTGATGCTTACCAAACACTATGACATGATTCCCGTTAGCCCGTTTTCATGAAGAAAGTTTCCAAAAAAAGTCAAGGATTATTCTTGGGCATAGATATTGGTAAAAAAATTTGTTGTATTTAATGTAATATCTTATTTTTTAATTTATATGAGTTAATATTTTGGTGTCATTTTCAGTCCAATTTTCCCGATGGTGAGGGTGAACGACCAACACGTCTAAATGAGTTAGGTGAGATTTAGGGAGCCTATAAGGACGAGTTGTAAATTGGTTGGTATTATAGGGTTGGAACAAAGTTATAGGCTGTACCTGTCATAGATGATTTTATTATAGAAAAATATTGGAAAATGATTACTCATTGGATGACTATCAAGTTTAAAGTATTAATCGCATTTGAGGTATTTAAATTAAAATTTTCATGTTTTTAATTAATAATAACTTTTGAATTATTGAATTTTATTTATGAATCATGTAGAAAAAATAAAAAAAAACATTGAGGCTAAAAAATATCTCCATACATTGGGATGTACTATAATGTCAAATCATGATAGGAAGCGGGTATGCCAGTTGTTTGTTAAATTTTTTAGGACATTAACATTCAATTCATTCCTCCACAATTTATTTGATTTATAAAGTTTTAAGAAAATTTTTTTTATGAAATTAATTATTGGTAAACAATTTTTAATTATGGTTTTTTATTTTCAATGTCATTGTAGAGGAAATAATTGAATATTGAAGTACGAGTGCCTCTAGAAAAACTGTTTTTCTCGAGTAAAAGGAAAAAAGATAGAAGTGTGGTTAACGAACCGACACAGAAGCAGATTGTAAGTATTATATTGTTAATTAAAATTTTAATATCAATTTTGTAACTTAATAATCAAGTTATATTTTTAACATCTTTCTTTAGAGGCCCTTGATTCCCACGTACCTGACAATTTTGGTCCAAATGATCACTTACATTAGCTGTTGGGAGATGATCACCCTGGCACAGTATGTTGCTGATCTAGGAAGAGTATAGTCACGACGAGGTATTGGACCTCTTCAGGTACCAGTTTTAGTTCCAATGAGTTGGAACATGTTAAGGCATAGTCAAAATAGGATGAAAAAGGTCCACAGAGGTGGAAGAATAACATGTTAGGGAAAAACTAAATTAATGAAATTGATGAAGGTTTTATGTCGAACACTTCCACCAGAGGTCAGCATAACCTGTGATGAATATATATCATTTATGTGTTCAATATATAGTGCACCATGTAGAAATTCTATTGGTGGTTGAGATAAATTTGTTCCTGCTGATGACGATGGTGAAGAAGAGGATGAGTACGAGGATGATGCTGAGGACGAGGAAAAGGAGGAGGACAAGGTAGTGGATTGGGGTGAGGAGGAGGGTGATAAGAAGGGAGAGGAGGATCCCGAGGCAAAGGATGGGGGCAAGGAGGAGGTAGATGAGGATGAGGAGGATGAGGTAAGGTATGGGGATGATGATTACAGTGATGATAGTGATGGTGATGAGGGATTGATTGATCTATCACATTTTTTACTAATATTACTGACATTTTATCTTTGATGATTTTCTATTACTAAATATATGTGTGATTAGGTAGGTCACATTATCTTTATTTCTGTATCTATAAATAATAAAACTTGACTTGATATGGAGGTATGGGTTCTATGAATTGTTTTTACATGGTGTCAATGATATTTCACAATACGCTTTTTACATAAACTCAAACTCTTGGATGAAGAATATGATCATATTCATTTTCATTATAGAAATTCTTAGTCATATTTCTATTATTCATTTTATATTGATTTTTTACATTATGGGACACCATTTTGGATCTAATATAATTCACAGAACATGTTGTACTTGAAAATTTGTGTTGTTGTATTTGTTTCCATAAATATTTTTATTTTCTAGTAAACTATGAATTTTTTTTATCTGGTTTTTATGAATACATCATGGTAAAAAGTTTCTTGATCCTAGAAAGTGTTTTTGAGGTCTTTTTAAAGTCATATATAGAGGATATGAGTGAATTTTAGAGAAATATGTTATTTTCTAGATTCATGTAGGAATTTCTAGGACATAATAATTTCATGTAGCCAAATATATCACGTAACTAGATATAGTAATTGCTACTATAACAATTTCTATTTAAATATTAACCCCATAACTCATCACACTACTCTTGGAATCTTTGTAATTTTCCTAATTTATTGTTTCATGTTGATGAAAGATTTTGTGTGTGTTTGTGTCTGTGGTGTTGGGTGATGTCTATGTGATGGTTGGTCCAAATATATGTGACATAACACTAATAAGGTTGAGATGGATATTAGGATTGGCATGAGTCATGTGGATAGATCACAAATTATTAATTACCAGGTTAGGAGTCAGCGTATTGTGAAATGGGATGTGTTACATGTTCTTTGTTTCTTGCATGTGTCAAATTGAGGCTTATGGTTGGAGAGAGAACCTGGTGTGAGGGTGTAGATTTTTTGGCTAGGACTCAACATGAGGTAGAAGTAATTGGGGAGATAGCCATAATAGAACTAGGTTCCTAGTTTTTTTGTGATTTTATTCATCCCTTTATTGAAAGGGTTGTCTATAGTACAACATGTAGGTCATCCCTTGAGTGAGAAGGGATGAAAAGGATACAATGCATGGGACATCCAATTGAGTGAGAGTGGATGGGTGGAGACTTGAATATGACCAAACTTTCACTTTTAGGTAGTGGTATTGATTTTTTTAAGAAACCTTATCTTATATATTTTGGTATGGTTTTAGGTACAATAAGTCACTCTACCAATATTATTAAGGTACGTTCTAGGAGTATGGTATGAGGTGAGTTTTCCTATAAGTTTCCCCATTAACATTTTCTTTAATACATGAATATATTGGAGGGATCCACCAAATAAATCTAATCATTATAGCTTTTTTAGTCGACTTATAACACTTAATAATATGGGGATGTTCAATTCATGAAAAGTGTTATTCATAAAACATTTTTGAACCATGGATTTCACATAATACTCCTTGTGAATGGCCATAGTTATAGGCTTATTCATGAATGTCCATGTCTTGGAAAAATGTGACACAATACCAAGAACCACTCTTCACAAGTTGAATTTTTATCATCATCCCATTCTGGTCAATGTCTACATTATAAACACAAACCCTCGATACCTTTCAGATTTAATAATGTTTGGGTTACTAATGTTGATCACACTAATATAATTAAAAACTATTGGAATTCAATGTCTCACAAAAATGATTCTTTTTCTTGTACTATCAAATTAAAATTCTGCAAACAGAATCAAAAAATTTGGTGAAACTCTAAAGCCAAAAAAATTTACAATGACATCCTGCTTCTTGAGGAGGAGGGCAACAATCTTCAAAACAAGAATACTAGTTCTGAATTCAAAAATGATTCAACTCAGGAAATTGACCTTATGGTTAAATGTAACTCTTTTCTCACCTTCCAAGAAAATATGAGGAAATAGACTTTTAAAGTTAATTGGTTATTAGATAGTGACAGAAATACTAAATTTGATAACTCTCTACAAAAAGTTATAAAATCTTGTAGACCTCTTACTACCTTATATGATTGGGATAATATCTCATACAATGAATATGACATTGAAAATCATATTGTTTCATAGTTTGAATCTATCTTTAATGGTCCTGATATTAACAAATACCTCCAACCTATGGTCATTCTGATGGTAGTCAATGATTAGAACCACACTTGTCTTCTAAACACCCCTTTAGATCATGAAATAAATGAGATTGTCTTTAGTTTTAATCCAGACACTGTGTCAGGTCCTAATGTTTTTAACAATGGTTTATTTCAACATTATTGGGGTGTTATTTGTTTTGAGGTTTACACGCTTGTCAAATATTTCTTTTCCAATGGAATCCGTCAATATGCTCTTATTCCTCAATTTCATTCCTTGATTTTTAATATGGATAATTACTCTTAAATTACTTTATTTTTACCTATTTATCTCATTAAAAATATCTATAAAATCAACACAAAAGTAATTGTGAATAGACTTACATCCATCATGGGAAAATTTGTCTCTTGGAACTAATTTGGGTTTATTAGGGGTAGATCTATTCAAGACTGCATTTTTCATTCCTCTTAATGCATCAATACATTATACAAAGAAAATAGAGGAGGTAATATTACTATTAAAAGTGAGATTAAAAAAGCATTTAATACCAAGTATTGGAGATTTATCTTCAACATTAATCAAGGTTTTGGATTTAGTGATTAATTTATCACTATAATCAGAACTTTTTCCAATTCGGCTACTATTTCTACTCTGGTCAATGGTTCTCCTAAGGGCTTTTTCAAATGCACTGAATGAGTAAGACAAGGTGATCCCCTCTATGACATTCTCTTCTCGATTGTGAGAGACTGTCTCAGTCACCTGCTCACTTGTCTTGTGGATCGAAATAAGATTAAGCCCATTCATGTATTTAGAAATTTAAATGCTCCCACCCACCTGTTATATATTGATGACATCGTCATTTTATTGTACAGTGTTAAAAGAAAAATTACTAACCTCAATTATGCTCTCTCCCACTATGAAGATGTTTATGGTTAGACCATTAGTTAGAACAAATATTGTATCTTCTTTAAGAAAAACTTTCTATCCAATAAGAAACATAACATTATAAATTATTTAGGTCTGGAAGAGGGTTCTTTTCATTTTACTTATCTTGGTGTTCCAATTTTTTGGGTAAAACCCAAATCCTGCTACTTTGATACCATAGTTAACCAAGTGCTCAACCAAATCACTTCATGGAAAGTAAAATCTCTCACTATGGTAGGCATAATTATCCGGGTTAAATCTACTATTGTTTCTGAGATAGTTTACTCCACGATGTTCAATAAATAGACTATTGGTCTTATAAAAATATTAGTATCTCAATTAAATAATTTATATGGATTGGTATCACTCTAGAAAGAAAAATTTTTCTTGTCTCATTTTCACCTTGTTTCTAGCCCTTACAAAAAGGTTTTATTTGCATAAAATATCTTAAGTACTTTAATGAGGCCCTACAAAATATGCTCATTTGGAACCTTCTTTATAAAAATTCTGATTCCATTGAATTTATCAAAAAAATATTTCATGACAAACATATAGCTGGAAAATTGAATTTATTCAACTCTTCCATACAGACTTATATTAAACAATATTTGTCTAGTATCATGTATAAATCTAGACGGATGGTTTCTAGGCACTCATATTTAAATTTATGGTCAGATAATTGGACTGGAATGCCCCTAATTTCTATGACCCAAACTGATCAAAACCATAAAAATACCAACTACTCAATTAATGATATGAAAAACAATCAACATGATCATCTTAAGGATGTAATTCTATATACCATTGAAAACTATCCTTTCTCAAATATGGATGATTTTTTAATTTCGGAGCCTGCCAACTATGGTATGATTAACTTAAAATTTTCTATAATCACTATTTTTGTAATTCTGATAATGATTTTTCTTGGCTTAATCACTTAAAAAAAACCCTGTATTAATCCATCAAGATTCAATATTATTTGGAATCTTTATTATAATAGAATCCCCACAAAAAATTCATTTAGTCATTGGGAATCTAACTCTACTCTAGATGCAGATTCTGTAACCAAAACAGATAAGATTCTAACCATCTTTTTGTTTCTTGTGCCACTTCTTTTTCTCTTTGGAACTATATTTTTGACATATTTTATTGTGAATGGCTGAGTATTGACTTCATAAAATCTGAACTAAAGATATGTGTAGAAATAGAAATTTCGCATCAAGTTAAATATCTTTTCCTTGATGCTATTTCTGAGCTACACCATGTGATCTAGTATGATGGAAATGTTTTTATTAATAACAATTACTCATTTAATCTAAATGCAGGTTGGGTGCAGATCCCCGTTTCCATACATAAAGCCGCCTTGATTCAAAATGGCCATTGCAACAACTCTTTTACAGACTTTGGAATCATGCGAAGTCTTCGAATAGATGAAAATTCAAACCAACCTCATCGCAACATATAAATGTTCTGGAGAGATCCTTTTTCTGGATGGATTAAAGTAAATGTGGATGGTGCCTGTAAAGGAAATCTGGTGCCTATATGGTGTGGTGCTATCTTCATGAATCAAAATGATCAGATTCTTATATGTTTTCTTGGTAGCTGTAGTGTTTCCTCCTCTCTAAGGGCTGAATCACTGAGTTTGATTCATTCCATTACCATTTCCAATATCTTTGACTGGAATAATCTCTAGATTGAAAGTGACTCGACCACAATTGTGCAAGCGATTTGGAAGGTAGACACTCATCTTTCATGGATGATTACTACCCATTGGATGGATTGAACCTGGTCGCTCGTTGACATCAATCACATCATCACACATGTTTATCGTGAAGAAAAAGTGGTTGCTCACGGCCTGGACAACACGAGATTAAATCAAGACATTACATGGCTTGATAATCTCCCCATTGAAGATATCCTATTTTATTTTAAAGATTGTAACATGATTCCATCTTATAGACTCTTGTAACCTTTTTCTTTTAATAATATTTGAGCTTTAGTCTTTTTCACCAATGAACCATATTTTAATAAAATTATTAATAAAAATAAATTAAAAAATATTTTATTCACTTAATAAACTATAAACTCATTAGGTGGATCAATGATCCTAAAATTGTAATTAGTCCATTCTCAAAACACTACAATGCCTAAGGTTATTAAATTCACCAATTTAAAAATCCAATTTAAACATTATATTCATATAAATTTTATGAAATTGAAAATTACAAAATAGGTGACATACCTTAATAAAAACATCATGAAATTACCATATTCTAAACCATTAGAGTATTATTCATACAGTAAGTATGAAATCCACATTGAATAAATGTTATTACAATATTCCTTGATAAAATAACGCCACTAATATTTATTCAAAAAAATCTCAAGTAAACAATGAATAATGGAACGAATAGAGGAATGGGGATGGAAGGGATTACTATAGATTTTAGAAATCAAAACCCTTTGACAAAAATCTTGATCCAAGAGGGAAGAGGGGACTGTAATGGAAATAAGTGAGGGAATTATCATCCTAAAAATTGAATCTCTTTTTTCTACTACTTCTTGAAAAATGGGAGAGTCTAAACATAAAATGACTAATCTTTTAATGCTAAAGAACTGTTTATGTGCACAATGCAGTGTGAATACAAGTGTCATGGGGAAATTCTTTAAACATAGGGTCTCATTCTATTTTTTTATGAGTGTCATGGTGAAACTCCCCTTTTAGAGTGTCAATATATAGTCATGTACACCCAATATTGTTTGACTATGAGATTAATGAGGCATAAACTATTAACGAATCTAACTGATGTTACATTACCACTTACTATATAATGATATACCACATGATCCAAAAATTAAAATCTCATCTAAATTTACCTACCTATAAGTTTTTAGTACCTTAAAAATTCCCTAATATCATTCATATCATCCTTATGAATCCTATCCAGTCAACCAACCATAACCATGTCATATATCTCTCATTATTTCAAACCTGTTTCATAATAAGTTGGAGGAGATATCATAAGATATCATACTCTATGTAATGTTTCCAATGAGGCCATCATTAAATATCTTGAAATATTTGATTCCAATACCTCCAAAATCACTTGGATTAATACACTCCATCCATTCAATAATGACCATAATCTTTTCATAAACCAAACTAGTCCATATGATGTTACCAATAGTCCTTAAAATATCCTTTATGATACTTATACACTATCTACTAAAATACAATATCATCATTTTCTCATGTTTGTAAATGAGAGATAATTGGTCTATGAAAAATCAATCCCATTAAAATAATTTTTCATTGAAATTTATAGATTCAATCCCCATTATGAATCCACCATTTTTTTAAATGAAAAATTTTAATTCATTTATCCATTTTCATATCTAATTACATGTTAAAAGTATTAGTCGATATTAAATCAAACTAAATTCATCTTAAATCACCCATGCCTATGAATTCAATTCTGAATTCATATTCTATATTCTATATTCTTTATGTGATATTTTTTATTAAAAGGATTTATTTTAACACTTGGGATTTAATTTCATAAATTTATGGATTTTTAATTGTTTATGGTATTAAAGGTAAAAAAAATATGGTTCATGATTGGAATGATTCGCCTTGATTATTTTGATACCCTTATGATGGTAAATGTAAATAAATGTAGAATTATTTCTATTATTTTAATTTAAATTACTTAAAGTAATTTTGAAATCATGATTAAATGAAGAGGGAATGATTTATTAGATACCTAGACCTATTGGTTTTGGGTTTGGTTTTTGATGAGAAGGTTTATCATGACATGATATGGTTAGATCTAGAATGGATCGACTAGGAATATGTTATTTTTGGTTGTGTAGTAATGCCTATGTTACTAGAGATCATTTATTAATCCATGTAATTAGTGTTATTCCTTAGTATTATTGGTAAAGAAGCACCAAAGGTGGTTTTTTCTAGATAAACATGACATGGATGACAATCATGTTCACTTTTTAGTTGAATGATCCTAAGTTTTATTGAATGTGACTCATTAGAGAATGAGCCTGGCAGTGTGATCAGGTGATAAGGGAGTGTACACTCATTGGGTTTGAAACACCTTGAAATTAATGAATTATTATTATTTTTTAATACATTAAAATTCTTTGGTGTCTTTTATTTCATTCAACACAAAAAGATTGTCAATATGATTAATGACTATCTTACCATTTAATGAATATCTTACTATTTAATACTTTCAAAAAATATTATCAATACGATTAATTAATTATAATTGTTCCTCAGTGGATAATGTTTTAGTAGTTGAGTATAAATTTGATAAAGCATCAAATGAATGGGTGTATGGAACATACGGGGGTATTATTCTACTTACTTCTCCACATAACACTTTGTTTTCTTAGATTTATTACCATACCTAAGAGAATGATTCATTATATCATTTAATCTTATATGAAGTATATTCATAAATATTATTCATTAACCAAATTTGATCTAATGCTCATTTGCATCAAAAACTCAATACACTATTTACCATCTTTGATTCATTTTTCTTTTGAGTTGTGCCTATTTTTATTGTATATTTACTTATCAATTATCTTATTCTTTAAAAGGGTTTACTAAGATACAACTTTTTCCTTTAGTTTTACATATTTTTGACATTAATAACTAAAATAGAGGATGGTTGTATCTTGAACTTCCTAGTGTGTAGTTATTGCATGTAAAACTCGATCCATGTTAGGGTTAATTTTATTTTTTAAAATAAATGTGCTTAGTAGTGGGTTACTATCATGTGGAGAAGACTATGTTCTATATTGGAACTAAACCTCAAGTTTTTTTGAATTCCACTATGTTTTATTTTGTTTTCTCTTACAAAGCCACAAATCGATGCTGATACAATATTGTAATTCCTAATTATATGTTTCAACAGGTATTTACATATTGTGTTTGTTATGATTTTATATAAAGTGAAAAATTCTCATTTACTTAAAAATAATTTCAATTGAACTTCAATATTATTGAATTGCTTTCACGAAATGTCTGATTACAATTTTTTTACAGAATCGATAGATGTTGGATGTATAAAAGTGATCGGATCTCAAGAATTTTTCAAAACAATATGAAAATATTTTTAGATTTTTCATTTGAAAATACTTTAGATAGTGTTCACATACATTTCCCATGTTATAGTTGTTATTAAATACCTTGGTTGAGACATAAAGAAGTTAGCTACCATATAACCAAAAATGGTTTTCAAACAAACTATTATGTATGGTATCACAATGGGGAGAGAATGGAATATCAAAATGATAAAGATCCAAATGAGAGTACAGGATTGGAGAATTTTATATATTACTGATTTACATTTATTCGTTATCATGGGAAGGAAATGTTGTCAACCCATGAAGACATCGATACAGTCACACATGATGTGTCGAATGAAAATGATGGTGTTGGTAGAGTTAAAAAATTGATTGATGTTGCGATTACTCCAGTATATCAGTAATGTGATAAAATGAAAAAGATGTAATTTTTAATTTGATTGTTTCATGGGGAAACCATGTATGAGATTTCTAATACTTTCATCAATTATATTCTTACATTCATGAAGGAATTACTTCGAAATGATGCTTATATTCCATCAAACCATTATATGGCATGGTAATTAGTTGAATAAAATGGATTTTCTAATAAAAATCATGCTTTCCCAAAATATTACAGCTTATTCTGGGGGGAAACTGCTAAAATAAATGATTGTATTAAATGTGGAAGATCTTGATGGAAGCCAAAAGCTGATAGAACACCATCATGTGTGCCACAAAATGTAATGTGGCACTTTTCATTGATCCCCAAACTCCAAAATATTTTCATGTCTGATAAAATATCAATAAGAATTAGATGGAATGACACCAAGAGAAAGAATAATAATGAAGAGTTGTTTCACCATGCAGATGGATTTTCATGGAAGATATTTGATGCTCGATATCCTTATTTTGCAGCTAACATGTGTAATATGAGGTTGGGTCTTTCATGTGATGGTTTTAATCCATTTGGGTAGATTCTTTATTTACAGAGTACATGGCCAGTTTTTATAAACATTTATAACCTTCCCCCATTGTTGTGTATGAAAAAAAAAATCAATGTCATGAGTATACTTATATGTGTCGCATCTAATACCATAAATTATATAAAAATATTCATGAAACCTGTAATAAAATATTTGATACTTCATTGGGAAGTGGGTGTGCTCACATATGATGCATGTTCGAAATACATATTTCAGAAGCGTTCTGCACTTATATGGATGATCAATGATGTTCCTACTTATGAAATGATGTCTGGATAGAGAATGAATGGAAAAATGTCATGTCCAGTTTGTATGAAGAATAATCAATCCAGATGACTGATATATTACTGTAGTTTTAGTTTTATGGAACATCAGTGGTTATTTCCAATGAACTATCCATATAGAAAAAATCATCAAAGATTTGTAAATACCATGGAGATCGATGATCCACCGCAGTTTATGTATAGAATTGATTTTCTTAATGAATTTAAAGATTTTAATTTTTCATTCAGGAAGGGTCAAATGATATCTTGATAGAGAAATAAATGTTTCCAATGATACTTGTAACTATTGGAAGAAGAGGAGTATTTTTTTTTTGTTTCCGTATTGGTCTACCAAATTTTTATGTCATTGATTATATGCAACTCACATTAAAAAATATATATTTGTGAAATGTTGCTTTCAATTCTTCTAAATTAAAAGGGAAAGACAAAAGATGATTTACAATCTCGGCGTGACTTAGTGGATTGGGGTATTAAACCAGAATTGCATCCTTCGTGTATCAGTGAAAATAAATGGCAAGTTCCATGTGCTTTTTATGTGATGAAACCTATATAAAACTATTTGTGGAAGTACAAGAGACTAGTAATGTTCCTGATTACTGTTCAAGAAATATATCAAAATCTGTCAATAGAAGAGAGTTGAATCTGAAATCTTTGAAGACTCCTGATTATCATGACCTTTTGTATGTGTTGATTCCAATAGAAATCCAACATCTTTTGTTCAAAAATGTTAGGGTGTCAATTATTCAGTTGTACCATTTATTAGATATATTTTTTTTAAGATGTTTTCCTATTATTTATTGAAAAAAATGCTGGTAGAGACACCATTAATTTTGTGTGATTTATAAAAAATATTTTCTCCATCAATTTTCACACGATTATTATATCTGAATGTCTATATTCCAACCAAAATACTTCTTGGAGGACGTGTTGACTTTTTTTGGCTGTATCTAACTGAAATAAATATGTACACATTGAAATCCTATCATCAAAACATGAATCATCCTGAAGGTTCAATCGTGAATGGTTACTTGGCTCAATAATGTTTGGATTTCTGCTCAAGGTATTTTTCTAATCTTACTACAAGAATGAATATACCAATGAGAAATGAAGAAGAAAATTATGAGAAAATTAAACCCATTTTTCCATCACATCCTCAAACAGGAGGAATTATCAGATCTTATACATTGAGGACATTAAACCTTCAAGTGTGGGAGATGGAACATCGCACAGTGTTGTTCAACTGTGATTTGTTCAATGAATACATCATGTAAGTAAATTGAACATGTATAACTTATCTCCTCTCCTATAATTTTACATATCTGGTACACTATTTCTAATTTTATTTATAGGGAACATAATGAAATGATTAATAAAAGGAACATTTCATTATCTTTAAGAAGGAGAGAGACATTTTATATCAAAGAGTTTTCTACTTGGTTGAAATTGAAGGTAGAAATATTTCTATAATAAATAAATAAAAACAATATTTAATTAAATTTAATATTTATTTATATTTCAGGTATTGAGATTTCCAAAAAACTCTATTTTTAGAAGAAATAAGATCTTCGTCTTCTAGTCCTAATATCGTGGTTTGTGAATGTAAATCAATTGCAATAAATGGGTAGAGATTCATTATCACTCAATGAGAAAAGAGAATGAGAAAAAACATGATGGTGTTATGATAACTTCCAAAACAAATTGTTATGACAGTGCATCAGACATTATAAATCATTTTGAATATATAACTTATTATGGAGTCATTGATAAAATAATAATATCGGATTACTACTCTCATGGTCGAGTCCCGATGACGAAATTCTAGTGGTTTGATTCGATGATGAGGCAGGGTAATTTTATTGATGATTTTAGAATTGAAGTTATTGATAGGACTTCCACTCTTTCTACTACTGAACAATATGTAATGGCATCAATGAGAAAACATATTTTTTATGTCAAAGATCATCTTAAACCTAAATTTGGTGTCATTATTAATGTAATTCCAAGAAATGTTTTTGTTGATGGTGATGATAGAATTAACACCGTGCCAACTTCGATTAGAACCAATCCATTTATTACTTATGATGACTCTAACAGCTTAATTGTCAGTGTTGATTGTGAACATGAAGTTACTGTGGGAAATATATAGAGTCATCCATCCATGTTCTCAATTTTCTTGGTTTAGCTCAACTTGGGTTGTTAAGGTTAGTACTATTAAAATTGATTTAATATTGATTAAAAATATTTTTTATCCGAATTAAAATGTATTAAAACCTTTGAAACCAACATTTATAACATGGTGAACATTTCAATGATTTATTGAACATGTATAAAATTAATATAACCCCAAGTCCCCCTTTAACTTTTAAATGATTTATTAACCATGGCTGCTAGACCACAGAACACATGAACCCCCAATCCCCTATCATATATTTTGTTTTTTGGGTTACACATTACTTATCCTTTTTTAATTACATCCATATTTGTTTTCAAATTTACGAAATGAATCATATTGAAGAGATGTGATGAAAAAGGATGACAGAAAACAGTCATCGCATTACTGAGATGAGTGTTCCTCCACTAATGCCTATTGTGAGAATTTTATTTCATATATATATATATATGAATTCATATATGTATTTAAATAACATCATTATGCTTGAGTTGATTCCAATAGCAATTTGTCATCTTTTGTCCAATAATGTAAGGGTGTTTGTTATTTGGTTGTTCTATTTGTTTATAGATCTTTGTGTTAAGAATTTGTCCAATTATTTCTTGGAAAAAATGTTGGTTGAGACACCATTAATTTTGTGTTAGTTATAGAAAATATTTCCTCCTTCATTTATCACATGCATGTTGCATCTGACGGTCCATCTTCCAATTGAAATACTTTTTGGAGGACCTGTTTCTTTTTGTTGGATGTATCCGACTGAAAGAAATATGTACACATTAAAATATTATGTCTGGAACAAGAATCATCCCGAAGGTTCAATCATGAATGGTTAATCGGCTCATGAATTTATGGATTTCTGTTCAATATATTTGTATGATCATAATACAATAATGAACAGACCAATGATAAATGAAGACGAACAATATAAGAAAATTGAACCCAATTTTCCATCACTTCCTCAAATAGGAGGAATTCCTGGATTATATACAATTATGAAATTAATCCTTGAAGAGCGGGATATGGCACGTCACAAAGTGTTGTTAAAATGTGATTTTTTTTATGACAACATCATGTAAGTAAATTGACCATGTATATCATATCTCCTCTCATGTAATTTTACATATATATTAAACTATTTCTATTTTTATCTATAGGGAAAATAATGAAATAATAAATATAAAGCATCATTATTTACGTTTAATAAGGAGAGAGATTTTTCAAAGAAAATATTTTTTCTACTTTGTTGAAATTGATGGTAGAAATATTGTTGTAGTAAATAAATAAAATAAATATTAATTTAAATTTAATATTTGTTTATATTTCTCGTATCAAGTTTTCCTGCAAACTCTGTTTCTATAGAAATAATATCTTTGGATTTTAGTCCTAATACCGTGGTTTGTGAATTTAAATCAATTGTGATCAATGGGTACATATTTATTATCACTGAGCGAGCAAAGTACATGAGAACACAACATGATAGTGTTTTGATAATTTCAATAATAGACTATTATGGTAGTGCATCCAATATTAGAACTCATTTTTAAAATGTAGCTTATTATAGAGTCATTGGGAAAACTAAAATATGGGATTATTAATCTTATAGTCGAGTCATGATGATGAAATGACAGGGGTTTGATACAATGACGAGGCATGAAACCTTTATTGATGATTGTGGATTTAGTGTTATTGACATGACTTACACTATTGCTACCAATGATCCATATCTATTGGAATAAATGACTAAGCATATTTATTTATGTCAAAGATCGTATTCAACCTAAATTTGGTTTCATTATTGAAGTAACTCCAATACATATTTTTGATGACGGTGATGATGGAATTTACACCATCCCTACTTCCATTGGAACCAATCCATTTATAACTTATGATGAATCTAATATAAAAATTTTCAGAGTTGATTATGATCCCAATGTGGTTGTGAGAAATATATAGAATCATCCGTCCATGTTCTAATTTTTTTGGTTTAGCTTGACATGGGTTGTTAAGATTGGTACTATTCAAATTGATTTAATATTGATTAAAAATATGTTTTATCTAACTTGAATAGTAATCAAACCTAGAAAAACTAGGGATCCCCATATCCACTCTAATCTATTTGGTTTTGGGTTATACATTAGTTATCCATCTCTAATTACTTCCATATTTGTTTTCAAATATAAGAAATGAAACCTATTGAAGAGATAAAACGAAAAATGTTGACAGACAATAATCATCGCATTGCTGAGATGGGTGTTCCTCCACTAATGCTTGTTTTGAGTATTTTATTTCAAATATATATATTTAAATAACATATAATGTCATGTAATTAATTTTGTTTTAATAGTTTTTGAAGGAACCACTAATGAGGTTACCTTTATTTGATGAGCGGCCCAGTAGTAGTCCCAGTACTCAGGCCGGTGGTATGAGGGAGGGTGGTACGATAGATAGGTGATCTAGTTGGCATACCCAATTAGACCCTTACACTACCACTAACGTACCATATATCCCACATTCAGATACCAGTTTCTTGTTAGGGTCACATTAGATATTTAGGCCTCACATGTTTTCACCACCATTTTCATCTAAGCCTCCTCACCCTTCTATACCATATCTGATGATGATTCTGACTCCTCATACATATAATGAATTTGGCCAACCATCCATGCCATATTATTTTACTTCTACTTCCTTATCTTCGAGATTCTATATCCCATTTTCTATGACTCATGATCTGCCATCGTCTATGTATGTGGAGCATACACTTGGACCCACTCCACCTGCACAGAGTGTTCTTACAGTTTCGGCCGATCCAGCAACAGCCATTGATCAGACTACCATAGGTATATTTATAGAACCCCAAAAAAATTTATACCATTATTTATTTTCATTATAACATATATTGATATAATATTTATTTTTCATTCATAACAGTTACATATATAGATAATAGGTGGGGGTGGGGGGGTACATGGACGCGTGTTGTGTAGAACTACCTCACACACTTGATGGAAGACTCGAATGAATAAAATAAAATGATTGAAAAAATAGTGTCATAATGTCAGAGTTATTTTGTGACGCAAAACTGTTTTTCTTGAGTAGAAGTAAAAAAGATGGAAGTAAAGTTAACAAACCGACACAACAGATGATTGTAAGTTTTACATTATTTATTTCAAATTTTAATATCTATTCTGTAATATAATAATTTATTTATATTTTTAACAGGCTGTTTAGAATCCCTTGATGCCTATGAATGGAACAATTTCAGGCCAAATGATCACTCACCTCAGATGTTTAGAGATAGGAACCCTAGCAGATTACACTGCCAAAATTTGAAGAGTATGGTTCTGATGAGGTATTGGTCCTATTCAGGCACTATATTTTGTGACAAATAGTTCTAAATGATTAATGAATAGGCATAATAGGTTGAAATAAGGGCTACACAAGTGGACAAATGATCTTCTAGGAAAAACATTGAATTTATGAAACTTATGAATGTTTTATATCCAGCACTTCCACTATAGGTCCACAGAACTTCTGATGAATATATTTCATTGATGTGTTCAATATATACTACACCAGGTGTCAGTACTAGTTGTGGCTGAGACTATGTGCTACCTGGAGATGATAATGGCGAGGAATAGGTGGAGGATGAGGATGATTCCAAGGACGAGGGTGCGGAAGGGACGAGGTGGAGGATGGGGGTGGGGAAGAGGGTGAGAAGGAGACCGAGGATGAGGGTGGGGATGAGGGTGGGGATGATGGCCATGAAGATGATGGGGACATGGATGAAGATGAGGATGAGGCAAATGATGATAGTGATGATAGTGATGGTGATGAGGGACAGATTGATCCATTACATTTTTGACTGGTATTACTAACATTTGATGTATGATGAATTTCTGTGATTGAATATATGTGTGATTAGGTAGTTCACAATATCTTTGTTTATTTATCTATAAATAATAAAACATGACTTGATATAGAGGTATGGATTCTATAAATTCTATTTTTTACAGGGTATCAAATATATTTCACAATTTTCTTCTTACATACACTCAAACTCTTGGCTGAAGAACTTGAGATTATTTGTTTTCATTATACCACTTCTTAGTAATCTTTCTTCGATTCATTTCCTTTTTATGATTTTCATTATGGGACACCATTTTTGATCTAATCTCTTTCAAAGATCATGTTTTACTTGATACTTTATGTCGTTGTATTTTTTACCAAAAATATTTTGATTTGTTGATAAATTATGATTCTTTTTTATCTAGTTTGTATGAATACATCATGGTATAATATTTCATGATCCTAGACGGTGTTTTTGAGGTCTTTTAGAAGTCATATAGAGAGGATATTAGTGGATTTGCGTGAAATATTTAATTTTACATATTCATGTAAGAATTTCCAGTACCTAGGAATTGCATTTAGACAAATATATGAAGTAACTAGATTTAGTCATTACTACCATAGTAATTTCTACTTAAATATTAACCCCATCGATCAGAAAACCACTATGGGAATCTCTGCAAAACCCCACCTCTGATTTATCAATCATAAAAGTTAAACCTATTAACTATCACATTTCCCCTGAGGAAAACCAACCCACATGAATCTATATTGTCCTATTAAGACCTTATTCATTAATTATATTATGTATACATGTCCTTCATGTAGGTCACATTACCAAAATACCTCACCCATTATTGTATCAATATATTGAAATATATATCATTTCACCTCACAATAATTCTATCCCATTTAGGTTAGATTCCATAACCCATATATTTTCTTAAATCAAATTTTTACATTGGAATCAAGAAACCCCATCCACTGAGATAATCTCATATCTTACATCGTGGTAAAATATTCCAAAGGTCTGGATGGTCCCACCAGGATCCTTAATGACCTCTATTCCCTTAGGCCCCAGTCCTTTCACTTGAAAATAGATCCATATGGTTATAAATTACCTTATAAAATCCTTTGAATCTACCCATAGAGTAATGATATCATCACTATCAACCCACTATATGTCAATTGAGTTATTTACCCTATCTAAATAATTAATAAACCTTGATTATTCATCTTCATCATGCTTCCACTATCAATCTCCAAAAAATCACCATCCTATTTTATTGATTGCACTTTGTTGCGGTGGAATGTTCATATAGTTCCTAAATCCACAACCACTCAATCAAATATAATTTGGGGGTGTGTTAAATTGAGGGAGGTGAGGAGGAATCATACATAAAAATTCCATATACACACCACTAAAATCACCCTTAATCATAGAGGATTTAATGGATAAAGATGTATATGAGGAGCTATCCAAATGGACTTCCATGTTGTCCCCATTTATTATTTTGTTACAGATCGCCTATATTTTGTGTATATGTTTAATACTTTATGACATAGTGGTTACAAATTTTTTATGGTTGATACATATGTGTTTGGTTTGGTTCCATTATAAAATGGTTAGTAAATATGTTTGGGAGATGATCTTGGAATTTAATGACTTCTATTGGCTATTAATATTTGTATTTTAGAATGCATGTTTCGATTTGAAGAAGGATTCAGCCTATAAAATGTTATTAACATGCATATTTTCATTAACCAAAAGAACTTGGATTTTTATAAATGATTATGGGTTTGTGATTTTGGAAATTTCATAGGAAGGTAGGGAGGGGGTGGGGTGGGGGTGGGGGTGGGTTATGTAGGTGGGGAGGGAGGGGTGTGCATGTGGGGAGGCAGCTGTGAAAATTGGGGGGGGAGGTGGGGGTGGAAAGTGTGGAAGGGGGAGGGGGGATCTGCAGGTGAATGTTGTTTGGGGTGAGGTGGGGAGTGGGGGGTGTGTAATTGGAGGGGGGGGGGGGCTGTGCAAGTGGGTGCATGTGGGTGGGGGGTGTAGGTGGGGAGGGGATGTGTCAGTGGGGATGGGGGTGAGCAGGTGGGGGAGGGGGGTTGTAGGTGGAGGCTGTTGTGAGTGAGGTGGGGAGTGGGGGGCTATGCAGGTGGGGATAGGGAGTGGGGTTGTGCAGGTGGGGAGGGGTGTGTAGGTGGGGGTGTGCAGTTTGGGAGGGGGGTTTGGAAGTGGGTGGGGGTGTAGGAGGTGGGGGAGTGGGGGTGTGCAGGCAGGGAGGGGGATGTGCACGTGGATGGGGGGAGGTTGTGTATGTGGGGGGGGATGTGTAGGTGGGGAGGGTGGTCTATGCAGGGGGAGGATATTAGGGGTGAGGTGGGGGGGGAGGTTGCTGGTGGTGAGGTGGGAGGGGGGGTTCTGCAGGTGGGGGTGAGGGGTGATTAATAACAAAATATGAACCATACAAAAACTAATCATTGAGAAGAATTTATAATAATATCTCATTCTCTATCCAATATACTAAAATCCAAATACATTATTTTCTCATGATTATAAATGAGGGATAATTTGCCTATCAGCAAAATCAACCCCATAAAACTAATTTTTCAATGAAAAGTCTAGATTCAATCCCCATTATGAATCCACCATTTATGAAAATGAAATTTTTGAAGTCATTTGTCCATTTTTATATCTAATTACATGTAAAAATTATTATTCAATATTCAATAACACTGAATTCATCTAAAATCACCCAAGATTATGAAATACAATTCTATAGGTTTATACTCAAATATCAGATAAACCATGATGATCAACATTCCATATACACGCCTGAAGTATCCGGTGAAAACTATCCCAAGAACCATACTCTAATGTAAAAATAAAAAATTGTTCATTTACTAAAACAAATCAACCTATGATCATCCTCATCACATTACCCATTGGTATGGTTCACAATCCCTATCAAATTTCTTTTATTTTCATCTAGTCGGTTTCTAAATGCATTAACCCAACATGAATCACCTATGATGACTCATAAAATAATAAAAAAACACAATAATTATTTGGTTTTATCTTTCAACCAAGTCAAAATCAAATTTCCCCACATCTGTTATAAAACACAGGTCATACACTTTATTAGTTTATGGTGTGATCCCCACAATTTGACTACACTCACCAAATATCCTTGAGCACCAACAAGTATAGATTTCTTTCATCACCCAAGCATTTTAACCCATTAAATATTCTAATTTCATACTCATATATTCATGACAAAATCTATTATTATGTTTTAACTTCATGATATCCTAAGATTCTTCTACCCCATATTATCAAAAGTTCACCACCAAGGCCCCATACCACTTCCCACTATAGAACCACACAATCCCATATGATGTCTTGTAATTCCCTTGATTTCATATTCCTCACCTGAGGGTATTACCTTCCCCAATTCACATTCTTACACGTTTCCACATATCCCATTGAGATTGAAAAATATCTATAAGATCATTCCAATGAATTTCAATGAGACAACTCTAGACTACTGGGAAACTAAGAATATTGAACCCTAGTCCAATACTAATGTATTTTAGTAGTTCTCAATGCTATAAATTGTTATTGGACAAGCATATGACATTGATCAAATCCGCCCACCAATAATAGCAGGAATGAGTAACACTGATATGCACCACAAAATTATGTACAATGTATTACAATTTCATGGGGAAATTACCTTATAAATTCTAAATTCAATTCTGTATGTATTGAATTATAAATTGAATAAACCATACATAATTTAGAATTCTATATACATTCATCAATATTTATAACACATACATATTTATGATTTCAATTATGTTTGTATTGTATTCAAAATTCACATTACAATTCTGTATGTATTCAATTAAGAATTGAATTTTGATTCTTTATTGCACAAGGTAATTGAATTCTTAATTCAATTCTGCATGTATTTAATTAACTTATAAATTATGTGTTATAAAAGAACTAAATTATGAATTCAATTATGTGTTATACTTGCAGGTAACTACTGAATTCTGTATGTTTATACTTACAGGTAACTATAAAGGGGGAAGGCAGGTTGCTGCCACCTGCTGGAATTGTAGGAAGGATACAAAAATGGTTTACAACCATTGGTATATATTTGAAAACATACTCTATACCAACACTTCACATGAAACCATTGGTATATACTTGTGAATTATATATTTATGAACAGTTTACTAAAACCATTGGCAAAAGTATATTCCAACGGTTTGCAAACCGCTGGAGTATACAAGATATTTCAACTTTTACAATGATTTTAAACCATTGGTATAACATTATACAAATGGTTATGAGAAACCATTGGTATAATGTGCATTTCGATGCCATATACCAACAGTTATTAAATATATGTTGGTATATGGATATCCCAATGCCTTAGCATCAAAAGGTTTGGACAACCGTTGGTATAGGTTATACCAATGGTTGTCCAGCCTTTACCAATTGTTTTAAACCATTATTATATAATAACGTTTCAGTAGTGAATGCATTAGGTATAGATGGATAACTAAAGAGTAAATATGTTTTGTGTGAACCTAATTAAATGTTCACAATGTTATGCATGAACCTCATTAAATGTTCAAAAAGTTATGTGTGAACTTAATTAAATGTTCATAGTGTTATGAATGAAGCAATCTTTCATGTACATAATGTTATGTGTGGACCTTCATTTCATGTCCATAATGTTATGTGTGGACCTAGTTGCATGTCCATAAGTGTTTTTTATGGCTGAATTCTATTCCCTTAACTTAATGAGTGGTCTCGTACATATTTATACATATTCATAATGTTATTAGTTGATTTTTATACCAAAAATATCTTTGTTTTGACAATGTTATGTTGTCATGGCTCATGTTATTTGATTCCCTTATTATACATGTATTATAAACTACTATAATTTATTCCAAAACTCATGTTTATGATCAATGACATGCTGTGTACAGTTTCCAAATGATAATCTCATGTTCTCACACCCATATTTCCATATTATATGGATATATCCCTTGTTTTCCATTACTAAGTATCTAGGATCATGATTTCTAATGTTTCCTCTCCCAATGATATGAAAAAAAGATCTAGGTAGGTCTTTTCTATGAAGAGTAATAAATGATACAATATTTATTTGAGACATTGAAGATCGTTCACCAGATCAGAATATTGCATACCCAATCTGCAAATGCACTAAACTATTATAGTCCTTAGGAATGTGTTTGTGTAATTTATTGCATATTCATCTAAAAAGATGTAATATCTATGTATGAGAATCCTGGTTTGCAATAATTTCCTATAATTGGAATAGGGGTACACTAAATCCCAACATGTTTTGTCTCATGTGACCTAGAAATGCATCATGGGGCTATATAAATCTTTGTCGCACCCATCACCATGTTAAGTATAATTAATTCACCACAAGATTCAATAAGAAATTTTACACTATTCCTTGAGGAACCTCTTACTTTATAAAAGTGGATAAAATTATATTTATAAATAAGGATATCAAATAATTCCACATTCAATAGAATAATGTGGTTTTCTTGGTGAACATACCACAACAAAATTGAAATCAATGGATTGTCATCAAAGTAATAGGTATTACCCTTATCAAGTAAATATACAAGTAATCATAACTTCAATGTGATGACTTACCCTTGGAAGATAGTAATTGGGTTAAATAGTTTTCATTAGTAGGAGACCAAATAAATTGTAGGAAAAATCATTAATCACGGTTCATTAAGAGAATGTGAATATTCTAAAGCATTTCCCCTGAGAGTGTCTTGTGAGTTATGAAATATTAGGCACACTAATCATGAATTAGGGTGAATCATTAGTCATGTTTCAACCAACTCTTTTTAAGGTTATTAACCCTAGCTTCATCTATACCATATCCACATCCACTTTCTAGTATCCAAAATACTGATGCATTTTCTAGTAAACATCAACTTTTTCTTTACCAAAATTTTGATGATTTTCCACAATGGAAAATGTAACTCCTGAATTAAAATAATACGAGATAGGGATAAAAATATAGACATATAAACCCTTAAATTTTATTATTAATGTGGAAAAAATTATTACCAGCTAATGTATTGACCTTACAAAAGAAAATTGGTGGTGATTATAACACGAGTCTCAGAAAATGTAAGCTAAAACGAATATACCCCATTTATGTATTTGGTGGAAATTAAAAAACAACCTCTTGAGAAAAGGGATAAAATTATCTTAATATACCATGAATAAATTAATTTCATGATATAAAATCTCAAATAGGAATCATATACACCACATAAAATAAATTTGATGCATAACACAAAATATGTCTTGTTGATAGAATTTTGGGATGGAAATCCCTTATATATTTTTGTAAATTCATTGAATTTTCTTTAGAATCATATGAAAGAAAGTTATATCATAATAAACTAATTTCTACCTACAACCGTATCCATTTTCATTCATACTCTTCATAAAAATCCATTCTCTATATGAATTCTTCTAATTTTCCACATCAGGTGATTACAGTTTGAACGTTTGTACTAGTTTCATAATAGATGTGTTAATATTCATTCCTCTCATAAATATAATATTTATAGGGTCATTAATATTACTTTTATGGATTAATTATAATAATTTTTTATTGTTCAAATCCCATCCTAGATTGTTTTAGTCTTTATCCTTGAAGATGAAATCAACAACATGCATGTTTTGTTGGCTCTTGGTGAACGTAGTGTGATTAGTTAATTAATTAATTTAATATTTGTATAATATTTATCGAAAAATAAAAATAAATTATTGAAAATTTATTTCATATTATAACATTACTTATATTCCAATATTCATTCATGATACAAATTCGTAGTAATTTTTTAATTAGATGGTCAAACCAACCAAAACAAGAACATATTCTGATTTAATGAATGATTATGTGGTGGTTTTGTGGTAATATAATTATAACAGGATAATTATTATTTTATTTAGTAATTTTTATTGTGAAATATCCGAGATATAAGTAATTTTAAGAATAATTTAAGGATATTATGATATTACATAATTTGAATTAATTAATATTCTCTTAGTATGATTATTTTAAATGATTAAATTAATGATGTTTGTTTTTTGATTATATTAATAACTGGATATCTAATTTTAAAAACCAAACATTAATTATACCTTTAAAATCATACTTATCCATTAATATGATACTTATATCCATCCTTGTAATGCGGTAAGGGGAAATAGAACACCTTATGTTGTAGAGGCGGTAGTCCCCCCAATGCATGAACAACGATTATGTTTTTCCTAATGGATGGGGAGTATGAATAAATAATGATAATAGACTTAAAATAATAAAATTGAAGTTTCTAAATGATAATAATATCATTATATTAATGTGAATAGAATAAATTTTAAATAATATAATTAACAAAAAAATCTAATTAGATGATAATACTCACATTGGGGACTTGAATTTTCTTTATAAGTCTCTATGAATTTGTAGGGATTGGGATAACTATGATTGATAAGGGGATTATGTTCATTATATATGGTTATTTGGAGAGTAAAATTACATATTTTCAAGAGGGATTTTAGAAGATAAGGGATTCTTGAAGTGGTGAATGGGTTAACCTATTATAATTGAAGGGAAGGGTTGTTTTGGGTGTAACCCTTTTGTTTTCAAAAACGTAATGTTAATTTTCAGATGTCAATGGGGAAAAAATTAATAAAATGGGAGATTACAGTGAGTGAATTTTTATTCTCACCTATAAAAATTATTTTTTAGAAAAATTTGAGTGTTTTAGGGGTTTTTGTTTTAACTTTTTTACTTTTACCCTATTTTATATTTGTTTTGGTAAAAATTTCTAACCTTAGTAAATAATTTTAATGTAAAAAATAAAAAATAAGATTTGTCCTTATTCGATACACCTAATATAAAATATTAAAATCATTTTAAAAAATTAATTCTTAATATTCAGAAATTTTTATTTTCAAATAAATAAAATTTATTATGTAAAGTTTTTTATAGAAATAATGTTTATAAGAATGAAATAAATAAATATATATATATATAATAAAAAATTAGTTTTGATAATTATTTTAATGACCTAAAATTATTTATTTTAATATAAATAATGTATATGAGGATTTTAAGGCATTCCAACAATGAATATTCCTTGAAAGTACTTGATTAAATGAAAAGAATAGAAACCATTGTTTATATTGAAGTGACATATTAATTAGTTCTAAAAATGTTTAGTAGTGGTTATCTTGGTTTAATTAACATTATAAAATTTATACTATTATTACATAAATTTAAATTTGAGCATTTAGATGGTTACTTATACTTCTAGTGCATTATTACATAGTTTAAAAGGAATAAAAATTACATGTTTAATGAAAAACATATTTTCAAACTAAAAACCTACCTTTTAAGAAAAAAAAAAAAATAATAGTAAGATAATTATGATATGATTAATTCATAAATAAGTTTATTTTGGTAAATTTAAAATTATAAAATTAATTTATTAACTAATGTTACAAATAAAGTCTCTATAAAGGGAACATTGTGTGATAGTTCATGAAATGGTGTTTACCTATTAAATTAGAGTCTTAAGAATTAAATTATCTCCACCTTAAATGATTTCATCCTAAAAAATGGAGTGTATGTATTAGATATTTAAAAAATATGTATTATCCTTTTATCTTCTTTAGTGTCCCAAGTTTCGTCTTCTAATTTTTTATTTTTGTAATGGAATTTAAAAAAATGGGATTTATGATTCAACAATAATTTCTCTCTCATGTCAAAAATATTGATGGGGAACTCAGTATAAAGTAATTCAATCTCCACATATATTCCCTCATATGTGAGTACATGCATTGGATCTAGAATATATTTATTTTGATATGAAATATATAATCCATTGTGTACTTTAGAATGGTTGGGCGTCACAACCAATCAGTAAGATACAACCCCAATTATTTCTAGTACTTCAAGAGGCCCAATATATTAAGGTTTTAACATCCCCTTGTTACTAAGTATTACAAATCCATTCCATGGTAAAAACATCAAGAATATATGATCCCCAATAAGGAATTAATTTTTTTTTACTTTTATTATCAACATAACTCTGTCGAATGATCTTTGATACTTTAATGTGATCTTGATTAGTTCATATTTAAACAATCATCTCCTCCATGAGATTTGGAATAACTAACTTTATTTCTCCACCTTCTTCAAAATAGTTTGGAGTTCAAAATGGCTTTTTTCAGGACCCATACCAATGTGTCCCATGCCAAGACACCCCAATACCACCTCCCATAGGCTAGGGGTTGGTGACTAGCACCGATTACACATATCTCTTATATGGGAGGCCATAGCCTAAAGTACCTACACACCCACACCCACATATCCAAGCCTATACAATGCTAAAATGTAAAACAACTAATAAACCATGTATGTATATATCTCTATACCACTACTAGAGTATGGAAGCATGTACTGGAAAGAAAAAAGGGAGAACTAAAATCTAACCCTAAGGTGTCTAAAAACAAGTCGAACTTGAAAATATAGATGAGAATTGCTGTCAAGATAACCACAAGAACACACCTCATTTTTTCCAGGTCACTAAGAACTTCCTGATCCTAGTCCCTCTAGGACCGTATCAAAAGGTCAATTGTTAGCATAAGACATAAAATGTGTGTGAAAAGATCATAGATGGGTGAGTATAACAATACCCAGCATGAAAACCCTAAATCACTATGAATATAACAAAAAGAATAACTGTCATATCTACACTGGTATATGTCTACAAAATATATTACTAGAATATATAGATATAATCAACAAAGAAACACAGTCTAAAAGTAAATCAACAACCGTAAATCTAGTCAATGAATCATGCTCAACATTTCCACATAGCACTCGTTTAGTATAAAACACTACATGAGTCACAAAGAACTTATGATGTCCTTCTGAGATGTAATACTCATCATGTATCTACATATAAAGTATACACTGGATATCTAAAGAGAACGATACATAGATGAGGACCATACACAAGGCCATGGGGTATACAAATAGCTAATTATGGAATAACCCTCTAAGTTGAGTTTTTATTCCAATGTAGTTTTGGTCATGGTGATACCAAGAACTCTACCTTGGAAAAGATACTGAGAGAGGATCTAACTCAAGTCCTCACATAAGGATTTCAACAACTCTATCTAGGAAGTCTCATTGAATTGATCAATATCCTATGTGTTGTACATGATTCCATAATAACCCTCAAGGAAATGGATCAAGGTAACACACCGTAATTAATATTATCCATGATTTATAGGGAAAGATGTCTATGCAAACATTGAAGAGGTATATGGGATGTATTGGTTGTACACAAAATTTCCCATTGACTCTGAGTTATTCACATGTGAAATGACCCATGTCTGTGTCTGTGTCTGTGTCAGAGTACACACCGTGTTCGAGCTAGTGTACTCCTGATCGTGTCTGTGTTTGTCTTGATGTGTACATGTAAAACTAGCTAAGCCTATTCCATTGTATATGTAGCTTCTTAGGTATATGCTGAGACAACTAGGAAAGGTCACATGTTGTGTGACCTAGACACACACCTTTTGATAGGGCCACACACCGTGTCATACTTATGTTTTGCACGAAACCCAAGTACTATAATAGGGGGTCCCAAATAGTGTGTGTTATTGGATTACACAACGTTTGTATGGGGATTTTACAGAATCCCATATCTGGATCCCATATCTTCAGCCTCTACTTTATCACCCAATCCGTAAATAAATCTTTTTGGAAAATCGAGAAACCAAACGTGACGAGTCATTCCATCTTCGATCATCAAGCTCTATCCTTATGATTCCATTTGGTAATCATATGCATGCATCATCAACCATCTCAAACCCAAGATCACAAAGATTAGATATCCTTGAATCCATCAGATCCACAGATTCTTCAATCGTAGATCTCGTCATCGATCCATTCTTGGAACTGTGATATCGAACCGTTACGCCAAGAATCGGGTGCACAACTGTTGATTTATTAGTATTTTGGTCGAACCACGGGCTAAGTGATTTTCCCCTAAAATGGGGACGAAATGAAATACCCAAAAAACACTACATGAAAATAGGCGTTTCGTGGCGGTTTTTTCACGGCGATTTTAAAAACCGCCGTGAAATGTGTAAAAAAAATTAATTTTTTTTCAATTTTTTTTACTTTTTTCGAGTATTAGCGACGGTTTTTTAAAAAACCACCACGAAATAGTGGCGGTTTGTGTAAAACAGCCGCGAAATGAAATGAAAAAAATAAAAAACATGAGAAACCGCGAAATCACTAAAACGACAATAACTTTTGATCCAGGCGTCTGTTGGAGCAGGACGACCAGTAAAATCGAAGCTCATGAAGAGATCTAAAAGCAGGTATAATCAAAACCATGAGACGGTCTATGGTGCGGAAGATATAAGAGTTGTAAGAAATTTGAAAAATGTTTTCCAACTTCAAACGACCATAACTTTTGCTCCGGGTGTCCGTTTGGGCTCTACCACATATCAAATCGAAGCCAGCGAAGAGAGATACGCACTAAATTGACATTAGCAAGCTCTTGTCATGTTTTTCGACCCCAAAAACCCCTCTAAAGGCCTCCGAAACCCCATTTCCATCACCGGTGTCCCGTCGAACTTGTCTTCAAATGGACCTAACTTTTGATCTGCGTTCTTGTTCGGACTCCTCCACCTTCCAGATCGTTGGTCATTTCATAAGCTTCAGTTTGACTGGTCGCGACACCCACATGGACTACTGGATCATAAGTTATGGCTTTTTTAGTGGGTATTGGGTTTGTTATGTTTTTCGATGCCTCGTTTCTAGCACCCGTTCCCCGTCAGGTTTTTTTAAACAGTCGTAACTTCCGATCCATCGGTCCATTTGGTCTCTTTCACTTATCATCTCAAAGATTGTTTTTGGATCTTTGATTTGACTGGTCGCGGATCTAGAACGGACTCTCGGATCATAAGTTATCTCTGTTAATGTGAGTCCAATGTTTTTGTCACTTTTGACCGTTTTGATGGGTTTTAACAGTTGCTCCATTTATTACTGTTTATTTGGGTTTCCATGACTTGTTATCTTTATCAATGGTTTTTTGTGGGTTATTATGATGATTGTGTTGAATTCTTAAGGGGTTTTCCAGAGTTGTCATGAGTTTTCATGCTTTCTCATTCTTTCAAATGCCTCATTCATCATGCTTCTCCATCCGTTTTCATGCGTTTTCATGATTTTTCATCCCTTATCACGTCTTTTCATACTCTTTCATGTGTTTCATTTATTATTTATTATTTATTATTTATTATTTATTATTTATAATATACTTTAATTTATTTATTGTCTATTATTTGTTACTGGTTATTTATTATTTATTATTTATATTCATTTATTATTTATTATTTATATTTATTTATTATTTATTGTATATTATATATTATTTATTAATAATAATAATACAATATTATTATTATTATTATATGTTTATTGTTATTTATTATTTATTATTTATTATTTATATTTATTTATTATTTATTACTTATTATTTATTATTTATTATTTATTATTTATTATTTATTATTTTATTATTATTATTATTTATTATTTGTTTATTATTATTTATTATTTGTTTATTATTATTTATTGTTTATTATTTATTATTATTTATTTTTATTATTTATTCTTTATTATTATTTATTATTTGTTATTTAATATTTATTATTTATTATTTATTATTTATTATTATTTATTATTTATTATTTATTATTTATTATTTATTATTTATTAATTATTATTTATTATTTATTATTTATTAATACTAATATTTTATTTATTATGTGTTATTTATTATATCATATTTATTATTAAATATTTTTATTATTTTTTATTATTTTTTATTATTTTTTATTTTTTATTTTTTATTTATTATTTCTTATTTCTTATTTCTTATTTCTTATTTCTTATTTCTTATTTCTTATTTCTTATTTCTTATTTATTATCTATTATTTCTTATTTCTTATCTATTATTTATTATTTGTTATCTATTATTTATTATTTGTTATTTATTTTTTATTATTTATTTTTTATTATTTATTATTTATTATTTATTATTTATTATTTATTATTTATTATTTATTATTTATTATTTATTATTTATTATTTATTATTTATTATTTATTATTTATTATTTATTATTTATTATTTATTATTTATTATTTATTATTTATTATTTATTATTTATTATTTATTATTTATTATTTATTATTTGTAATTTATTATTTATTATTTATTAATAATAATATTTTATTTATTATGTGTTATTTATTATTTAATATTTATTATTAAATATTTTTTTATTTCATATTTATTACTTATTATTATTTATTATTATTTATTAATATTTATTATATATTATATATTATATATTATATATTATATATTATATATTATATATTATATATTATATATAATATATTATATATTATATATTACATATTATATATTATTTATTATTTATTATTTATTATTTATTATTTATTATTTATTATATATTATATATTATATATTATTTATTATTTATTATTTATTATCTATTATTTATTATTTTTTTATTATTATTTATTATTTTTTTATTATTATTTATTAATTGTTTATTATTATTTGTTATTTGTTAATTATTAATTATTATTTGTTTATTATTATTTATTATTTGATTTTTATTATTTATTGTTTATTGTTATTTAATACTTATTATTATTTATTATTTATTATTTATTATTATCTATTTTTATTATTTATTATTTATTATTATTTACTATTTATTATTTATTATTTATTATTTATTATTTATTATGTATTATTTATTATTGTTTATTGTTTATTATTTCTTATTTATTATTATTTAACATTTATGATTTATGATTTATTATTTATTATTTATTATTTGTTATTTATTATTTATTATTTATTATTTATTATTTATTAATAATAATAATTTATTTATTATGTGTTATTTATTATTTATTATTTACTATTTATTATTTATTATTTATTATTTATTATTTATTATTTATGAATAATAATATTTTATTTACTTTTTGTTATTTATTAGTTAATATTTATTATTAAATATTTTTTTTATTTCTTATTTATTATTTATTATTATTTATTATTATTTATTATTATTATATATTATATATTATATATTATATATTATATATTTTATATTATATATTATATATTATATATTATTTATTATTTATTATTTATTATTTATTATTTATT